>OY757251.1:14121124-14507124 GCA_963584085.1 Pyrausta aurata | reverse complement strand
TAATTGTAACTTTCCTATCTACGAGAACAGGTATCCAATATTCCTGGATGATCGCGAGAGTTGCTTTAGGATAAATAGGATACGTGATCTCGCTTTACGTTATTGCTGGGCTTATTTGAAAACATCACCAATCACTCAGGTTACTACGAGAACCTTCGATACAATTCGCACCGGATAAAGACCAACTCACAATGTTCAAATATTTATTGTAAATTTAGGAAACAAAGTTAACAGTCAACGAATCTGATACTAAGACCACACACTAAGTTGATTACGATGTGGTTTCCATTCCACAGTTTTCATTGTCATCATACAGGAATAAAATGATTTTGATCTGAATTTTCAATGTATTTTGTGAACTGAACAAAGACAACCTGAACACAGAAAAATTACATAAAATGCACAAGAGTGAGGTTTGCTTCAAAAGACAACAAAAAATAGTAATTTACGACATAAGCGAAAAATCATAATAACTCGTCAAGTATGTGTGAACGAGACACAATAGAAATTACATTATTATGCGACTCCCGGCAGTCGTTTGATACCTGACTGATTTAACAGGCACTGAATTTATAAAATCAGTAATACTGTTCAATCACAAGATTGGTGAAATTATTGTAATTTATTGTGGTCACAGTTTATTGATTTGGTAGGTAGCGACCAATATTTTCACAAAGCGTGAAAAATAATGATAAATTTTATATTTTGTTCAGGTGCAATGAGAAGGTTCCTTTTTGAAGCAACTTAGGCTCGAATGATATTAGATACGTGACGCTATTTCATACTCTACTCAATGGAGCTTACCTTCTTACGATTCGTAATTGGAAAACAACAATTTTCCTCCTCACATTAGGTAGATCGATGTTTTCATTCATGATTGGATACGTTCTTCGCAATCCGCTGAAATTGAGAATAATAACCTATTTTTATGTTACGATATTATTAAAGTGCTGGTTTTCGCGCTGAAGCTCAATAATATGCTTCAAAAAACCTTTGTTCCGAAAATACGTCAAGAGGTAAAAACGTGAAAGGCACCTTACGTGATTGTAAGCATTTTGATCGCATGAATGTCTTCTCGTATTTTTCATCTTATTTATTATATTCAGGGCCCTAAAAGATTGATTGCACGCGTACCGTTATTTGAAAAGAAATCCAATTTCTTACATCGGCTAGTGAACCAAATCAAACAATCGTAAGGAAATGAGGTATTGTAAGCCCTTGAAGTTCCATATACTGGCGCAAATTATTGCTTACGCGTGTTGTTTACGTGAACGTCACGTAGTAACTAGGAAATAGTGGGAATATGAGCCTTTCCCATTATAGCGTAAGCAAAGGGATTTAGACTTAATTATTTACGAGTACATCGCTTTATAGGTACTGTTGAAACATGTTACATGATCTTTGAGATCTTTCCTCCTGACTACTAGCCAGCGATCGCGGGTTCGAATTCCGCAAGGGGCAAATGTTTATGAGATGACACGAATATTTGTTCGTAAGTCATAGATATTTATATGAATTTTAAGTATGTATTTATGTATTCTTTGTCTGGTATTCGTATCGTGTCACAAGGATAAAAATTCCTTACTTTGAAACGAACAATTGGTGTGGTGTCGGGTTTGGCACACAGGTATTTAAGTATTATTAATTTTTACATGTAACAGAACCGAAAATCTTTACATCTTTTGTAACATGTTATCTAGATACATCATTGTTGTTAAATGTTTTGATAAAATAAAATAAATGGCGTCAAAAGTTATGTGTGTAAATTAAAGCGAATATTTCATAAAAAATGGTTCAATTTTAGAATCTGACTGATGCAATTATTGCCTCCTCTTTTGAACGTATTAATAAAGATCACCTTCATTAAATTGAAGTAGACAGTAATATTGTGAATTGGTTTTATTAATTGAGTCAATTCCATTCTGCGAGTATTTACTTATAAAGTCGGCGAAAGTAAAGATTTTATTTCTTTAGTAAAACTGAAATCACAAATAGATGAATCACGTGTATATTCAATGAGTGATGAATGCCGCAAACTTAGACTTCATATGAAAGGGATTATTGATGGCGGGTTTTGACTGATCACACCTGTACAAGAACATCTAAGGACTCTTGAAATGAATGCTATAGTTTGGGCACCCATTTATCCACAAAAAGGGCATGCAAATAAAACTTCACATTAGTTGCAAAGTTAACATTATAATAATAATGCGAGCAATAATGTAACTGTAATGCATCTAATAAATTACACTGAATTTCCAGTTAAAAACTATTTACGTCTCAAAATAATGCGGCTAAAATTTAATTACTATCCACATATTGTCTTGATAAAAAGGCATGGCTATGGCCTACGGCTGTCAAAGATTAACCAAGAAAACAGAGAAGAAACTTTGTTTTACTTACAAAACAAATAAGCAAGAACTCGGAGCCTCTTGAGCTTGTGCCATCATATTTGAAATAAAAATAAGCTCAAAGCGAAACTTTATTACTTATCTCATACAATGTTATTGTAAGCACCTTTCACGAACTCATCTACAAAAGTTAAATTCTGATTGAAAAACAAGTTCCAAAGCATGAACTTTTGTCGAATGTTGGCATGTATCATCGTTCACATTTTGTCAAATCAATTAAAATTTAGATTAAGCCTTGATAATGGTTCGCTCGGCTCTGAACTAACGACAACAGACAGTCTATGGAGGTTATTATTCAGCAGGCCAGTCCTTAGACGCCTTTACAGCAATTTAGGTCCACGTTATTTATCACTAAAAGGCCATTTCGTAACAATAACGATGGTCTAAATATTTACTTTCCATTTGCTGTCATCACAAACCGGCGTGACTCTTATTACTACGGTGGATTTCATTGGACGTGAGCATCTGGATATCATGCGAATTAGATATCGAGTGAAGATCTTTTCGATTGTTTATTGTGCCCCGTTCGTAGACACTATACGCCACCCCACAATTACACTTTACGAACGCAATATGTCTCTCATTTAAAGGGGATTCACAAAACACGCTGTCTTCTCATTTGAGTTTTGTGAGCGTTTTTTTTTAAGAAAGTTTAAGTTAAGTTTCAATTTTAAGAAGCTAAAATTTGTCTCCCTATGTGCCGAAGTAGTACAAAATATGATCGATGATGATGACGCAAGCTTTATTCATCTTTATTACGTTTCAGCTACTACGACTCGAAGGCGTACGTTGACTATTGTTTGTTGTCGTTGGTTTACTCTCCTTGAATCGCTTTCATGACAATGCCTGTCTCCACCTGTCTCACAGTCAAAAGAAGTATCATCGCTTTTAATTATGTATAATCGGATTTGGTTTTTAGGCAGGACATTTACAGTAAGTGCCAGGGTATAACTTATCTGTGTGAGCTGCTCTGCTCGTGTGCTCAGTGAGAATCGTTGATTGAAGTGTAATCCGCTGTTGGCGCATTGGAACTGCGACTACGGTATGTGTACAAATACATAATCGTTCATTTGAATTAAGCTCTCAAAGAAGATAAGCCCTATACACGAAAGGGTTTACATGTCTGGATTAAAACCGTACCGAAATATGTAACTGAATGAATTTAAATGTATTTTCAATAATCCTCAGAATTGATGCAATTTGTGAATCAGATGAAATAAATGTGTAAAAACTTAAAAATGTTAAGTAGGTAGGTAGCTACATACTCATGTAGTTTCATTTTTTTATTATTAATAAAATATAATCTAATTCTCAGTTCTGCAAACAACAAAAGATCAGGGAAATGAAAGATGACATGCAAAATATGAGCATCCGACGCAATTTGCCGTCTACGCCAAGTAAGCGACAAGAGACACAAAAGGAAATTGCACGCAAAACGGTAACATTAGTCGGCGTAAAGTAAACAATAAAGTTGCGCGAGCGATTGACCTTAGCCTCGGTTAGGAAACATGCTCGCTTCCCGATGTGAACGAACGAGGAGGGTTATGAAGTTATGCAACGCGTGCTAAGCGCCGCGCAGCGACCGATAGAGCACGTGCACTCTTATAAGGGCACTCACACAATGGCCCGCCGGTTTAATCACCACTTAATAAAACCGGCATACCGCATGATACATTCTGTATATCCTTTAGAGAGAGCTAAGGTCGTGTTATGGCTGTCATTCGATGTTTTTTCAGGAGGCTTTCATAATAATATAAGGAACGTCCTATAAGTTAAACCACTTTAATTCGAGAACGGGCTTTCATGATTTTTACTTTGCTGAATTCGTCTTGTGCCATAAAAGTAAAACGGGGATGGGGCGGCACGGGGCTGGGAGAAACGAGTTCGCCGGGACCACTTGTACCGAAATAATAATGTTTTGGTTATTTTACTTACGTGTCGGATCTCGTATGCAAACTTTCATCCCCCCCTTCTAAACAAAATCGAACTTTACATAAAAATAATCAAATATTGTAGTCTTGTATTTTACTCGCCGACGGCGACCGCAGCAACCGGGGAGTTTTCGTGCAGTCACCTTGGTTTACCAGACCCTTTCTCTTATTGTCAGAGGACTCGTGGCCCTGCCCTAAAACATCTCGTGATATTCTTCAAGTCACAGGAGAAATGAAAACCGTTTCTAAAATGCTTCAATCTCAGTCAGGAAAAATAAAGGTCACGTTCAACATCAGTCCTAATTTTACTAGTCTCCTTCAAAAATTATCTTACGCCCGTCTTCATGGTCCATATATCAATTTTAAAATTAATGTTTTATATCCGGTTTAGTCATTTTTTCAGATACATACGAGATCACATTTTTTTCTATAAAATTTCCATTTAATGTTTCATAGGTGTCTAATAGTATTTATAAAATAAGCTTTTTTCTTACACGTCTCAAAGTCTCTTGTGTTGATACAGGTCGTTTATTTTGATTGGGGTAAAGCTGTAAGAAGCAACGTGCGTGTGTTTTCGCTTGTATGCCTTCATTAATTGCGAGCGGGCATTATTGTGCTCAGATGAGCGACTTACAGCTGTATTCCACTTAGGGCACCTTAACGTTTGGCACCTGAGGTTATGAGGTCTCTAAGTTATTCCACTTTATACGGCCTATAAGTAATAAATTGTTGGAAGTTCTATTCTTTACAATTTATAAAAGTAAATAAATCTTAAACAAGTACGAGAAAAAAAAACGATCTTGATTGAGTGGAGTCTAAATTACTTTCATATTTATTTTTGTTTAACTAAAGTAAGCTTGCTTGTAAATGTTCTACTGCTAGGCAGGCATAGGCCTCACGGCAAGTATGAAGTGGTATGAGCCATACTAAAAAGTAAATCTAAAAGTAATAAATGAAAATTCTCTACAATAGTAATTTTAAGGAATTAAATATTCCATAAGAGAAGTTATGAGGAGTCACCCAACAATGCAAACTACTCAAAACAAGAACCGCAAGTAAAATCTTTAGGTGCCATTCTTTTAGGTTTCAATCAAAAGTGCCCTAAGTGGAATACAAAGAATTACTACTTACATCATTCAGCCCGTTCAGCATTCTAAAATGTTCTTACTAATTCTATATTGCGATGAAATAATGTTATATTAACGTTTCAAAGATTATGTTACTGCGCACATTGTTAATGAAATCGATGATTAGTTAGTACATATCAAACACAAGATTTAGAAATCCCAGGCGTACCGTAGCATTTTGTTCTTAAAAACATTTTGTATGTTTTATGCTTAAAAGGTAGCAGTAAGGTTGTCTACCTTACTGCACAATATGTAAAACAATTCTTAACCAAAGAAAAATTACGGTTTTATTATCCATAGGATATTTAACCATGTATAGGATCATAAAGTAATGGTCGGTTGTGTGATCCGCTAAGTAAACTTTACAATAACACCCAATTACTGAAGAGCTACATCTCAATTTAAATCAATATGTTGATTGTATGAGTACGTGATCTATGATGATTTCCTACGAGATATACTGAATGTAGCCTTAATTAGTAGAACCGTAGAACGGCAGTATAAGTAGGGAAAAGTTAATATGGAATGAGGGTCGTGGGAGGTTTAAGTAAATATTCCAAGTAATCAGTAAATTATACACTTCGATGAGGAATGGGAACAGTAGCAGTTTGTTTAAGTGGGGGTTTCCAAAATTTCGTCTCCTGATTTTTTTAAAGTTTTAAGACATTTATTGCACATAACATAATACATGCTTTACTTACAATGAGTAATACTAGTTACTAATAATTAAATTATACGCGGCAATATTGAGTTTTTGTATATTACCCGTATTAATACATGTAATGTATACGACATTCGAGTTATACTGTAACATTGTGAGCAGTTGATAATGGAATTTTGGAATGTAGGTACTGTAATAATATTGTACGTGACGATGCCCTCCCATTTCCAAGTTCAATTTACTAAAAGCATAAATTAGACATTTAAATAGGTACGTTCATTTATAAAGAAAACTCATTACTTTCACTTACGCTTTAACAATTTCAAGATTGCAATTTGGATGATTAATCGTCGTACGTAACACATTTGTGTCATTATCTTGTGTCAATTGAAATTTTAGGGTTTATTTGTCTGAAATTAATTGGAATTATGACGAGAGAGAACGATACTACCCAATTAGAACTCAACGCTTATTAAGCACTTATCGATAAACTTAATTAACAAATGGTTGCTAGGTTCTATAAGTAAGCAGCTGGTTTGTCTCATGAATATCTCGTTTACTAAAATTTTACCTAATTATAGTATCTACTAGTTAGGTTAAGTTGATTCGAGCAGTCATTAGAATTATTCGTAACTTACGAGTATTTGACACGATTACCAGCAAAAAATGACGATGTACAAAACTCGAAGCAATAATACTTATTGCTATGTGCGTGCTGTATAATTTAGTAGGCTTATGGATGATTTCTGAAATTCAACATCAAAGGACAAGGTTCGAATGTAATTTAAATTTAAGTCACGGATTGAATTTATGCGCAACGCAAACGAAATACTTAGGTAAAGGGACGGTTATGGTCCAGCACGTTAATACATATTCGATTCATTGGGCACTATACGGGAAGTCGTTAAAAGTTGGAAACTACAAGACCGTTCTTTGTTTTAGTACTATTATATCTTCTGTGTTTCAGCTACGTTCTCATCAGCCAATTGTATAACGTATTTATACGAGGACAATCTTAACTTATTTTCTAATCGGGTGCGGAATGTTTTATGATTGCTGCTTTATGTAATTAACATTTAAAATTTAAATGTTTGTGAGACAAAGTTGTTGAGCACGTCAGTATGAAAACATTCCGTTTAATATTAATATTTTAGTTTTTTTTAAACATAATTATAATTGAAAACCAAATTTTAATGAGACTTATGATACAATGTTTTAACTTTAACTTAAAAAATGAGGTTATTAATCCTACATGTATGTGATAGGTATCGTTGGAATTTGATAATATTTGAGTAGGTATCTTTGTCCACGAATTTCGATTTCGATGATTATTTTTCGGTTAATTTATATACGTGTATATTCCAACTTAGGGCACAGTTTGAACATCAAAGTCTATCTTGTATTTTTTGGGTCACGAAATAAACAAACATGTTTAGAAAAATAAACCGCTTTATTTTTATTTAAAAAATGCATTTGTTTTCTAAATACAAGATTTGTCTTCTACTTGTACCTACAAGTAGAAGACAAATGCTTTATTTTAAGATTTTTAGTTAAATCATAATTTTCTTCAAATTACTATATCATTCTGAGATTTTTTTTGGTTCAGTGAGTGCCTAAGTCTCATCCCAGAACAAAATTGTTGATTAAAAAAAGTGCCGCCAGCAGGCGCCTTCGTGCCTGTTCCTAAAAGTTCACTGGCCTCGTCCATTGAAGGTCGAGCCTCTCTCGTCCTTAAATTGAGTTGCGTTGATGTACTCTCTAGTGCAGCGTTGTACTAAATCTTATGACGATATGAAAAAAGATATATTACTCACGGTATAATAATGAAGTTAGGTGATTGAATCAGTTTTTTGATGCATTATCAAGCAAAGCTTTCAAATTTAAACAGTTGCAATGTATGTGGTTCAACCTACTAAAAAAACTGCGAATTAAATTTGATAAAAGTCATGAAAGCAGACAACGACAACTAACTTCAACTTTGAGATTAGTCTACGGATGTTAATGGAAAAATTCTTCAAAACTTAGCTAATAAATCATAAAACTTGTCATACGATGCCTCAAGTTTTCCTATTTACTCTCTTAAAATAAGGAATAAAAGAACGTCTTAATAAACGCCATACTAAAGAATGAGCTCAAGTAGGTGCCGGTCTTCCATCCATCGTCGTTAAAAATATTGTCAACATTATTGAAAACCAAATAAGCTGAATGTCTTAAAGAAAATATAATTGATTTGCGTGATTGGTGTACAATGTCGGCGGAACAACTATCAGTAAAGTGCCTGTTTCTTACCCGTTTGGCATGATATGAGTACCCTGGGTCGGTGTGAACGAAATAACAGACTAGAAGCACGGTGAAAGTGAGCACTTAGTGTAGGTAATTCTGTTGAAGAACCACGCGTGAGTGCCAGTGGCCAATCCGCCATTGCATCACTCACAAGCTGCATAATGTCTATGCACAGCTACGAACAGTGCACGACCGCTAATTACACACCATACAAAGGCCTAGTTCTTAAAGCACAGAAAAGAACTAATTGCACCAAAATACACAAAGCAATAGTATTACGTAAAAGCGCATCCGCTTAGCGGGCCTCTTTGTGAGTCGCTACCTCATTAAAGAAACATAAAAACGGAACAGTATGTCACACAAACTTCCGCGCTCCTCTCATTCGGATCTTTGTAACTGAATTCTCGAATAGTTAACCGTTGAATTATTTATGTAAAGTATGTTGTTGCAGTTTGAAGTTCCCTTTTCGCTTTGGCATGTGCTTAAAGTCTTTGAATCACAAATCACAAGTGATGTCTGTCTGAAGCTACCGTGAATCGTACGTTGTTAGTAATTTTTACAGAACTCTTAAATAGAAAAGGCCTCCTAGCCGATATTCGACTACGGTGACCAGTCACAACGACTAACCGACTGCGCGGGACATATAGTGCACAAGTGTGTGTGCAATCACAGGTGCACGTTCTATTCCTTTCACTCTCACCACCCAATGGGACAGGAATTTGACACGACTGAAGAGAGATCAGGCGCAGGACCAACGGCTTTACGTGCTTTCCAAGGCACGGGGGTAAAACACCGCCAACTTCCGAATTCCAGGCTCTGAGACTTTCTAAACAGAAAAACCCAGGTACATTTTTCCCCAACTCGGGGATCGAAATCGGGACCTCTGGCGCAGCCGTCGCACAGTGATCAATTTTCGAGTTTTAGGTGTAGAAAAATATTTTTAAGGTTTTTTATTTTTCTAGTGCATATTAATTTATATAATACAATATTAACTTATTTTGTATATGTAAAGTGACATAATAATGTACTAACAGCCCATGACTTATTGTTAAAATAAACTTGATGCAATAATCTACCTTTCAAAAAAGACGAATGACTTTATTGCTCGAAACAATTACATAAGTCAATTAGAATAACTCAGACACTCTTGATATCTATGAGCGATCGCTTTCATGCTGTTTTTAGATGCTGGAATCAGTCATTTGATTTGGATTTAGAAGAAATTTAATCAAACATTAAGCAATTTTATATCTTCTTATCTTCTTCTATTATGGTATATAATTTAGTAATAAATGGTTATTTATCTCTAGGAGGCTTAGAACTGAGTTTCGGCATAATGAGTAGAGTTTTGTCGAGCCAACATCTTCATTTAACCCTCTAGGTTTTGTTTTACTACACAGCTCGGGAAACGATTTGCGGGTTCGGCCCCTAGGTCTTAGATGTGGAGGAACTGGCACCTCATTGTTGTTTCTAGTGAAAGTTTTGCATTTCAAAAGTCGATCCTGATATTTTTTATACAATTTCATAACGTCCTACCTTACCAGTAGCCTTACACTATTCAGAATCTTAAGGCTAAAAAGCACAATGTGGGTATTACGTTAAAAATACTGTTCATATGACTATTTGTCATATTTTCCACTGGAATGACTTCTTTAATATATTGTTAGAATAATACCATTCGACCTGGTTGTAAAAAAATTGATTAGAGAGAGTAATTTCAACACTTTAGCTAAATCACAATTTTTTATTTCTGCGTCCCTGCCTGAAAAATCGTATGAGTTTGTTCCACAGGGGGTGATAGGTAGTGAAGAAAATGGCATTTCCTGAAAGCCAAAGGTCAATACTATTCAGTTATTATAATAAGCCCTTGTGCCTAATTGTTTCTTGAAACATATGTTACTTCAAAGTTCAAAAATCCGGTCAAAATCTTCACGCTTCTTATTCGATTTTTTTTCGGTCTATTAAAATCACACAAACCTAAGTAAAACCACTTCAAATAATTGTTAATACCTTCGACTAAAAGCACTATTTTTGTTTTGTTCCAAATCAAAATGGTTTTCACACACGATTCAATTAATTGCGCGCGTAAAACGCTCTGAAAATACAAGTAAACAATAAAATCGACTTGTGTGATGACTTTGGTATTTAATTGCTCAACAACCAATTGACGTATGACTCTCTTAATATAGTATTATATGTAGGAGGTTTCATTCTTAATATTGTGTATGTTTTTGTTAACTTTCCTCGCATTAAGATTTTTGAATTTTGTACACCTAAAAGTCGGAAATTGATCACCGTGCGTCGCTTTAAAATACGACCCTCAAACCGCGAAGATAATAATAATAATAATAAACCCGCAGGGGCAGCATGTGGCGTGCTGTAGGTGAGTGGCGACACCTCGGACCCCGATTCTCCCGAGGGCACGGTTTACCTTATTTAGCCCTCGCCTCGACTTGTGCTTGCTTTAACCGGCCGGCCAAGAGTGGAGATAGCAAGAGCGGAACCTCTGCTCCAGGTTGGAAGTGTAAAATGTCATAACGCCGGGGGCCTGCTGGCTACCTGTCCATCAGGATGGGTTCTGGCGTGGATTAGTTTTAATCCACGTCACTAGCCACCTGCACCCTGCAGTCTCACCTCTCTACAACCTTTAGCCGTCCACACCAATGTTGCTGCCTTGCTACCTTCTGGTATGCCTTTCATGGGTGGCCCATTTAGTGAGCGGCGAGTCACCGTCTGCCGTGATTATCTAGATGAGGCATTTGATATGGCAGGCGTCCCGTTGTCTCATCAATATCCCAGTAACCAGTCCAGCAATTTCCTCACCATAGTCCCGGCGTAGTCTCCATCTTATCTGCAATAGTCCTTGCACCTAGCAGGTGCTGTCTTTGGCTGTATCTCCTCAATAGTGCAGGCAGAGATAGTACCCGCTAGGTGTACATATCCCAATACATTAAAGTATCTCAAAGGGGCCTCTTCCTGTTGGATCCATATCCCCAGGTAAGCCTTCCAAAAGGACCGGCTTCGGCCGTGATATCCCACAGGAGAGATACAATAATAATAATAAATACTTTATTGCACACTATTAACAATTGATTAATACAGGATACAATCTGAAATATTCCTACTTACTTTCGTAGCTCCTGGCATAAAGTACTTACAATGTCAACAGCTTTATTTTTCGATCGTAAAACACACCCACATTACACATTAAGAATCTATTTGTAATAAGCAACACATATTTTGTTCCATCCTACTAATATTATATAAGTCAAAGTTTGTTAGGAGAATGGATGTATCGATGTTTATTTCTCCTTCACAAAAATTAATAAGAGATATAATATTTCCCCGGATGATGCAGACGCAGGGAGCCGTAGAAATTAAAAATTGTAACAACTATGTTTTTTAATAAGCTAATCCTAAATATTTTTTAATGATTTTAATTTATTAGAAAGTAATAATTTAAGGAACGTCTGATTAAAAGTAAAAGACCGTATAAAATTAAGTTTAACATTTTGAAGCTATTACTTTTTAAGCTCCTCGCGCCTTGAAGCGTATTCGTATTACAAAAGCCGTCCGCCTTTTAATTGTTCTGATAATAAAATTTTCTTGTGATATCGTTTTACTCGAATCCAACTCCCGTTTGTTTTGGAATCATCCAAGGCACGATGTTTTGAAGGTCCCATTTTTGTTCCCTTTGTATAATTTGATTATATCATATTAAATTCCAAGGAATATCGTTATTGAATGTGAAAATGTTCGCCTTCTTGAGATAATTTATTTTTATTAAATTCTACGGTTATTTAGGTACTAACTAGTAACAAATTATTACAGTATCTTATAATATAACGTATATATTTAAATTAATCATTCTTTCATCTGAGATAATAAGTTACCAAAATTTTTATTATGTATAAAAAAACTAGCAGTTTTCGCGTAAATAGCGTATGCCATTAGATATTAAAACAACAAACCAACATCAACATCAACCGTTGTTATATGGTTCATATATGGACTAATACTCAAACGCAAGCTGGTGGTCGTCCAATTTAATTTATATTTTTTTATTTAATTGAATGAATGTGCAATTTAATCTAATTCAATAATTTAAAATGTATGTATGTCTTAATTATGTCGAAATAAATAAATAAATGAAATTGAAATAGAAATTATTTGTAAATTATAGTCTATGAGCTATTCCAATGTACAAGCTTTATTATTGTTAAGTTTTATCAAAATCCATTGAGTAGTTAAAGCGAAAAAGAGTAACAAGCATACATCCTCACAAAATTTTGCGTTTATAATATTAGTAGTATTATTATTTAGGTACCAAAAATTTTTTTTGTTGATTAAAATACAATTTCGACTTCTAGGAAGCGTTATAAAAATAAGAACCTTGACATACCATTACCATACCATATATGGTACATAATATAATAGTCCCCCTAGCCGATTTCGACTACGGTGGCCAGTCACAACGACTAACCGACTGCGCGGGACATATTATAGTGCACAAGTGTGTGCGCAAACACAGGTGCACTCACTATTCCGTTCACTCTCATAGCCCGATGGGACAGCAATCTGACACGACCGGAGAGAGATCAGGCGCAGGACCAACGGCTTAACACGGGGCACGGGGGTGAAACACCGCCAACTTCCAAACTCCGGGCTTCCCTGAGAGTTTCTGAACAGAAACACCCAGGTATATATTTTTGGCCCGACCCGGGAATCGAACCGGGACCTCTGGCGCGGCCGTCGCTTTAAAATCGACTCTCTCACCGCTGCGCCACCGAGGCAGTTAATAACATAATATACACGGTAGATGATAAATCATATAACGTGGCTTACCAGAAAACCTGAAAGAAAAGCCAACTTTTCAAAGATATTTATAGGAATCAATCAATCGGTATTTTAATGTGAAATAAATTTGCAATAATCAATAACATTGTTGTTACCAAAAAATACTTACGGAATAAGCCTCGCCTTATTAGTAAAGCTTTGTTTATGTTGCTATTTTAGCATCAGGTTGATCTAAAGCTAGTAAAACAATTATGTACTTAAAAACCTGACGCTCCTGATAAAAAGCCAGCTCTTGAAAGGAATTAAAAGGATCCGTTCATTCAGTCTTTGTAAATAAATAAATGTGATGTTCAACCGTAATTCAAAATGGGAAGAATTAATGAAGAAACATTAGCCATAGTACTTATAGCTGGGTAGTTAAGTTACATGTTGCTATGTAGCATAACGCCGATATAAAGTCAGAAACAATGAACGGCGCGCCGATGTCTATTTCGGAGGCTTGATGACGTTGAATCTAAAACAGTCAAGTTGAAGGTCGACCCGACCAGTCGCGCCGCCGCAGCCTAAAAGACGGTTATGCTTATGTAGCCCATTGACCTGGCCGGTCGGTATGACATAACAAGCTACTAAGGCCCACATTCGTTTGGCTTACTAGTCCACGATTAGCTCAGGGTTGAATTGTTCTTTTTCAGATCTGCTCATGAAGTTGATCGAGTTGGAATTAGGTATATTTGTTAGGAAGTTACACTGATTAAAATCTTTTTATTTGTTAAGAAAATAGGCTTCTTAAAATACTTGAGTGTGATACATAAGATAGTTAATGCTATACTTAGGCTTTAAGCACACCCATACATAATTACATATATTCCTTAGCTTTGCTCTGAAGCTATCATTCTGTCGAAGTCAGTTTATTTGATAATGACAAAGACTGAATGATAATTTAATCCGTATATAAGCACATCCAGGGTGTTATACATTTCTTTATGATTAGAAATCACAGTTATTTGTTAGTATATTGAGATGCTCCCGTTTTCTGAAAAAAAGAATGAAAATGAAGATCATTACAACGTTTTCATTATTATTTGACTTCATAACACAGTCGCTAAAGGGCTTTTTTTTTCTCCGTCTAATGATGTGTTGTGTCGCCAATTACTACGTTTGATGTGGTTGTACTTACCGACTGGGCTCGTTAAAAGTTTTTCCGAATCAGCTACAATAACGAGTCTTATACCTACCCGCAGTTTTGGTGAACAACATTCTGTTAGAATTAGTTGCTCTCTGCCGTCTGAACCCTTTGTTCTTTCTGCTTTTGCGTCGTCAACACAGCCGCAACAGTTTGCATTGGGGTGAGTTGCTTTTTAATTCAAATAAGGATTATTTATCATCTTTCTAGTAGTATTAGTATTATCTTTTCCAGTATAGTTATACTGAAAGTAGAGTTACTCGCAGTTCGACGAAAAAAGTTTGCGTTATTTTATGTCGCTGTGGATCTTAGAATACGTTCCGTAGATTCATATTCAATTCATTTAAAGTTTCCCGATCATGTCAGCGAGATTTTAATAATGACATCGGATTATTGGATCATCACTGCAAAGTTCAGAGTTTGAGTTACAAAGGCGCATATTGATGTTGAATACTTCCCCTGTGTTTTACTTTTTAGTTAACAAAACGATTAGGGCAATATCAACATACTTTTGTTTAACTGCCGAAGTTTATGCCCATAAATGAGAAAAGTTCGGTAATGTACGCATAATGATTTACTTTGGGGGGTATTATCCATACGTACAAGTACGTATGTTTGGGAAAAGCCTTTCCGAGACATCCCAAGATATGTGAAGTGGGAAATAACAGTGTTATTTACGAAATTAGAATTAATAAACAAATCAGTGACTTTGGAAGTTTTGTATTTTATCTTTCATTTATTAGGACTCGATTTGATAATAATTAAAGTTCTCATAAAATGGTTGCGTTATAATTATGATAAAACGTAGCTGATAGATAGATTTATATATTTTATTATTATCTGCATGTAAGAATAGAACTGAATTATGATTTTATGCTGAACAAGAAATGCTTCTTTTAACACAATATATCACTATTATTTCGAAAGTAATTAAAACTACGTTTTAGAGCAACTGTGACACTGTCTGTGTTGAAAGAGACGAATAGCTCTAGCTGTCACCTAAATGCAGTACGAATTCACCACTACAAGTTTAAGTGGTTTTCGGTCAATGTTGTTTTATTTGATGTAAAATGGTGACACATTCTTAAAGTAAAGAAGATACCTTTCGCATTTATCCAAAACGCCCGTAATGTGTAATGTTTTATAGCCTATCTTTAGCTTTTGGCGATAAGTTTAATAGTACCTCGTGTGTTCATAAGTTTTGAGACGAAAAAATAGAGGCATAACTTTTTAAATAATTAACTTATATTTCTAAAATTTACAGTGAACACTAAGTAGATAATAATCAACAATAAAATATATCTTTTATTCAAAATGTCCACCCTTGTTTTTAATACAGGCCCATAGACGATTTGGCCAATCATCAATGGCGGCACGAATCTTTTCTAGCGGGATTCGCTTTGCTTCTCGAACAAGAGCTCGCTTCAGTGACTCCAAGTTTGGGTGGGACTTCTGGCAGGCCCTGAGCTCTAACTCAGTCCATAGAGAATAATCCAGCGGGTTGAGGTCGGGGCTGGAGGAGGGCCATTCGTTCGCCGCGATGAAGCCGGCACATTTTCCCTCAACCAAGCTTAGGTGGTTTTTGTTTTATGGGATAGTGCTGAGTCTTGCTGGAAAACCCAAAATTTGTTGTTAAATAAAGTATGAGATAGGGGTTTCACAACAGGCTCTAAGATGTCATTTTGATAATTCTTGGATATCACCTTGACGCCTTGTTGACAGAAATGGAGCGGAGTGACACCTTCATACGAAACTCCCCACCAATACCATCACACTTGCCGGATGATGAGTACGCGAGACATTCCGTGCTGAAGCTGGGACATCCTTGCTACTTTTGGCATAGACTTTATTGTTTTGTCGGTTGAACTTTTCTTCGACATTAAAAAAAATTCTCATCGGTGAACAGTATCTTCCTCGCATCGTGTCTCCTAAGCAGTAATGGACAACGTTCGCGTCGCAATTTACGAAGCCGATCGTTTAAAAAGTGAACTTTTCTACGGCTATACGCCTTTACCTTAAGATCATATTTCAGTATTCTGTTGACTGAAACGCGCGAAATTTTAGTCTGCAGAACAATTTTTTTCTGAGTGCGACATGGATTTCGGCGAAGTCGCTCTCGGATGATTTTGATGTTCGCAGGCGTCCTTACAGAGCGTGGCCGACCACTCCTTTGGCGATCTTGCAAGGAACTTGTCTCATTGTATCGTTTGATAGTGTAATACACGAAGTTACGGCTTACGCCAAAAGTTTTCACCTCACGGAAAATCTCCATTGGTTTTTTTCCCGCCTTAAATAGCGATATCACGGTCGCACGCAATTCTTTAGTCCCCTCCATCACGATAAAATTGACAGAAATAAATTTGAAAGTCAAAGGTATTACAAGTAAACATTCCGAATTCAAAATTGGAAAAAGAAATAAATAGCAGCCAGTAATATTTAATTAATTTTTTTAACTACCAAGTTTGTCTCAAAACTTATGAACACACGAGGTAGATTGTTATTTGTTGTAAAGGGGAGCAAGCGACCCATTTCACTCGAGATGTTTCTGGCGCTCGAACGAAGTGAAAGCGCCAATAATTCGATAGTGTAATAGGTGTTTTCACCCGTGTTTAACATAAACTTTTTCATTTCGTTAAAAAAACATTAAAAATACTAAATGATGTCATGGTAAGGTATAATGTAGTTCAGCAAGAAAGGAAAACTCAAGTTTTTGCACAAGATGACAGTTGATTTACAGTACTAAGAACATCTAACATGATTAGAAAGAGTAACGGCACGAATGTATGAAAACTAATCACAAAAAAGCAGACGATATGAAAATCCTTGTTAAGAATATCGATATTGTTTTTGACATCATTTAAAAAGTAGTCACAGAGTCTAAAAAGAAAAAGTAAAAAGAAATTACACTGACAATGAAAAAAAGTGTCATGTTGGTATTATGTCGGGAAGCCGAATATTATAATTGTTGATTGAATTAAAATTAGACAAATTGTGTATTTTCTATATCAACGAACATAATATAATACACATGTTTTTCAATGTATTGCTAAATGAAAATGATTATTATTTTAATAATATGATGTGACTCAATTATCGTTGACCCAAGCTTTGACTGTATGCCTTGACTCTACGCCATGCCAATGATAACTAAATTACTTTCCGCCCTAGGGATGGAAAAGCTATTTTCCACCCGGTTTTTTACACAGGAAATTTTATATTTTCCGAACAGGAGAGATGAAAAAGCTAATTATCAATGTAAAACTATATGGATATTAGTGCGTTGTATAAAACACTCCAACGATCAACATACTCTTCAGCCTTATGAAAAATTATAAAAGTCTGTATTCAAATTAGGTACTCTTTATTGTTTCAATAGCAATACTCGTACAATAAATAACTAGAGCACCCAGCTCAGTACCTTCAAGTTCGTGTACTAAAATAATGTTCGCTTTGACGATCGAAAGCAAACAACAAACTTAATAACTACAGAGAAGCTTGGTTTATATCTGGGAATCAAACTAGCTAAAAGTTTTCAATTATAATTATAACTTCCAAAGGTTTTGTTATTGTTAACTTTAAATGGCTGAAGCTGTGTTGATGTGCATTTGGAAATTAGGAAGGGTAGGGTGTAGGAAGCAAACATAGAAAGGCGGACGTAAGCAAAGGGTTAGCAAATGTAACCTTCTGGAATGCAAATAGTTCGCAAGGGTCTGCCTTTATTTAACTTAAATTAGTTGTCTTGTATTTCCCAGTATTCGCATGCTGTCTGTCAGGCTCTCTATTGCTCGTCAGGATTGATGTAGTCCGTCATCATTCCGTTACATTTCAATATTTTTGATTTTAACAGATGAGTTGTTCAAGCGCGATTCGTACTAAAGCACAAAGGGTTTCGTTCCATTCAACTATAAAAACGGCAATAATTTGTTGTATGGGACTCCCCTTAGGTATTTATTTAGTCTATCCTTATTAGTGTAATGGGCTTTATCATCATCATCATCATCATTATCAGCCAAAGGACGTCCACTGATGAGCATAAGTCTGCATTAAGTGCGATCGTACGGTCTTTACAAGGCTGTCCATCTTGTTGGTGGACGTCCTACGTTGCGTTTTTGGTCGAAAGGTCTCCAATCTAGAACTTTTCTGCCCCATCGGCCATCAGTCCTACGGTCTATAATAATGTGCCCTGCCCACTGCCACTTGAGCTTACTGATTCGTAAGGCTATGTCCGTTACCTTATTTCCTCTACGTATCTCCTCATTTCTGATTCGATCTCGTAGAGAAACACCGAGCATAGCCCTCTCCATCGCTCGTTGTATGATTTTCAGCTTCTTTATAAGGCCCATAGTTAGAGACCACGTTTCGGATCGTAATGGGCCTGATCTGAATATATTAAAATACATACTCAAAGTGATGTTACAAGATACATTTTAACAGTTTCGGGTATCCTTATTAAGACAGTAACTTCGATAATGATGATGGCGCTCAAGCGTATCAAATTCATGAGACAAACTTACGTGTTAGTTCTTTAAAATCCTGACTGATTAAAATAATAAATGTTATTATTTGGACTCGAACTCATATTACAAGATTAGATAGAAAAAATAGACTCCGCCTAGACTGAAGACTTTTACACACTAGGCCAACAAAACAGTTGGGTTAGACGTAAAAGGCGGAAGAGAAGGCCAATTAAAAGCTGGCAAACGAAACCGATTTTGGATGCCAGTAACTAACTTAAATAAGTAAGAGTAGTACCTTAAAATAAGATTACCTTCCGTCCAGGTGATATAAAGCAATCTAACCAGGTTAAACATATTACTAGACAGTCGACACAAAATATCGAACATGCAGCCCTAGTGTACAGAACAAAAAAAAAATACGCAAAATATTCGTAAATATGCATTATATGTTATTCTGTCTTTACTTTTTACGTAAATAAACGTTTATAGAAAAGAATAATCAAACTGCTTACTTTAAATTTTAAGCGCATTAGCAAATATAAATCGTAAATTAAGAGGCTTCGATTCTGACTAATTTACTCGCGCTTGTCGTTCTATTATATTATTATATAGTATTTTTTATGGACCAGACACATTATCGAGAATATTACCCGCACGTTCATTTACAGTAATTCCAACGATACTCTGCTTTACACACTTCTTCTCATATCATTAACAGATCACTGGTCTTTTTTCAATTTACTGAATTAAGTTTTTATCATACATTCATGCACACTTGCCCACGTACATATAAGCGCTGTAGTGATTAAGTGGTTAGCAAAAGTTTGCCGATAGTAAGGCAAATGGGAAGCCCTTTGGACTTTTTGATCGGCCGCTGTAATGGTCCCACTGTAATGCTAACTGGGACATAATTATTATGTCATCCTTCATACCGATTAAGAGGCAGACCAAACTAGAGGTATTTGGAAGGTCTACTACTTAGACAATTAAGCTTTCTTTATTGCAGGTTTATGGAAAAAATTACAAACATGGCTGTGAAAATAGCATAGACTTTATTCTTATTTGTATTTATGTACCAGAAGTTAAGCCCTAAGAATCGTCGTTTAGTTTAATTAGTCGTCAGCTTAGACTCCAAGCTTGTAAACTATTGAAACAGTGTAAGCTTGTGTCACGTCTATTATTTAGCCTTAACTTTGTAGTAAGTTGATGTGCAACCAGAGAGGTTTACTCTACAAGCCAACCTCTGTATTTTAAACCATCTTTTCCACTTATACAGGATATAGGCGTGAGAGAACGTGTTAGAATGATTGAAATAACCAACACCCAGAGTATATGTGTAGTGTATATTCCGTAGGTGGGATTTATGCTAAAACCATGATGACTATAAGCGCGTACGCTGTATAAGTCGCTTAAAATTGGACATGTTCCCTTAAAAAGCTTTTTGCAAGTGCCTATCTGCCGTTGCTTGTCACCGCTAACACTTAGGCTACTGAGATGAAGGTAACATTTTGTTTTCTAGAGTCAAAAACAATTTAAAAAAGTTGCAAGATACGAGATACATCTGACGGCCGCGTTCGGAGCTAATCGGCACTTGTAATAAGCTTATACCTGGTCCTAAATACTTTTGTAAACCACATCCAAAAGTTTTGAGTCATTGATCGATCCATTTCTTTCACTGTAACTGATACATAAACACAGAGCGTTTAGTATAAAAGTCACTGTCTTACACAGTAGAACTCCAGCCCCCACCACGATCGAGCTTCGAACAACTAATTATTATTCCCGGACTACGATTAAGAAGCTCCACGTAACTCCTCAATCGTCCCAGTTAGCCCGTTCCGAGGAGACAACTTCACAAGGATGCCTTTCGACGTTTATTCTAAAACTTTCAAACCGAATTACACCCGGACGGAATTGCTGATTAAAGAAGTCTGTACATAACCCGAAATACTTTGCAGGCTTCAATGACTTTTGTTACTTCCTTTGACAGACAATTTGGTTTAAAATGTTCTTGCCAAAATCGTTTAGTTTTAGTTGTTCAAATGGAGATTCAATATAATAAAAGCGCCGATATTGCTACCGAAAGCTTTACCCAAATTACTGCTGTTCTGGCTCACTGCGTGCCTTTCATACGTGGCAATTTTGAACAAAACAGACTAAGTTCTGTTAAAAAAAATAAGGGTATAATTTTACCTCCAAATGTCTAGTGAATTTACATATTTTCATATGAATATTGCATAATGTTTACAATCTTGTTACCACGGTTCAGACATCATCATGTAACTAGAAAAAACCGCAGAATATGAAAGAAAAATATGGTAGTACGTAGTTGTTGAACTGTGTGACATTTGTTCAATAACTAGGCGCCATACAACCGCAAGCCGTAGATTACAGAGTGGCATAACAGAGGGCTTACTCTGAAGCGGAGTGTTTATTCGAGTCTAGTTGTCATTATATCTCATTGCTAGTATGTCGACGGTACAGATGGCTTGACGGCAGCCGCTGCCCGTTGTGAGATGAGATCTAACACGCAGGTAGCATTTTGCCTTCGACATACGAGCAAGTAAAAGCAGCCACCGAAAACAGGCGACGAATTTCCGTCAATTCGCCGTCGGGATAAAGTTCACAGTTTCTCAGAGAACTAATTATGATGGTTAAAATTTTTAAAAACACTGACAACGCGTTATGGAGGTAGAATAGACCCCTAAGAGTTGGAGTGGACGGTCTCGTCGGCCGTCAGTTAGCATTGATTGGCTCTCTAGTCTTGTCCTCGTTGACCCTAATAGAGGCGATTAGAAGTGGTTGTATCTCATTGAAAACAAAAGGGTGACTTCACAACTTGTTATTGGGAGCATCTCTCTGACAATGTCGTTAGTTTTCTTTATTAGAATGCTCAAAATGCGATCAATACCCTTCTATTTTTGGTGTCCGTTCATCTATTTTGTAGCTTATAATAGACATTCATCGAAATGTGCGTAACGCTATGAAAGGCTACAGAATTTACGTACTTAAGTATAATTTTTATTGGACAAAATCCTACTTACAATTGAAATTATATTTAATTATATATTATATTATATTTGGGTATTATGTTATCAAAAACCTAAATGATTAATGAATTATATTTGTTCCTTTAAATGTAGAAATGTCACCTAAACTGAATCACGTACATCTGATCAGATTTACTCAGAAAAAATATCAATCACCAAATAACAGTAATGGGCATCAACATCTAATAAAGTGTAAGTGAAACCAAATCATCAAATAATATAAAAATATTTATTCGCCACTGAAATTAAATGAAAGGGATTTGCGTTGCGTTACATACCTCCCATATATCTTAAATAATAGTTTGATAACTTAGGGATAGTTTAGATAAATTTGATGACTTATACATGGGGATAAATATGTTATTCAGGGTATTGCTGATTAGTACCATATCAAAATTTAGGTAACAGAAAAGTTCCGTGTTGGAAATGTAATACATATTTGAATTAGAGTTACAGTTTACCTGAGCATACATAAACATCGTTTTCATGCAATTCTTCATGACTTTATTTTTACCATATATTTTTTTCTTTTCAGATAAAATCACCAGAAAATTATTTGAACATCCAGCGGCTAGTCTGATAATGAGTCCAAATGTTTAGGCGTGGGTACAAGGCTCGTTGTGTACGCGCCCTTCGAGTCAGATCCTGGAAACGAGTGCCGATGAAGCTACTAAAGTGGGGCCGGAAGATGCCGTCGACGAAACAATACAACCTGGTCCCGAATGACGAGTATGATACCAGAATACCGCTGCACCCGGATGAGGCGTTCCACTACGGGATCACTTTTCAAGCTAAGGTAAGCTAACTTTTTACAATCCTCATATCTAAATTTCATAAGCTGAAAAATTTGTTGATTGAGCGTGCTTATTGCAGGAGCTACTAGCTCAAATAGAATGACGCTAGGATAGTCCAGATTTTTTAGGAAAACAGGTACCGATCAAAATGAGCGGAGATTCAACGCTAAAACTGGCGGACGAAGTCACGTAGTACCACTCGTTCTAATCTAGAGTAAGTATTATCGCTGAAAAACATTCGAATGAAAAAGTTGAAGAACAAGATCAAAGAAAGCCATATACTTAAAACTTCAAAAAGTTACGACATAATTTACTTTATTTTCATAGCTCAAAGAAATGAGAAGCCTGTTTAACGCCCGCACTTTGCGTGATTTTTAGAAATACGATTCCTATTCCAAGAAAATCGAGCGGGAAGTATTAACGTAAATGTCAATCATTTTCTTAGCAAAGTATCGTGTTTTTGTCTTTGTTAAACCTTATTCAATTTATAACATTGACCCAAGTATCTCGAAACGTTCACGAGAAGCATTAAAACAAAGGGTCTAAGTCAAAATCGGCGTATTCTACGCCGAGTGATTTTAAATTCAATTAGTAATGTTTTCGCTCCGTCGATTCGCTAAATTTTGTTTCACTCTTGACAATTTGACGAGAACGATGAAATTCCCGGGGCCGACGCCTTCGCCATTGCGACGATTGGCCAATTTTGGATAATTCTAGAATTATGATCAAAGTTTTGGCCTACGGCGTTATTTTAACAAATTGTTTTAAATTGTCCTAAAGCTTCTATCAACAATTTGTAAAATAACGATTTACTTAGTTTGCAAACATTTCTAAATTGCTTTTCTCCTTCAAATATAAAGCACAAATAAAAAATCTTGCAGAATGACTCGGAACAGGCAAGTTGTCATGTTAGTCTGTTACAATCATTGTCATATGAAATAGATAGGACTCAAATACTAAAATACTCTAAAAATCCTATCCCTGTGTATAGTTACAATACAACTAAAACCTCTTTTTATATCAACGGTTTGCGGTATGGTAAAAAATAACATGTTTTTGTATATTCCATTAAAAGTAAAAATAATAAAAAAAACACATTGCTGCATTATTGGTTTACTTTTTGATATTTGAAATTCGTATATTTCATACCTGAAAAACAAATTTAATGACTTATCGAATGTAATTTTATTAACGTATTTTTTTTTCTGCGTTCTTTTTTTTATTTTTATTTAGTATGGGTTTGCTCTTGACTCCAGACCAAGCCAGGTGCGACTAAGACGGAGTCGAAGATGGAACGTTCTGATATTTTCACGTGTTTCCTGGAAGTGGGAATAAAAGACAAGGACTTTTTTAATACGTCTCAGGTACGCATTAGTTGTCATACGAAGAGGTAACCTATCCGCGCCCGATCGACCGAGTGGCGGCTTCCTAAGCCAGGATTACGCTGACTTTTCCGAGTCACTTTCATGTCTTATTTCGTCGGCAAGCACAAAAGGTTATCTTAACAGAATCTGCCCTCACTTTTCTTGTTTGTATTAAAATCTTCGAAAACCCAAAGCGTTGTTAGGAACCTTATTATAGTTCCCTTTGGCGAACCGATATAGCAATATTATCTGCGGAACCTTAATAAAATAAAAATTGGTTCCGACCAAAGACGTTCGCGGGTCCGTGGAGCCCCTTCATTCAAGTTGGGGCATACAATAAGGCTATCACAAAGAGCCTATTCATAGAATTGCGTCTACAACAGCGACGTGGGGATGTGTTAGTGCTTTCCGCCGTTTCGAGCTCATTCGCTCATGAATTTTTTACCAGATAAGGCAATCTTTCAGCTACTCGTAGTTTAAGGTAACCCACCCGCATGCATTTTTTAATTAATAAACTCGGACTGTTTTGGTTACATGTTTTTTTTTAAATTGTCCTTTTACCTGCCTCATCCACTGTAGATTTTAAAATCAGACTTTGATACTGAGTAAGATATTTAAACTACAAAAAATCTGAGGCAATTGACGTTATTCTAACTTTTAACTAAATTCAACAGTTCCTTGTTTTCGATAACTGGATTATACTGTTTGTTGTTCGCCGTTTATATGAGTAAACTTTTTAATATAAAAGATAAACCGAACTCGTGGACCCGATTTGAGAGAACTTTTCAACTAAATTCCGTTTTCATAAAACGATATCTAGGCAACAGGGACCTGGGGGAATATTGCGATCCATTTTAATCCGTTCAATTTCCAGACAGTTCAATTCCCACTCAGTCTAAACGAATATTATCAATATACTAACATTATCTTAATACTACCATGTTAAGAATATGAATATTTATTTTGTTTTATGTTATTACTTAGTGTTAATAATAATAATGTTAATAATGTTTTCAATACACTGCGAAATTTCAATATGAATTGCTAATTTGACAGTAAAGCAGAGCTGCTTAACTGTCAAAGTTGAATCGCAAAACGCACCCTGGTATTATGAAGTCTCTTAAGAGTCTGAACAACCAATTTAATATAAATTGCACTTGTTAAAAACAACTGTGAACCTGTGACAGACGAGGAATTGAACCCCGTGTCTTACGCAATCCATATAGGCATAGCAATAGGCATGCGCCCGGATTGCGTAAGACACGGGGTTCAATTCCTCGTCTGTCACAGGTTCACAGTTGTTTTTTATAAGTGCAATTTATATTATTAAGTTTGTATGGTGACAAAACACTATAAAAAATAATAATAATATTGTGTAGTGATGGTAGGTCTGTACATTTATCCAATACCATTTCCGATTAAGATTGGGCGGGGGTGTATAGTGGTCGGCTCTCGGGTATTACAGGAATTTAATGGATGTGCAAATATGTATTTTGCGCGTCACCGCAGCATCCTATAATTATATTAGAGGAATGCCGAGTGGATTTGTGGCCGGTCGACGTCGATCGAATTGGAAGCCGACACGTGACAGATGGGCCAATTTATCCGAGAAACGACGTTGATCACTTGCGAATCACGTGTAACTACATAAGACACTAGCATATAACATATACCTCTCTCTCTAATAAAAAACAGTATTGGAAAACGATTTCCTTCCGATATTTTGGTCTATCCAACTTGTTTCATTTCTATCTGTGCCTGCGGTCTTGTAACTGCCAACTTAAATGAAATTCCATTGTAGTGATAGCGGTGTTTGTGTTTGCACGAGGCTAGTTATAAGAGCGTTTGATAGAAATTGCTGTTTTTACATGTATGTATGAGGTCATGGATTTTGAATTTAACTATAAATTGGAAAATTATACAGAAAGCCATAGACTGTGGGTTAGGATACCAAAAAACCGTACGAACCATGAACCGCCATATTTTTTTGAGACTGATACATTTTGGGGAAACAGTGAGAACTTAAGTAATTTATTTGGTCTGTCCAGTCAGGCATAGAAGATTTATTACTTCTAACTCAAATATAGTTGATTCTCTGAGCAAGTGTCACTAATCACCACGCTCCCCTCCTCGCTGTATTTTCAGGCAAGTGGTAAGTTAACCGATCTTAGTTATGGGAAGATTGATTTTCCTTTTCTCTTCAACCGATCAAGAATTTATCAACTAAATAGGTGTTTATTGTATTATGCTTGCAGACAATTTAACAATTACGTAATAAAGTGGTGTTTTTAATCATACAATTGATTTTCGAACAGAAAGAATATCTTCCACCCCATGAACTTCACACGTGTTTGTAATAATAGTTACACGGGTTATTCATGAGACCTTAAGAGCTAAATATATTTACTACTAAAAGCACCCTTACCTACAGTAAAAAGTCTCCAACTCTCAAGACCAGAACATAACTTTGAATTTTGGAGTTCTTAACTTTCTGAATTACACTACTTTTATACCGTGCAAACTTTAACCATATAGTGTTTACCTTTTGTTACATTTCGTATTTTTTGCTTTTGACCTACCAATTTTATTTCATACGCTACGAGCCTGTATATTTTTTGCCCCTTTTTATACTCGTACTAGCTTTTGCCAGCGACTTCGTCCGCGTGGAATAGTGACTTCTTTCTCCCGTTTTTTACACATTTACCACTATATCTTTGCTCCTATTGGTCGTAGAGTGATGTTATATAGCCTATAGCCTTCCTCGATAACTGGACTATCCAACACAAAAAGAATTATTCAATTCGAACCAGTAGTTTCGGAGATTAGCGCGTTCAAACAAACAAACAAACAAACAAACTCTTCAGCTTTATAATATTAGTATTTATAATATTAGTATAGATTGACCGCATAAACTTATCCAATTTGTATTAGGTGTCACTTTGATAAGGATAAGTAGATTACGAATAGGTAAGGATATAAAGTGAACAACATGAAGTGTAGCTTTTATCTTGTTAGTAAATAGTTATAAGTTTCCACGTTGTACGATACTGAAGCCATACGTAAGCGAGCCCTTATACACGTAGGAAACTAAGTGCATTTCCGGCTCTGAGAAGTAGAACGGTACAACAACGTTAACGTGGTCTCCAACTAGTGAGTTGTTACAACAACGTATAGAAAAGCTATGCCAAGCAAAAAATGGGTTGCAAAAACGACGACAAGATTGTGACGTTTTCTTTGAAAATTTGAATTTTGAATTATGATTTGTAGTACAAGTTGATGACCATGTCATCAATTTATGGAGCACAAAATTTGTTCGTGATGTCAGTTCCATACGCTAGTAATAGTAGTTCAATGTCTCCAACCGATATTATGTATCTACAGATAGATATTTCATTGGGTTAGAATGTTTTTAAAACACTCACAGTGTCATATGTATATTCTTAAAGATTCAAATTCAAATTCAAATTTGTTTATTGCCAAGATGAAATGAGAAACCAAAAATTGCGCACGGGCTGGATTCGAACCAGCATCTTTCTGGCTTACCGGGCCAACTGCTCTTCCAATTGAGCTACTGTGCTGTCGGTCCAACCGCGCGAAATTCTTGGTCTCTTAGTATACGTCATTGCGTGACGTTAGCGCCATCTACTCGTCTGTTTATGCAACAGCGGTAATTTTTGGTTTCTCATTTCATCTTTAAGAATAGATATTTCATGTAAGATTGAATGGCGCGCTAATCAGGTTTTTGTTGATAAAACAGTGTTGCGTCGAAGCATGGAGGTATGCTGATGGTGGGTGGGTCTAAACAATTATTTCAAGCACAAACCAAAAAGCACTAATGCTTTTTGCGATTTGGATAAACCTGGCGATGAGTAACCTTCCATAAAGGCCTGGTTGCGTGATCGATAGTTTACTCAACGTGCGTGTTTTAAAGAAAAGCTAGTGCACCAAAAGTCTGATTGGCTATTTGAATTGTTATTGGTTAAGGTACTTTTTCTTCTTCAAAATACCCACAATCGTAAATATTTAACCGCCGGTAACATTACTATTACTACGGATAAAAAATGGCCCTTTTAACCATTAGTTGAGTTACCTCACGCATCAGCGTGGATCGGAAATCACTATCAAGTAACGATGTGCGTATTTGATCATACACAAAAGCACAGGCCTATCAATTTTTTAATGATGTTGACTTTACGTAGTTTATGAAACAGCAGCTCAACATTTAAGTCCCTTTAGCCCCATTTTATTTAGTCCGCTGTCTACCATTGCCGAACCAATCAATCAAATCGAATGAACTGGGGTGAATATGACACAAAATTGTCATTTAATTCAGACGATTTCGAAGGACGGAAATTTTTTATCACTTTCGTAGAGAAACAAATAATACGCCAAGTTTTTATATAAATTATAAATGTAGAAATAAAACTGGGATGCGGAACTCGCCTTATCGGTTTTAAACTTGTTTATTCAAATCGATACAATACACGATAAATGTTACAGGATAACCTATTCTACCACTCTTAAACCAGCGTAACGACTCCATCTCCTCACACTCACATACATAAAGATACCTTCTGCATTTCACATTCAAATCAAACGTCAATCTCCGTTCTCGCTGCATTCCATTCCACGCCTGTCACTTTCTTGCCTTCTGTTTTACGTCCATTACACCCTTGCGTTCCGTTCCACATCCATATCCCACATAAACGCAGTGACTATATTATTAGAAACTTTTGTATTAATTGTTTTAAATAGAATATAACCATATAAGGGGTGAGTCTAGTACGCAAACCTTTTTTTAAACCGCTTATTAAATCATAATCTACAAAATTAAACATAAATTAATTTCTACCTACAAAATGATCAATCAAATTCGACTATGTTGGCTCCTTGAAACTTTTGCGTCGTTTCAATAACCCTGGGAACAACAGATTTGTCCGTAGGCGCTATCGTAAAGTATTAAGAAGTAATCTTTCTAGTGCAATCTTGTAACTTTTTTAACTCATCGAAGTAGGAACGATGTTAGTAGAGACTGAGGTCCTCAGGCAGTAGTTTTTCACTTAGCCCGGTCCGAACTTTTATATTAGTTGAGAACGAAAGTTTGGATCCAGCATTACTTTGTACTTTTTGTCAGTCTCCTTTGGTCTTAATCATAGAAACATATACAGTGGTGTGCACTGAATTAAGAACGGCCTGTGCTCCAACTGAAAATAACTTAAGTGTTGTAAATAATAACTTAAGTGTTGTCAATAATAATAATAATTTTTAACAAATTTGTTTTCTACAGATGCTGAGAGCCACTGATTGTTCCTAATTCAATGCACTCCACTGCAATGCAAATGTATGTGTGGTAGTAATAGTAACGTTGGGTCGATAGAGGTACATAAAACGAACACTCTCGGTAATCATTTTGAATGCATTACACAATGTTGTCAAATAGTCCACATGCTTAATTGTTGTAAGCTTAAAGAACCTGTTGCACAAACTGGCTACCACTTAGCGGAATAAAACGTCGCTTTCACTGAGTACTCTGCGCGACACGTAAATTTGAATAAAGTGCAAAAGCTTACAAGAGAGTTCCCCTTGGTGAATAAAATAATGAAGACATTGGTTCAGAATATTGTGTTTTTAAACACACAATGTTTTTTTTTCTACTCTTATGAGATGAAAATAAGAAACCAAAAATTACATTAAGTATTTAATAAGTTTGGACGTTTTCAAGAAAACAGGAAATAGTTACCTGTCAGGTATAACCATTCTTGGCCACATCATCACTTTCATCGAGTTATATGACGGTCCAATGTCTGGCTATTTATAAAAAAATACTATTAGTTTTATCCCATCCATCATCAAGTAATTGGATATAAAGGGTGCAAGTTTATATTAAACATTATGAGCCATACATGCACAAGGCACGGCAAAGCCGCCCAGTAATATTACTATTAAATAAAATTGACGGAACAAATTAATTTCTAAAAGGCTTTCATCAAAGTACATATTATTGCTCCACGAAAACGCGTTCGTACGCGGTTTGATTCATTGGGCAAATTAGTGTAACGCGGCCGCGTAGCGTTCACGGTAGGGCGGGCGGCGGTCGCCGGCCAATACGCCCGCGGAGCCAGCGAGCCGTGAGTTGAGCACCCCTGCAAACAGATGCGCGGTACAGTCCGCTACGTAAACATAATGTAACACCTCTCGGTATTGAAGGGATATGGAAAATGGAAAATTTCGATACCGTCTTACAATGGATAAATTTATTTTCTTGAGATGCACTCAGAATTAAAGTTTGATCAACCGTTTACTAGAAAGTGCTTGTGATATGACTGGACTAAAGTAGATAAAATATCACTTACCTTTTTTCTGTGTTTTCGTATTTTTCGTTAAGGGATGTCCAAAAAATTGTGTCTTCTGCTAAAATAAACGGTGCTCTAAATAAAGGAGTAACATCCCCTTTATGTATTTAAAACATGCTTTAGCGTGGTATTTTGCAACTGCAATCTGGAATTAAATGCCAAAGTTATCAGAATTTTGCAGCGAGAACAAACCAATTTAATCGATACAATCGAATGACCACCTATCAATCAAGATGGTTTCATGCATCCGTTAATTACGTCATGAAAATATCAAAATATGTTCTTAACCATATTATTCGTAAGCTTTCGGGGCTTGTAAGATGGCATGAAACATGCTCTTCCATTTTAAGGAAATAAAGCGTCGCTTATTGGTTTTTTTTCTTGAACAGCCTAACTATGGCTTGGGATACATGCTTTTTCCTCTGATTTAAAACAGAAATGTACATTTACCTGTAGATTTCGTTTTAAAAAGTACAAAAACAAGTTAAAACTTTGTGAAAGGCTTACGAGGGCAGTTTTAGAGATAGTATTTTTTACTCACTCGAAGTTCAAAGGTATAGCCGGAAAGTTGGGAAGGGCTAACTTCAGTCCACACGAACGTGTTTGTGGTCGGCCAACTGGAAGTTATTCAGCTCCATAACAACTATGACTACTCAAATTATGGTTATTTATTTACCTTTTGGTATATTTCAAACTTCGACTTTATTTATTGTAGTTTCACCTCACCTAATGGTTAAATGACGTTGCCAGTCGGTTGAATATTTACAATAGTGCGCGTTTTGAAGAAAAATTTTCATTCTGACATTTTGTTTTGGTTTTTTTATTTTATTTTGTGACTTATCCTGAAATGAATTATATCTCAAGAGACAACTGTCCATACAAACATTAAATATTCATCCGTTTGGAGTTAATGCATCATTCATATTAAGTCATAAATGTATCGATAGGAATCATTTTGGCCATTATTATGCAAGGCTCAATATTATATATTTTAAACCGATTTCAAAAAGGAGGACTTTTAAGTGTACTTTGTTTTTAAAGTCGGTTTTTACTTTTATATAATTGTAGCAATAGGTTTGTTCCATCTTCTGTAAAGTATATAAGCAGACGGTAACGCCTAACAACAAAAATGTATCCGTGACATTCCCTTGAAATGGTATGAAAAAAACTTACCATTGTTTTTATCATCGAAAACATCAGCAAATACTTGCAAAAAAAACAAACATTTATCCCAAAACTTTACATTTTGTGAACTCGTCACAAATATTATATTCATTCAGGATATAATATTTGATTAGTACTAACCTAATATCGAGAAATATTTGCTTATGAAATAACAAAGAATCTCATTTGAACCAGACATAGCCCTAGGGAAAACACGTCTTTGACTTTTTGTGAAAATATGCCATGTTATCTTTGTTGTAAGCGAAATGAGGGCCAGTACACAAAAATAAATAACACTTATTTATTTTTAAGTGCTATATTTCTGCGAATACATTATGCGGATTGTACGTAAATAAAAAAAAACATGTATGATTTTATGAGCCAGCCTAAATGAATGTTTATAAAACAACAAGTAGAACATTTTATCCCTTATCTAGGAGATCAAATGTATTTTTACTGGAAAGTATTTTGGTACCTAGCAAATATATCCGCACATCAGACAAATCACTATCCCTCGACAAAGGATCAATCTCGACTTTCGACTCATGCATCCAGCCAGGTTGGGTCTGCTCGGAATTTATTATGACCCCTATTACTCGGCCTTATTGAAACATTACCACTATTTACGAGTCCAAAGGCATTTCACGAATTAACGTTCGGCGAACCGTAAAGCTTTATCGTTGATGTCTTAGCAATATCTCTTCTTCATGACCAATATTCAAGAAACGACCCGCCCGGAGGCACTTCGCTCATCTGATGGCGATGTAATTAACATTTACTTAGAATGATGTTTGCTTGAACAATTATTTCATTATTAGCAAGTACGTTAGTAAGTTTAAGGAAGACTTAAATTTTAAAGTTGAGCTGTTTTTTAAATTTTGATTCAAAAACAGATCATAGAAAAAACTACTGTTTCGTAATATTATTTCATGAAAAAATCGGACGTCTTCTAATCAAATATTCATCGTGCCTAAAATAAAAATAAAATATAAGCTCGAAGTACAAACAAAGCTTTTGTCCTTTGCTAGTGGGTGAAATTGAGCGTTGAGTAATTTGTAATATTGCAGCTGCAGCACTGTACTGATTCATTCTAAGATTTTCTCAAGGCGAATGCGCAAGTACCATGCCTTTGTAAGCAAGACTTCGGACTCCAGAGTAATTGCTCAATCTGCTTATGCACCTGTTTCCGCTTACCATGTTTATTTGTTCACTAATGATGTCATGTGATACTGGTTGATACACCTGTGTGAGATTATGTCATTCACTCATTACATTAATACCTGCAACCCTTTGGAGACATCCGTAAACTGACACAATCCAATTTAGGAAATACTTCTCTTTGTATGCGTGTATGACTCATATGACAATGACGCTATTAAGTTTGTAATTCAAATTCTAACCATAAATATATTATACAACGTTTTCTATTTAATAATATCGAACGACGAGTCTTTTCAAAGTGTTTCTATTTGATCCTATGGTAAAATTAATATACCTAATACCACCTAAACCTGCTAGGAAATAATTTTCAAATAATTTATTCAATAAACGTTCAATTAAACAAGCTTACTTAAAACATCAAGTAATTAAATGAAGAAAAAATTGTTTTTAGAAAAGGGAACTGGATGTAACTAGAGTTTATTCAATATCTGTAACTCTGTTTGAAGTTGTCACAGGTAGAAATGATAAAACTTTGATCCAGCCGCTCCAGAATGAGTACCGCAATAAAATTTGTTGTTGTGACAGTCGATAAAATTCTATTGGACCCACGTACCTTTAATTTGACGGTACAAAATAAGGACTTATTATGGTACCCAGCTTTATTCACGATGACTTCAAGATCGCGTAAAAAGATGTTGTAAAGCACAGGCATAAAGAGAGAGATATTCAAAATATAATTCAAAAAATAGAAACCGGGCAAAGAGTCGAAAAAAGAATGTGCCAAAAATTGGGGATAGGTTTATGTAAAAAATACAGTGTTCGTGCTTTTAACGCCCTCTCGTCGCAAAACATAACATGCTTACAATGCCGGATTACGTGTGGCCGAGACACGACCGGCATAATATACTAGCTTCACATGTAGTATAGGAAATCGTGATAGTGGTGTGGCAAGATTTCATAATGAACAATGTTAACTACCGAAGAAAAGTTTGCAAGGTGTAAGTCATCGTTATAATAACACAATTTTTCATCGTTATAATTAGATAGTAATATTACTTCAAACTAGCGGACCCCGCGACTTTGATCTACTCCGTTCACATAGGTCGATCCGATCGGCCTGGGAGCTCTATTTTTGAATCACTCGTGTAAATATTCCGAGTGATTTTCGTTTGAAAATGAGTTGTTTTTGTTGACTTTTAATTAATTTAAATCACACGCCTTGTTAATGCGAGTGATTCAAAAATAGCGCCCCAGATAGGTACTTCAGAGATCAGCGCGCTCAAACAGATACGTACGTTAATTTTTATGAATATTTGACACTAGTGTTATTTTTATTCTAACCATATTAAAATAATATGGAATCAAATTTACGCAAAGGTTGTATTTGAACCAGCAGCCTCTAGCAAACCGGGCCACGCTCTTACCAATCGAGCTAACCGTACAGTACCGATACCATGAGTTTACCACGGTTTTACTCGCTAGCGACGACGTAAAAAAAGTCTACGGAAAATAGCACAGCGCCCCTAGCGGTCACTTGCAGAACTAAAATTGTCCATACAAAAAGTTACGTCGTCGCTAGCGAGCAAAACCGACGTAAACTCATGGTAACGGTACAGATAATCCTGCCGCGCGAAATTTGTCATTGAAATAAATACGTCATTATTGTCATCATACGTATTTAATCTTTATAAAACAAACTCTTCAACTTTATAATATTCTTATAGATATAGCTTGAAAGTACCCCAGAAGGCTCTAAAGATGCAAGAACAGAAACAGGCCACGCTAATTGTGATGATGAAACAAACAACAAAGTGCACGAATACTTAATTTGTACGACTTTCTTTGTTTGTAACTGAATTTTCCGTTACTTTCGAGCTGTTAGCGTTCTGAATCATTGATATTAATCGAGTTGGAACACAAACAGTTGATAGCTAAGGGCATTTGTTTCCCGTCACTATAATGGCTGTTCGGTAGGAAGGACATTGGAATGCCTCGCGATCGCGTCGTATTTAAATGCCGACGCGTTGTTGCGAGTACGGCATGACAATCGTTCTTTGCGACACTCGAAGAAGTCTATTTCCGATTTTTAAAGACACTTCTCCTGATTTTTAGTCGAGGTCATAGCTAGAACCTGTACTTTTATTGTAGACCCGATAGTCCGTTTTCGCGTCAGAATGGATGAATCGATTATGAGTTTAAGTATAGTTATAAATTAGTATTAGTGTAGTTATACATTAGGTATTAGAAAAGCAGACTTAGAAGCAAATAGTTGTTGTCACGGAAACCAGCCATGGGTTATGAAAAGTTCTAAAGGTAATCCACTATTTACGACGTTAAAAAAAATCTGAAACTTAATAGTGAAAATAAATATTGGCATAAACTTTTACCCTTGTATCAAATGATTCCGTGGTCAGCGTAGCCAATGTATGTTTAGGTAGATGTATAAAATGAGCATTATTCGGTATACAGTATTCAATCAGTGTCAATTTATAATAATCATCCAATGTTTAACATTATTAACTTAATTCTAACCAAAGAACATAGATCCTTGATAAAAAAATACCGTTGCAATGTTATAATCATTTTCTAATCCTAATTACAAAATTTTTTGGGATAATAACTGACCAAAAGTTACACTTTTTCATATGAGAAGCATCAAAAAGTAATAAGAAATCATATGAAAGAATAATAAGAGTAATAAGAAATAAATAAGATAATAACATAAAAAGTTGTTTTAAATTTCATATAGAGCGCTCAATCCAACGCAAGCCAGGTCCCAAACATTTTAGTCACTTTATTCAATTTGCAATGTGTCGTGTTCGCGGTCTCGTAGTCTCTTTGAAATTGTATTTTAAGAAGATAAATACAAAAATAGAATTTACTCGTGTATAACGCTGTACCTATCAGATTCTATAGTTAGATGTTTTAAGTTCTAAGAAAACATAACAGAAAACCAAGTTAGGTTGCACTATTAATTTTGCCTGTTTATTTATAACCGTCATGTGTGTCGTATCTGGAATCTAGTGAATGGATTGTGGATCTTAAGCATTATTTAAAAGGTATACAAACGAATTCTTCTCAATATCCAAATTACGGTATCAATTATCAATACAGCGAACCGATCCGTTTCAAAATGGATCTATATAAAATCGAACTTTATTAAGTGTGAAACTGTAAAAACCATAAATGATCGATGTTAATGCCTGTAACCGCGTAAGGCTTTTAGCAGCCCCTTTAAAACATCCGGTCGGTACCTAAATTCGCATTATCCCAAATTCCCGCAAGCGACCAAGAAGCAATAACGGGAATAGTAGTTTTGGTTTAGCGAACCCAAGATACGGGCCGACGCCGAATGCCTCTCTTTATTAATAGGAACCATCACATTAAGCAAGGATTATTTTATTGGCACACCATAAATGTTCTCCTGAATTAAAAAAATACAACATTTGTTTTTATCGCTTCAACTAGTAGTGTCAGTAATTTTTCGGCAGTGACTTCATTTGAGTACAAAAATGAATCGGTATTTGATGATTCCTGGACCTTACATTTTGTTCCTTTATAAAGAGCCTTTTTGAAGAAATACAGTATGAAAATCACGCTAATTCTGCACCAGTACCATTAAATCGCCATAATTTTTTCAATTACTAGCCCTTAGTTATTTTGCCAAACCCTTTTCCAACGAGTTCGGCATCATAAAAAAAAAAAATGGACCAGGGTTGCTGCTGCTATTAACACAACCATATAGGGTTTTCGATGACTACGCCGATAACCACTCAAATGAAACTGTTCTGGCTCACTGATCTACGAGTAAAAGCTAACAGTACGAAGAATTTGTATGGAGAATTTCAGAGGCAAGTTAGTCACACAAAACTATTTCACTTTACATTGGTTAAATAATACTAACAACACAGTGTGGTCTAGTAGTAATGACCTACATCTATAAATTAGAATTCCTGGTACATACTTTGGTTACAGAGAACACTGTAATGTTCCCGCCGGTGACCTACTATTCGTACAATCAGCCCTACAAATACAATTAAAAGTAACCATTCGTTTGAAAAAAAAATAGGATAGATTAGATTTAACTTTTCAGTAAATAATATTGGTTTAAACTTGTGTAGAATAAATAAACTTTAGCTATTTCGGATAACGATTAAGTACCTAATCGTTAAAGTGAAACATTCCTGGTTTCTATAATACTCATGACAAGCTCATTTATTTGAGAGAAGTGTTCAAAACTAATGGTAATACTCGTAAAAAAAGCCTCTGTAATACAATTAAAGTGTACTGAAGCTTAAATGAAAATTTTCCTAGCTAACTCATTAGGAATGGAAATATTGAGGATCAAAAATAATTTACACAGTTTTGTTAACTGGAGATTGCTGCCTCATTGATTTACAGTACTCGTAAAAGCAAACACTCACTCACCTATTATTATAAAATCTGAAGAAGATTCAACAGAAAGGTAGTTTTAAAAAATGGCATAGCCAATCTCAAGGGCATACAATATTGAAAATCCTGAAGAAGAAAAAAGATTGGGCATGTTATCCCATCAACTTTTTATATCCCAACTACGCCTAATCCGGGACAAAACATTTGTGACGTGTGATGGATGACGGAGCGGCTTGTGACGGACGTCCAGGGCCGACTTTGACAGCCATTAGGTTCGCAGTCAACACTTTGATTTTAACAAGGGTCTGTGAACCTCCGTAATCCGTTTACGCGCCACAAGGGCCCTTGTGGCTCGAGCGGCGACGTTTTGTCAAACGTCTTACAAACTTGGCTTTCTCCTTGCCTAAATATTTGACTTTCAAACATTTAATACCGTTATGTTATACAAATACAATAATATAATACAAATACTAATCTGTGCTGGAAAAAATATATTTAAAAAACATGAAGATTGATTGAATCCTACCTTAGTATACTTGTGTCACAAAATTATGCGTTTTTACAAATATGGATTTGTAATCAAATACGAATGAGTGCAAAAGCGTCATTGGTGTTAAAGTTACATAGATATCTTATTAGTTTAATGCTATACGTTTGGGGAAGAAAAATCATTAATGTAACAAAAATGCATGCGTTTATGTTAAGATTTACACTCGTATGCGAATTGTAATGGTTCTAGGTCTATTGCGAATTCTGTTAAAGGCTTTGCCAGAAACAAATTCCTGTATGTGAGTCAGAGTCGGAGTGATTTGATAGAAGTCGAAAGCAAACGAGACTAACACAGATTACTTAACTTTCAAATCTTGCAAGCGATTGCAATGTGAATTCAAACCGTGTTTCATTGCTGCGCTCCGGTGGACATCAGCCTAATGCATATTTTAGAGTTTTCAAAATATGATTATTGACGTTTTAAAGACCTTTATACAAAAGCGCTCTATTAATTAAGTGTCGCTATCCCTAACCTGCCATTTACGTTTCCCTTGATCAATACTAACTTAGCTTCACGTAGCAAACCAAACAAAAATGCACATCAAAGCTTTGATTAAAGTACGAGTAAAATAGCGTAAGATACGGCATGTCATACTAATTGTCAGCTAATGAGATGCATGAGAAAATGGCACTACTCACAACTACATACAAGATGACCGACAGAGACAAACCCATTTCTTACGACGGTAGTGCGAGCGAAACAAACGCGCTTTGAGATGTTTCTTGAATGCAATTTGGCGACGGGGGCCTGATTTTAGCGGTCCACGTTCGAATGGCGCGTCACCTATCTTCCGCTATTTTACTTTAATCAAAGCATCAAAGAAAATTCTTTATATATTAATAGTGTTATGTTTTTTCTTTCAGGTAAGCAAAATATTTGGCGAAATAATATGTGTGTAAGTAAATAGCTTAAAAATTTTGCTTGCGATTGGTATTCATAATTCATCTGTAACTTGCTGTGCGATACCTTTGAAAAACCGCGAAATGTTTTTATTTCTTACCTTCGAGTGATTTGTTTTATTCTTGAGTTTCTCCCTTTTTAATTTGTTGCTACGGCTTTGTAACTGTAAATATATTTTAGCTTTGTACTCCAGGATATTTGCGGCAGATTAGTTGGTCTCAAGAGCCTCGGTTTTGGATAGGTTTAGATAGACGGCCTAACAACTGGAGACGCGTAGAGGTCCTCCCGGGAAATCCTTTGGACTTTTCTGTTAAAACGTTTTTTTTTGGACTTAATTAAAAGATCTGTTTTTATGTATGTGTAATATGTATTTAAAAAAAACATAACTTGTAACATTCGTTATAACTACCATCCAAATTCCGTTTATCGAGAGAACGTTAATATTTTAAAATAAAACACTGCTAGTTACATGCAAATTTCCTGTAAAATAGTGCATAGATGACGAGTGGCGGCGTCAAAAGCTATTAATTTAAATATTTCCACCACGTGACCACATATATGACGATATTTGAAGTGATTTGTGTAAAATGGGGGCTTTTTTCGCTAGTGCTAACTGCTAACGAATACATAATGTAGTCTGTTAACAGAAGTCTTGAGCAAATGTACTCAATACAACAATGACATCCTTTTATCATATTAGAATAGCATTTATTTCATTTAACTGAATTAAAAAAAAAGGAGGTTCCCAGTTCGACCTGTATGTTTGTCCGCAAATATCTCGCGCTTGGCTAGGCCGATTTTGATGCAGTTTTCAGTAAAGTATTTGTTACGTTAAGAAGAAGAAGAACGTTCTAGTAACAATTTTACTTCAATCAGGTACTTTTAGGTTTTTTACATGTACATTATAACTTAAAACAATAACTAAATACGTCGAAAAAAATTAAAATGAACTGGCTTCAAAAAAAAAAACACTGAAAGGAAAAAAAAACGCTAATAAAAGAAACGAAACTCATTTGAAGTCGGTGCATGATGTCAACCTTAACGGATAGCAACAGTCAACGTACATCACGCATCAACTTCATATGAGTTTGTTTGCGTTATTTTAGTGTTTTTTATGGCGGTTCAACTTATATGAAGATTTTTTTTAGAAAAGCTTTTGCAGATTTCTGCAATTCTTATATTTCATCAAGTAACTTACTTAAGAAGACATTATTTATAGTTGTTGCTTTCATATTTATTAAGGAGAACTCAATATAATGCCAACGTAAAAGGCAAGATTTATTAAAGCGTACCTTGAGAAATTATGGGCTCAGCTAGACATTGCAGCATTAATCGCCTTTTGTCCAAAGTGTTTTTGTTCCAAAGTTAATAATGAAAATACGCAGAAGGCATTTGACAGGGCAAATCTTTTAATAATGTCTCTATTCGGCCGTGATTGCAATGGAACATTTATATTCCGTGGACATTATGTAATCCATTTCTTCCGAAATAAGAAGTGACGCAGATCGGATCGCCAAGTAATCTCATTGAATAATTTAGCGATTTGTTAAACCATCAGAAACCTCCGACATCGGCGGCAGTTTAAAACAGATGTGTAGAATGTAAATCAACCTTCACGAAATGAAGAACAACGTTTCGAGCGGATAACAAATTCGTTTTATGGGCTATCATTTCAGGGTTTTTAACGAGATGGTAGGTACTTCTATGCTCAGCATAATAAAGTGACGATTTATACCAGCTGAATTCAAAGGACATCAAATTCTGCAAATTATGATATACTTTGCAAAACATATTATACAACAACCATACAACGTTTGAAAGAAAATGTATTTTTTTTAATTGCTACTAAGGGGCCTCATATGTCTCCTTATCTTAAATAATAGGTCAACATCCTTCCAAAACCTCCTTAAATCTAAGCAGCTCCTGCTAGCACCTTCCTCGCATAAGTAGGTAGTTTAATTTCCGCTGAGTTCTTGTATCCGTGCTCAGAATTGATGACGATGGAGATAGGTGCTTAAGGATAGCCATGCGTGTAAGCCGGGCCCGAGGTGCTTGCGCATTAAGCGGTACAAAGCGAGTAAATTAATTAAATGGCACCTTAATTGCTTACCTTCCTGCTTTTATTTTACGTGGCGGTTTTGACTTGTCACCCTTTCAGGAATGTTCTTATGCATACTGTATGCTGATTCAACTCCACGTATTTTGTTCAAGCAATTAGTAATGTACGTCAATTAATATAATTATTTTAAGTCCAGACTCTAGACTAATTTTAAAATATCAAGATCATCATCATCATTATTACTGGCAATAGGATGTCCACTGCCTAGTATATATAGGGTTCTTTCAAAGCGACTGGTTGCAAGAAGCCTAAATCCAGTGTGGTTCTGCAAATTCACTAGGTTGGTAGTCCATCTTGCCAGAAGACATTCTACGCCACTCTTTTGATCGATTGTCTTGTTAAAAGTTGCTTAGGATTCACGGTGCAGTGTTGATGCTTTATGTACTAATCTGTACGTACGTACGTATCCTAGTAATTATATTGATTAAATACCTTGATATTTTTAAAAATATTCATCATTTACATGATTAAATTAGGTTTTAAATGAATTAATTTGAATGGGTCATAAAAACGCTTGACCTGTCATGGCTTACTAAATGACGTCAACCAAACTAAATTATTTAAAATATTAATTATCCTAATTTAAATTCATAAATTATTTCGTTTTATGATATCTCCAAACCGTAATTTATCACTAGAAACTACCAACATTGTAATTTATTCTTAGTATAAACTAGCCTATTACAATAGCAGTAGTATAGAGGTAGTATTATATCAACAATCAGCCATCCATCGAATCCAACGAACTAGGAATTAACCTGTATTTCGAGTATCATTATAACCTGATCATTTGTGGAATATTTCTTTTGAAATTTTCTGACCTACTAAGTAGGTGTGTATCAAAAATGGAAACAGAGTGAGATAGAGCTTTAAGTAGGCGTTCTGCAGGGAAGGAAATAAGGTGCGAATGAATGAATAATGAACAGGGCTGCCCGTGGCGTACGCTCTAGTTTCGGCTTTGCAGAGCTCATATCATGTTTCCAAAGTTCCTACTTTGAATGTTAAACTATGTAGGTAATAATAACCTAACCGTCATATATGAAGGTAAGTAGGTGCTTAATATAAATTACTCAATGAAGGTATTCCTGTCGTTGAAGACGATTTGATATCGTATTTTGGCCGTGAAGATAAAGACAAGATATAATATTGCATATCACTTTTTTTTTTCGTTTAATGCGTTCGTTTTCATTTGATATTGTTTTAAATAATTATGTAAATTCTAGACGTATATACTTAAAATACGTACGTTAGGACAATGTTGAGCTACATAAGAAAAGCTTATTTTTAAATATTTACCTATGCTTTCTACTTTGCTGCTGCTTTGTGTTTTGTTATCATTTGCAATGCAATTTTCTTTGACAAATCTAACTTATTGTTTCATTAAAGACACCTATTTATTTAAGTTTAAATGCAACTTACTTTTCACATACTGGCTACAATTAATAGAAAACGTTACGTATTTTCAGAACCTGCTGACTGCCGGTGCAGTGCATTGTGTCTTATTTGCTGATGCAACGTTGCAATCACGTGACCGTTTTTTTGAAATCTAGCCAAACCTATTGCCGTGAACATTGCTAACCAACTGCTCAAATAAAACGACCTAGTAACGTGATTCTCATAAATACGAGGCAGACTTGAGATACATATTAACCGTCTTCAAAAAATTAGGTTCTCAGTTTAGTCTGTATATTTGTAAGAATGTTTTATATATGTTTGTCCGCGATAATTTTACGTTTCGTTGAATTGATTTTGACGCGGTTTTCAAAAAGTATGTATTCGTTATTGAAGTAAAAAATATTTTACAAATAAATTAAACCACCTTCAAAACAACCCCAATAAATAACTAAATCAACTCACTTGATATCTGACTAGGAGAAATAAATTCATTTAAAGTCGGTGCCTGATTTGCGTACGTTCGTAGACTGTTGCTGTGCGTTGAGGGCGTACATGCGCCGTTTCAATTTCCCATACAAAGTTCATAATAACGGACGAAATCCGACGTTTACCGAGTTATTGAGCAGTTTTGAATCAAAATAATATGAATGAAAAAACCGTATTTTAGCTGTTTTTTGTTTAGATTTGTGTTGGAATAGATATGGTTGTATACGATATACCTTTATTTTTTCTGAAAAAGCATTGTTAATTTGAAAAACTGGAACTTTAGATGGTGCTTTTTCTTGTGAATTCCACTTTGGTCAATGACTCATATCTTCCATTTCGAACAGAAATTGAAAAAAAAACTCAATAACTTTTTTAGTTTAAGACATGTTTATTTACTTACATTTAATTGTTTCTAAAACAAGCTAGTGGTTTGTTTTAGAAACAATTAAATGAGATAGAGGCTCCAAAGTAGGCACTGTTCGAGAAATCTTTAAAACAGCTGTTCGTTTATTTGTTACAACTCACTAAAAATAAAATAATTTAGGAATGTTTTTATAACGTCCTTACTCGAAGGAATTTCCTACAATTACTAGTAATTCGTTTTTTTGTGGAATGCGGTTTTTCAGAGTTGTCAAGCTTGGAAAACACGCTTTTCGGCCTAAATCGCCTCTTAAGGTTGACATCATGCTCCGGCTTCAAATTAATCACGTAATTAGAAGTCAAATGCGTTATTTTGGTCATTCTAGCGGTTTCTTCATTGGTGGCGGTATTTTTAAATAAATTGAAAAAACTTTTGTCTTCTAAAAAACATCTTTCTATTAGTATTTACTTGTTAAATTAAAACCACTTACTGAAAATATACAGTAAAGAATTAACATCAGATCATAATTATGTTATGCATTCACCTAAGGCAATTTCTGCTGTCACTGAACTCCTAAGCGTCAAGCAAGGAGTTCCACCATCAGCACGGAATCACAGTGAAACACGGAAGTGAAAACTCTCAGACGCACAAACCTGACGAAATTAAGAGACTAAAATCGCTGTACGCGCTTGTAAAATTTTTGAATTTCCCTGGAATTGAGAACTAGTCCACCTGTTTTATTTGAAACACCAAAATACTTATTATTACGATGGCAAGGGCATTCTGATACACACTACAAAGTGATAATTGAAATAAGCAGAAAGCAGATAATTTATATTTAAGGTGTAATATTAAGTTTTTTTTTCAAATGACTATAACTCGGAAAGAACATAAGTTAAATGTATTTATTTATTTTTTTAGTGACTGCCCTAACTTAGCCTATTACTTTCTGGACATCCTGTATAATACTTTTAAATGAAACAATGTTAAATCAACATAACTCATATCATAGAAGGTGAAAATACCGCACAAATTTACAATATCTGGGACAGTTTGCTGGTTGGCAAGTGGATGCAATGAATGCGCTTCGTTCGCGCTGCAGGCATCGCATTTGCATATTATGAAGTGTAACTTAGACAATCAAAAAGAGCCGTACTCACTTATGAATTCGCGTTCCCGAAACGAAAACCTTTGAGGGTTTTTTTGTAATTTAGCACAAAGTGGACCGCGATTCAAAACGTGATGTACATTTTTTGGTTTGCTTTTATACGTTTCATTCGTTGTTTACTTTACATTACGAGCGCCTTTGCTCGTCCCAAGTTAGAATAAGGTTTTGGCGTAGGCGTGTTTTTGTTCATACCATCGCTAACTTTACGTTACACAAGAAAATAAATATTATCTGGTTTAGTTTTACGTAATACTTGCCCAGTGGGTATATTGGGAATAAGGAATACTGCAGTTATTAGTGTACTTCGTTTATTGTAGCACTCTACCCAATACACAATCTTCATGAATCACCTTCTTATACGACTTCCACTAGCATACTCTGCCTCCTCTCATCTCAAACATAATATTCTTCTACAGTCTTCATTAGTATTCAAATAACTTTCTCTTCTACATCACACTCTCTCTCATCTTCCTTCTCTTATACATTGTGTTCCGTTTATGATACGTACTCCGCCTAACCACTTTCAAACGAAAATCGTGAACACCGCACGACACAAAACGGGGAGGGGTCACTTCCAACAAAAGACGATGCAAGGTACCAGCGATTTTTGCTCTTACGGTGCTCAGACGCCAAAAAACTAGTTTACAGCCTACATGTATTTATTGTTGTATAATAACATCAGTTTTATTGGATGCTGTCGCGTCCTGCTCCACTGAATTCATCCATTCGTCATATTGCGATAAAATTTCAGTATTTCACTCACGTGAGGCAAGGCATCTGCACTCAAATCTACTTACCCGAAATGGCGGCATTGTAACGGATGCTAGGTGCGGATGTAAAATAATGAAATTGCAGTGTTTGCGGGTATTCTACACATTTTCTAACAGAGTAAAATAATATCTAAGGAAGGACATTGCATTGCCAATAAAAGTTTTACCATTTTATGCCTATTTAAGTCCTTTCGATACAAAATAACAAAACATGAATACTTATTGAATCTTTTCATAACAACACATTTTTTTAATAAATATCAACAAACTTCATTCTTTTTTGCTAATCCAACATGGTAAAAAACATTTTTGTTACTTTTAAAATAATATCAGTACATAAAATGAATTTACTGCTTAACTAACCGTCCTCACGTATGGCGCCCAAACATGGTCTTTGACATCGGTCAGAAGTCCAGCCTAGAGGTTTGTCAGAGGGCAATGGAGCGCAGCATACTGGGGGTAAAACTGTCCGACCGAATCCGGAACACCACACTACAATCCAAGATGCTCATCACCGACATCTCCCAAAAAGGTGGTCAGCTAAAGTGGGACTGGGCTGGTCACGTAAGCCGCATATTGGATGTCCTCTGGGCCAAAATCTGCACCGAGTGGATCCCCTCAAAAGAAAGACGGCCACGCGGTAGACCCAGAAAAGATGGCGCTGGCAGACAGTTGCCAAAATCGTTGGTTCGGTAACTTCATAGTAACTAAAAATGTTCGTCAAATGCCTCTAAAACTCTTAACGAGAAAACACAAGTTCTGGTTGTAGTTAAATTAAAGTAGCATGACGCATCCAAACGTAGTTGAAAATCTTATTTTAGGTAATTTGTAGTGTACATATTAACATTTTATAAAAGGAAACTTTATAATTTGTACAACTTTTTGACCTGGAAATACCACGCTGACAACACAACGTGTTGTCGATCAACTTTGTAATTGAGTAAACCTATGTCGACAGCTGCTGCCAAGTAATTTCACGAATTATAATATAATCAGTTTCGGCTAGAATGGTTGGATGTGTTAATTGCTTATAAGAGTCGATTTGGCATCACGTCACTTCGCTGTACGTACTTGTGTAATTAATGAGACTGAAAGCCGACGCTGGCACTTGAGACGACTTCAATAATTATGTCATACCCCAGGAACACATCCCTTTAGGTGTTTCGCCGACATGAAACGGAAAACGGCGTAGCCATTAACAACATATAGGTCGTATTTATATATGGCCTTGTTATTTTGCCTTCTAGATCAGAGAAGTGATGCCCTACGTGTTTAGAAACAATTAATTTAAGTAATTTACATGCGTGGCAAACGAAGTATTCCACGCTCCCTAAAATCTTAGATATCTCTTCATTGAGATGATTAAGATACACAGTGAGTTTATTCGCGATGTCTTCTCATGAGCATTATGCCCTTCTTGCATAAATTATAAAGACAAACGGCTAAGTCCAACACATATGGTTAAGTGCCTTTTTTCACTCGTGTTAAAATATGCATCCTTTTGGCCTTCGGGGCAGGCATGTTTAAATGTAAATAATTTCCTTAGAAATAAATACGACCTGATGATAAATTTCATTTTGTCGCATTAGTGCGTTCTTTTTATCAACTTAAAAAAAGGAGGTTATATATATGTGTATGTTTTGAGGAAGGTAACTCACTACCTAAAAATTAACGTCATTTGTCAAAAAGTTACTTTTCCTATTGTTTGGTTCTTCTTATGGAGAATAATCGAGGCTTGTTGTTGTAAACCTCCGACTTTGCACACTCTCTGAAAAGCTAAAACAGAGTTAGTAAACTACAATAACTTCCCATTCTCAGAATCTTTCAATTACATTAGCATATCTTAAACGCTTCAAACGTTGACTAAGTGTCGGTATTAATTGTTATTTGCCATACAAAATTCCTGAGCTTGTTACAAAGTTTCAAGAATGTGCCTCGTCCAACTAAATGCATCAAAGTAACTGGGAACCTTTGTATTATTATAAAACTTCAAAAGAAACTTCTCGCTCTCTGTACGAGTTCGTAAACATTCGTTTATAATATCAGATAGTGTTAGCAACAAATGTAAAGCTTAACGTTTTATACAAACAATAAGTAGTTTAGAGTAGAACTTATGTTAAGCTTAATAAGAAGTGATGTGAAATTCTTTCACGGCAATGTGTGACACCTCATATTGGAAATAATGAACTCTGCACTTAGAAGTTTTAAAGATAGGCAATGAATAGTAATTTAATTTGAATATCGTCGCCTCCGAGTATGTTGAACCGTTATGATATGTTTAACGTGTTTTTTTTAAGAAGTATTTCCTCCCAGTTTCAACAAAGTTTTAAGGCTACATTTCGGCTTACAAAGTAAAGACCACCTATGTGATATATTATCAAACCTTCATTCATAGTTAACGACGAGCTTAAATTCCAATCAGCCTGTTTGTTCAGTGCCAGGCAAACAAGAGGCTAAATTGAAAGATCAACATCAAATGCAAATCACAAATTCCAAGACTGTTGTTTGAGGAAATTTCATGAAAAAAAAACTTTGTAATCTAATTACACTGCCATAAAAGTTGCACTTCTATAAAAAATGCATAACTTAAGTAGATCAATGTAAAAAAATAAAACGAATGAAAACTAATAAAATCAAGTGACGCTTTTATTTTAATCGTATATGATGAAATTAACGTGATGTACCAAGGATTAACGTCAAGCTTTAATACTATTCTGTGAATTCCGAAAGCGACTACGCCATGAATATTCCATGTTTCCCAAAGGTATAGAAAACTGCAGTGGAGCTTCCAGCCAGATTTTGGGCGAATCGTTAGAGCTTCCAAACAAAGAGCTTGTACATTTTATTGATTGGGCGGTTTTTATTTACTTTGTTCAACAAACGTGACTGTGAGCCTTAAAATTCTATGTTGTAACATTTTGATTTTACAATTAAATTACTGTATTGGATTTACACTTTTGACTAAATTCATGTCTAGCTAACAATAATAGTGGTTCGTTTTTTGCTTAAGGGATTTAAGTATTGATGTTGCATGGAAAATCATGAAGGAGGTATAGTTCCTCTACGTCTAGCAGCTGATAATGATGATGATGACATGGATAACAATGAGTGTTTTCTTTTCTTAGATTAAAAAATAAAGAACTGGATGCCATTACTAAAACGATTTTAACATAGATCATCCAATAGATTTCCGACTGTAATTTATGTGAGGTGAACGTAAAATACCTATGAAGGTGCTATTATGTACGAAAACAAACAATGTGAGGATATTTATGATACTCTTTGCGTGTTAGAAAAATATGAGATGATTGACGAGGGAACGTGGAGATACCGGGAGGATCAACAACAGAGGGAAATGACGTGTGAACGAAATGGCACAAGCAGTCTTTTACAATGTAAGGAAAAGGACAAATAATATTATATATATATATAAATTGCACTTGTAAAAAGCAATTGTGAACCTACGCGTTAAAAAGCACTTGCAAAATTCAACAGGCTTGTTAGTGTGACGGTGGCCGAGTGGTATAGGCATACGCCCGGATTGCGTAAGACACGGGGTTCAATTCCTCGTCTGTGACAGGTTCACAGTTGCTTTTTAGAAGTGCAATTTATATTATTAAGTTTGTATGGTGACAAAACACTATAAAAACAAAAATAAACAATATTATATATTTTTTCTGTAAATTGTCCAATTTATCTTTTTAGTGGTGCATACATTTTAAAAAGGAAACGCTTATGTTCGCTGTCTGTTGTGCTATACTGAGGCACCGATTTATTTGTGGTAGATAATTCTCTGACTCTTTTCGAGTCCTTAGTAAAGACGAAGGAATTTTATTATAACAGGTTTACTTTGGATGTGATATTTTTCTCAATGCCATAACATCATTATTTTAACAAAAAATGTTGTCACTTCTCAAAACATAACAAAAAGGACTATTATTTTCACCATCAGCATCTTTTATTCCATTAAGCACAACGGAAGTTACCCTTAATTTCTTTTTACAGACAATTTTCGAGCTAACTAAAAAGTTTGGACGTCAACAGTAGGGGAGATTCCCCGGAGGGCAACATTTTTTTACAAATCCCGACAAATCCTGACAAAAACTTATTTAAATACGTTAACTCTGCAAGCAATTACGACCCTTCTTGGAGTTTCTTTTTGCTGTTTTCAGATTAGTATGTAAAGACTGCTGGGAGATAATTAAGATGTAACTAGAAGGCATAGAATAATTATTTAAGGTTATTTTGGTGTTACTTTAAAATAGGCGTTCATCAGATTAGTATTGCATCTTATTGCATATTTCAATCAAATCAGTCTAATCTTCTGTACAAAAATAAGTCGATACTTTTAAAAGTTACAGATGTCAAATAATTTTTATCAGCTAGAGTATCAAAATACGATAAATACTATACTTTGTGTACCTAGAGTAATTTTCATTTATAAATATTATGTTCTAAAAAAGTTACAACAACAAGTATGATACTTAGTTTTGCAGGTCAGTGTATATTTAAATTTTTAGTTTCAGATTGTATATTATTGAAATATTTTTGCACGACAGCCTTTTGAGGAATATATTGGAATTTCATACTGTTGATCATAATTTCATTCAAATTAAAATAGACAATTCCCGCCATAGTGCCTTTGTCGGGTAGAAATCACAATGTAGCGAAATCTCACCAGTTTTGCATAAGACTTATTAAACCTCAATCGAACCTTAAGTCACAATGCATCGTATTCCATTCTGAATTTGGGCACCCATGCCATGCTTACGTAAGCACATAATTTGTTCGAAGCGCTAGTCGGCAATCCTAATGTAATTGGTATCACTGTCGAACGAGTAGACATAACTCTGAACTATCGCGGCGTTCGTGACTTGCATCGTCCTTGGCGAACTGGTTACACTTCATCTGATCTATGCCGCAGATCTATTGTATCTTCTGTGTGTGTATGCTTTTGCCGTTTGCGGATTTCGCAGTACAAACTTTTTGATTATTTGGAGAATATAACTTTTTTTTACAACTAAATTGGCATGGACCTACAAACGCCAGCAACAAATGTTGTTGTTAATTATTATTTAGGTATTTTGATATTTATTGAAAAAAATGTAAAATTGAATTGGGTAAAAATACAAGAAACAATGCTAAAGATTAAAAAACTTTATTAAGTCCAATAAGTATATTTATGCGACCATGAAAACGGTAATATCAGGCTAATTTGCAAATATTACCCAAAGAAAAACCACACATGCCAAACTATACCTCGTTTGTATTTGATATAAAAGGAGATGTTTTCGTTTGTATGGGGAAAATGACAATACCTTGTACATGACACTAAAAAATAGCTTATGTAAAGCTTAATCATTTTTAGAATGATTTTTGTCCGTAATATATATTTTTTGGGTAATTTGTAACATAAACTAATGAAATCTAGCAATATATCATGATGTCTAATAAATCTATTAAATACCTGTCATGTCTGATTAAAAAAGATCGAAAGCGGAAAGCAAAATGACATGACATTGACAGATTAAGCGAAATGACATTTGACATTGACTGACAGGTAAACTTTTTTTTGCACGTTTCGAGATGTTTTTGGAGTAAGTACAGACAGAAGGAGTGGCCAGGGTTTTCAAAAGTTCATAATTTTATTGTTTAAATTACTTAAAAATTTAGAATTAAATTCACCTGTATTTTGCAGCAATTTTTAGAGAAACAAACATCTCCTTTTCATGCTATGACGTTATCAAAATAAAAAGCGGTTGCTTTATCTCTTCAAAAATTTCAACGACGCACTTTAACTAAAATTCTCATAATAAATACCGATGGTAATTTCTGGGCTCAGCATAAAAATTTTCCGCACTTGCGATAGAGCATGTATCTAACGTAGCCAATGCTGTTAGCGAATCGTAGACTTATTTCTACTGAGGTGCATCACCCGCCTTACATGGTTTCCTTCAATAAAAATGGTCCTGAAAATAGCTTGATGTTCTTCGAGATTGATGACCGCGACACATTGAGTTCAAAAGCGACCTAACGTTAGGTGAGCCCTTGGTCAATAAGGGCTACCGCTTGTGTAACTTGTGATGGCGTTAATGCTTTAATTTAATTTAATTAATTTAATTTAAAATCTTTATTCAGGCAACATAAAACCCATACACATTAACAACAATTGATATTAATTGAAATTGAATATTGAATATAAAATAAATAAATAAAAATTGGTTTTAAACTTATATACATAAAAATTAAATTAAAAATGACAATTTTTTTTTACAGTAGTTTGAAACTAAAATCAAAATTATAAAATTATAAAACTACCATTAAAAATCCAAATTACAAATTAAAATAATTAAAATTAGTTGTATAGTCAATTGAATAAAATCTTTAAACACGAATTGCCGTCACATGTCTTTTCGAACAGTGCCGTATATAAGGGCAATCCAGCCGGCTAGCAATCATGGCCAGGACGGCGTTGGAGCTGGCCCGCACCCGGCGCACCAGCGACGCGCACCGCTTGCGGACACATGCGTGGAAGCAGTCGGTGCGCGCCGCCGCGAACATACCCGACGCGCTGCAGTGCCGGGGCAGCCCAAACATCGCCCTGAACGCATTGTTGAATTGAACGCGAATAGAGTTGTAGGCTCTCTTTGTATAGTGTATCCACAGGCTGCACGTGTACAGCGATGTGCAGTACGCTCGGAAGAGTGTCATTTTTTTTTGCTTTGATTGAAGTAAAATAGCGGTAGATACGGCATGTCATACTAATTGTCAGCTAAAAAATGGCACTACACATTCCTTATGTCATACGTCTTATAAATGTCACCCGCACACGCAATCCAATGGAAATTAGACGACGGGGTAAACTTGGGGCAAAACGTTATTTTTTGATAACCGTGACCGTCGTTACTGTTCCATAAAAATAACGTCGAAAAGTCACCGTGACTTTGTCACCTAGGTTATTTTAGTCACTATGGCGATTTTGTCACGCTTTACTCACGTAACGGTCTACGTAACTTCAGTTGATAGTTGACTTATGGTTAATTAAATGCGATGGTTAATAATGATGCCAGGAGATAATATTCGCAAGACTACAGAAATATTGTCAAAACAATGGTAAGCTGACTGTAACTAAATTCATGAAAAAGAAATCACGTCAACCGAAAATATTTTTTTCTCATCAGCTAATGTATTTTTTAACTTATTATTAAGATTATGTATTTTTTTATTTTTTATTAGAAGCTTTATTTAATGATAAAATACAGAGACATTTGGAGCATTTGTAGAACATCTGGATCCCAAGTACAAAATACCTGATTTATAATAAAGAACTCGTAAATAATAGACTGCAAAATTTATAGTAAAATAAATAAATCATTTCGGAGTAACAAACAAGTTAAAAATGATATAATTTATATTTTATTTAACTGGCCGTGTCTATTATTTATTAATAATAACATTAGGGTAATCAAGAGTCACGACGTTTGGAACGACGACGATCGGCCACACTCGGAACTAATCGTAAGCTCGTGATCGTTCGGCCGCGCTCGGGACAGATCGTTCCTACCTACGTTCCTCGCTCCTGTTGTGACGTGCGTGACTGAAACAGTAATAGATATTGGAATGATGGAACGACAAAAATAACGTTGTTACTTTGGAACGTTGTTACTTCTTGAAAAGTCACGGTGATATTTTAGGAAGGCAGATCACTGTTATTTTATAATCGTGACGTTATTTATCGCCCAAGTCTACGACGGGGGCCTGATTTTAGCGGTCCACTTTCGAGTGGCGCGTCACCTGGTATCTTCCGCTATTTTACTTTAATCAAAGCGTTAATGGAATTGTTTTACTCTTTAAGTAATCTAACAATTCAATGAAAACCAAAAATTATCCTAACCGGGTGGTCTTCTGATCGTCTCATGATAATATGGCCATACCATCGCAAGCGACTTTCTCTAATTCTGTCTACGATAGGGGCTACTCTGAGAGACCCCCTTATATATTCGTTTCGAATTCTAGCCAGTCGGGTCACCCCTCCTGCCCATCTCAGCATCTTGTTCTCGTTGGTGTGTGGCTGGTTTTCATGGGGTTTCTTTAGTGTCCAGCATAATGCTCCGTACATCTTACCACCGATATATACTATTATTTGAATATTTTTTTTTGTGTTATTATTATAAATATTTATGTTAGTCTTTAAGGTATATATTGTATGGGCTTTTGTTGCCTGAAACAAATGATTAAATAAATAAATAAATATACACCTTCCGTTCATCAGGATTCATGATTGGCATTTTGGACTTGCAAAGGACTCTTGATAGATATCTCTATTTTAACCAATAGGCAGATAGCCATTAAACAACGAATAATTTAAATGTGGAACGTCATTTCGTATGAAGTAGTAGACAGATAGTGCTAAGAGGAACTTATTCAGACAATGCGAAACCGTGTGTATATTACTGAAATCCTAAATTACTCCTTGGATAATGTTAAATATGACACTTGGACGAATAAACCACTGGACGCGCAATGACGGGAAATTTCGCTTGTTCCCCCTCGGCAACGAATTGGGCATTTTAGCCCCAATTTCATGTGACGTCTTGTCAGTACGGTGACAGAACTCGGTGAGAAACATTGCAGAAAAAAACCGGTTAAGTGCGTGTCGGACCCGCGCACTGAGGGTTCCGTGCCACCCTTAACTAAATTCAGGGTCCACTTGCTTTCACTTAATAAAAACATCACAATATATTGCGACAGCAAAAATAACATTGTTTTTCATAGTGTTTGTATGAAAGACAAAGTTATATTTGCGGTTGATAAAAATATGCAATATCTCAAAAACTACTGGTTCGATCTCCTTCAAACCAATTTTCGTTGCAAGTTTTTGCTGAGATCTACATCATATATTTTTTTCAAAATTTTCACTTTCTTAGTTCAAAAGTTAGATGGGGGGGGACGCCCATTTTACCACTTTGGAAGCGTCTATATCTCAAACCTTACACTTTTAGAAAAAATGGTTTTAGAAACCTCAACATCATTTTTAAAGACCTATCCATAGACACCCCACACGCATAGGTTTGAGTAAAAAAAAAATTTTAGGTTATAGTTTCATGTATGGGAGCCCCCCTTAAATATTATTTTTTTCTAACTTTTTGTATCTGAATCGGAAAGCGGTAAACAAGATACATCTACCTACCAAGTTTCAGCTATGTGATGCTTATAGTTTCAGAATAAAGTGGCTGTGACATACGGACGGACAGACAGACAGACAGACAGACAGACAGACAGACAGACAGACTTGACGAAACTATAAGGGTTCCGTTTTTTGCCATTCGGCTACGGAACCCTAAAAATGGGTAAATGTGCCGTATTTTTGTGTAAAAATTATAGCGGCAAGACAAAAAATATTTCTTTTCATTCGTAAGTAACTTTGTATCCCAATAAAGCTGTTAATTTTACTTAAAATAGCGAAATGTGTTTTCCTAGATAAAAGTTACATTGCTAATTAAAAAAGTTGTGGTCAGTTACTGCAAAATCAACAAGATGACGCATACTTCATTTGGTAGGATTATCGTACGTTCATCATTCGTTTCCTTGTCAATTCAGTTTTAGTTGTGCTTGACAATTGTCGATAATCATATCGATAAACGTACTAATAAATTTATAATATGAAATAAAATAATACATCTGTAAAATGATTAACTTTAAAGTAGATTAAAGTGATCCTAAAAATACAACAGTTTTCTTTAATATTTGAAACTTCATATTTTATTACAATATTTATATTTTTGGTCATCAGTTGGGATTGGGACCCGACCTTCAGAAGTCCGTTCTGTTCTACTGTTCTTATAACTGAACCTATAGAAACACTTTAATGAGGGTTCGAATCATAATAGTTTTAATTCAGTTAGTCGATGGTTTAGAATGAATCACTCACAGTATCATATTCTTGAAGTTAGGCGAACTCGCCTACATAACTATGTTATTCCGTTACCTTCTATTACCTTCTCTCTGCTCAGTGGCTGAAACCCGAACCCAAGACTTAGGTCGTAGGGCTGAGTGGAGTAAGGTCAAGGCAGGTGGAACCAGTTTTTATTTTTTACTATATGCGCTGTGGAAAGTGTTTTCTAACAAATGTTTTGTTATTCGATAAAAAGTGATTCTATTAATCTATACAGTAAATACATTTTAAGATAAGATAACTATTTATTTCACACCACATAGATAAAATACAAATTCGTTTAATGAAAATTTCAATTTATTTCACTGTGCCTATAACTAAGTCATAGTAGGAACGCCAACTTAAGCCCCAAGCGAGCGATAATATAGGCTAAGTCTTATAGTATTACAAAAAAATACTTAGTGATATACTAAGTTTTTTTATTTTCTTCGAGTTTTATCTTTTAGTCATTCGCATATTGGATGCCTTCGCTGCTTTCTTTCGAAGACCGCTGCTTGCATCAGGTTTATATTCTTCTGACTGCAGAGCGCATCAAGTACGACAAATCTTTGAAGCAGAATCATAAGCCCATTGTATCAAACCCCTATTATTATACATTCTTAGAATCATACCAAAGTGTAAGCTCTATAAGATTTAAAACTTTGTTGCATTTTTAAACTAAAATTCACAATTACACGGGATTTTATGAAACTTTCACTTGTTTAAAAGGTAAAAATGGTATTTTATGGGCGGGAAGGTAAATATCATTTTTACCTTTTAAACAAGTGAAAGTTGCATAAAATCCCGAGAAATTGTGAAGTTTAGTTTGAAGTGTAAGCTCATCTACTGCTAGATTATACCATTGGACTTACGGCCTGTTTCACAATGTCTTAGGAAGTTCTAGTTAGTGTTACTTGCCAGACCGTTTATAAACATTTTCTATGTTTCAATTATTCGTTTAATGGTTTGTGCTTATTTAAACATGCCCATAATTATTGTTTTGGTAATAAAAATAAAATAAAAACATTTTGCATAAGATTCGTTCATTCATTCGTTTAACACATATCGATAGAATAATATCGACACTTCCACGCACTAAATGTCAATTAGTGACAAGACAAACTCCCCCCGCCCCGCAAAAATTGGTTGATGATGTTTTCATACATTCGCTCTTGCGTTTCATATCCAGTGGTTTATTCATCCAAGATATGACACCTATAAATAAGGTAAGTTTATAAGAAATGGTATTCATGAAGTGAAATTCTGTAATAATAAATTCTGAAGCTTGACATATTTGAACAAGTCCCCGATTATCTGTACCAAAACAGCAAATATTGACGCAAGCAACTTCGGAACTCGTTGCCTTTTTGCTTATTCTTTACGCATAATGTATAAAATTCTTTCCCGGTGTGAAAGTATTTTCAGTGAAATGTAAATAAATGGCAAAAAGCTTTCCGCTAACGCAAAAAGGCTTCTCCTCGCTTGCAAGAACTCGTACAAGTGATTTCATTACCAATATAGGTAAGCATTGTTCAAATTTTCCATCCATTACATTTCACATTATATCGACTAGGTACTATAATTAAAATTAACAGGTATATAATTATATAAAGCCCAAACACATTACTTTGTAAGTATGTTGTCAATACAGACTTAATTAAGAAAATTTTCAATTAGTTTAAATTAATTGTGAATTCGTAATAAAACAGGGTTTTTGGTTGTGTCCGTTACCCTAGCCGGTAGTAAGTTGTAGAGCAATAAATATATATCGATGTGAATAAAATGATAATTAATGTGAATTAAATCTGGAGGACTCACCTTTTTTTAGATATTCCATTTCCTGGTGGAAAAACGTTTAACGATGTCCTATATCTCAGGAACCGTTTAATGTGTGACCGTAAAAACACGCACACAACGTGTTAAATAGTGACACTACATACAAAATGACAACCACCTATAAAGGGCCTTAAAAAGTACATACGTACCTGCTCAATTTTAAAGTGAAATAATTTGTGGAGGTATGAAAGATATACTTTTAAATAGGTTACTTTAATCAAAGGTTTCGAGTGGCGCGTCACCTATCTTCCGCTATTTTACTTTAATCAAAGGTACCTACCTACCTTTTTGATACATACTTATATATTTATTTTTTATTTATTCTATTTGAATCGTAAAGCGGTGAACAAGATACACCTACTTACCAAGTTGCAGCTGTGATGCTAATAGTTTCAGAATAAAGTGGCTGTGACATACGGACGGACGGACACTCCGACAGACAGACTTGACGAAACCATAAGGGTTCCGTTTTAAGGAAACCTGAAAACGATAAGTCCCACAGATGGCATTTTAAGTCGCGTAATCGTATTTCCTTTTTTATTCGATAACTGTACATCTGCTTGTTTTTTATTTGGCGCACTGTTTTATTATACGAGTGCATGTCACTATTAAACAGTATACTTCAATTGGCTCTACGAGCTACTTTCTTGCTAGGGTAACGGACACTTTTTGAGGCATCGTGTGTCAAATTAAAATGGCTTTTAGTTGGAGCTGTTGCCTAACGTTTGATATTCCTGGACCTATAATATTACACGTAGGTAGTTAGAAAGTAGTACCTACTATACTTTATAATGATACACAATCTATAATAGGACAGTGTTCTTCTGAGGTATGGAAGTGTCGACGTACCTACATAAGTTAAGGACAGAGTCACGGGAAACCACTACTTACGTAATAAACCGATACTTGCTGCAAGTAGTTCATCTTCGAGAATAGGTCAGGTCTTTGTTACAGATAGTTTCATTAGCCTGGCTCTTACAGTAATGCAATAAATTGTTAACTGCTGCTACTGAGTCAATTAAGTATCTTGGAGTAACAATCGACAAGAACCTAAACTTTGGTGAGCATATTCATGTGGTAGCCCAAAGAGTGAGAAAATTAGCGTTCGTCTTTAAACAGCTCAGACAGGTCGCAGATTCAAGGACATTAAAAAATGTATACCTGGCGCTCGTTCAATCGGTGATATCATACTGCATATCGTCGTGGGGTGGTGCTGCAAAAACCAAATTGATGGAGCTGGAGAGGGCGCAAAGACTTGTACTGAAAATAAGTTTATTCAAACCGAGGCTTTTTCCAACTACTGATCTATATCAGCAGGCAGAGGTCTTAACAGTCAGGCAGTTATTTGTGCTCTTTACTATCCTTCACAAACACTCCACTCTAACATACTCACCTTATAACGAGGCAATTAGAAGACGATACAAGGTATGCAACCTTGAGGACTTTCGGACTGCGTTTGCGAGGCAGTTTTTTTGTTTCCTAGGTAGCAGGTTATACAACAACGCCAACAAAATTTTAAACATATATCCTAACTGTAGATCAGAATGTAGAAAGAAACTGACTTGCTGGCTACAAAGCCTGTCATTTGATGAAACAGAAAATTTATTAAGCATCGAAAATTAAATTTAAATGTTATAGTAAAGTTTATCAAGTGCTGTATGTAATATTCTAAATTAGTCGTTAAATTTATTCATGTTATACTAATTCTAATCTGAAAATAATGATGTTAATAATAATCAAGTGCATGTTGTAAATTTCTAATTTTGAACTGGAAAATTTAATTTTTACTGCGAATTTCTCTCGGATTGTATAAATAAAATGTTGTAGAGATACATTTAATTTGTAGTACATATAAATGTAAATTGTGTCAAATTTAAATGTTGCGGGGGCCTGGTGCTCTGAGATACAGACAGATTACCTGTCTAGTTTAGACACCAGTCTCCCACAAGTAATAATTTGTGTTTCAATTCAATGGTATTAATGTATTGTAAATTACTTTGTGGTGAGAAAAAAAAAAAAATTACTTAACTGTAAATTAAAAAAAAAACGTAACAAAAGGCTTACATAATGCCTTTTGGCATACTTAATGTTTTTTTTAATTCTTATCAAAAATACTGATTGCACAGCAAAAACGCTTCCTCAAAATATTAAAATCTTAACAACAATTTACGTTTGTAGCGCATTATTTAGAAAGGAAGCTTTTTATGAATGCATATCTGCTAATAACTAGTACACAGTAAATATATTCCATCATTTTTAGGGTTCCGTACCTCAAAAGGAAAAAACGGAACCCTTATAGGATCACTTTGTTGTCCGTCTGTCCGTCCGTCCGTCTGTCAAGACCCTTTTTCTCAGGAACGCGTGGAGGTATGAAGCTGAAATTTATATCAATAACTCAGGTCTACTGTCCCTTGAAGCTGTGAAAAAATCAAACTTCTAAGCCAACGCAATCAAAAGATACAGCCGTTTATGCCGCAAATTTTCGACACTTGCAAGGGAATCAAAACCTACAGGGTGCTTCCTGTAAACTCAGAATCTTGAAATTTGGTACGAAGCAACGTCTTATAGCATAGATAAAGGAAAAATTACGAAAACCATAAACTTTTAGTTACATCACATAATATATATTTTTTTAATAATTTTAAACTTACTACCCATTTCCTCATAAACGCGTAGAGGTATTAAATTGAAATTCATACCAAATACTCAGGTCTATTATACCTTTAAGCTGTAACAAAATCAAACATCTATGTCAACGCAATCAAAAGAAACAGCAATTTAAGCTGCATATTTTGAAACTCGCAAGTACTCGCAAGGGAATCAAAACCTAAAGGGTACTTCCAGTCGACCTAGAATCTTGAAATTTGGCATGAAGCAACGTTTTATAGCACACATAAAGGAAAAATTCCGAAAACCTTAAATTTTTAGTTACATTACAAAATATTTATTTTTTCTTGCAGGTTTGTACGGAACCCTCGGTGCGCGAGTCCGACTCAACGAATGCAAAAAACGGAACCCTTATAGTTCCGTCAAGTCTGTCTGTATTTCACAGCCACTTTATTCTAAAACTATTCACACAGCTTAAACTTGGTAGGTAGATGTATCTTATTTACCGCTTTCTGATTCAGATACAAAATGTACAAAAATAATGTCATTAAAGGGCTCCCATTCCCATACATGAAACTAAAACCTTTTTTTTTACTGGAACCTATACGTGTGGGATGTCTATGGATAGGTATTTAAAAATGACATTGAGGTTTCTAAAATCATTTTTTCTAATGGTACAATGGGCGTCGCGTGGCCTGCCGTACATGAAAAACCATTGTTATAGATAGAATAAGTTTAAGACATTATACAACATACATTATTTACATTATTGTTGAGCAAGTTTACAAAATGCATATAGGGAAAATTTTGCGGGAATAGATATATTGCTAGGAGTGTTAGTATTAGGTATGTGCGCTCGGGAAAATTTTGCTGTGCAATTATATTTGATACTAGCGGCCCGCCAGCGACTTCGTACGCACGTTTTAGTTTTACTCCGTTCCCATAGATCGTAGCAAAAATATTTATAAGCCTCTAAGTATTAAACTAATTAAAAAGCCTACCCCGATAAATTCACTATTTAACTCGTCAAGTATGTGTAAACGAGACACAATATAAATTCCATTGTTATGCGACTCCCGGGTGTCGTTTGATACCTGACTGATTAACAATGTATCTAATATATTTTATAACCGGACCAATAGTTCCTGTGATTAGCGCCTTCAACCAAACATACAATACCATCAGTTTTTTAATTATAGGCAAATGTTATATGTTGTGTAGACTCACACGTAGCCCGGTCTTTAATCTGGTCAAACACACACGGGGATATTATCTTTTACGTAATGGAAATACTTTACGCCTTCTGTCAATCGTATATTTCTTTCGGGTGCTAAAAAGACCAGGCTACTCTGTGCGCTTACACAGCATCATGCCACATAACATATCAAGTCTTCTCCCGTTACCCTAAGAGTTTGAACTTGAGCTTTGTTTGAATTCAAAGGGAAAATTATATGTAGGGATCTACCCCATCATCATCATCTACACCCAAGGCCGTCCACTGCTTAACATAGGCCCTCAGGAAAAATTTGCAAAAAAGTTCTAGGTCGGATACCCATCGACCGCAGGAACAGCGTAGTATGTCCACCAACAATATGAACAAACGATCTGCGTACTACACTGGACTCAGACCGCTTGATACCTACCCTGTTTCAATACAAAAAATCATTCTTTACTATTTTAAGGAATAAAATCTCTTCTAGAGAGTAAAATTAATAACAAACATGTGTCAAAACATTGTGTCTCAGATATGTCAAATGACTGTCAAAAATGAAATAAAAATAATTTTAAGCATAAAGAGTATTTATATTAACTTCGTAGCCAATCATCCCCAAAATTACTTTCTACCCCTTTTTAGCCCCGTTACAAGATAAATTTCAATAAAATTTGATACACATTTTTCGTTAACATTTTTAAAGAATGTTTATGCAAAATTTTAAGTAGATCAGACCAAGGAATCACATTTTCCCATACAAACTTTGCACCCCTTTTTCAACCCCTTAGGGGTGAAATTTCAGAAAATCCCTTCTTATCGGATCCCTTCGTCATACCAAGAACACACCCTCCAAGTTTCAGGTCTCTACGATCAGCCGTTTAGGCTGTGCGTTGATCCGTCAGTCATTCAGGACAAAGCCTTTTATATGTATAGACTAGCGGCCCGCCAGCGACTTCGTACGCACGTTTTAGTTTTACTCCGTTCCCATGGATCGTAGCAGAATTATTTATAAGCCTCTAAGCATTAAACTTAGTAAATATATTCACTATTTAACAATGTATCTAATATATTTTATAACCGGACCAATAGTTCTTGTGATTAGCGCCTTCAACCAAACAAACAATAACATCAGTTTTTAATTTATAGACAAATGTTATACCTTGTGTAGACTCAACACGTAGCCCGGTCTTTAATCTGGTCAAACTTACACGGGAATATTATATTTTACAACGTAATGGAAATACTTTACGCCTTTCGTCAATCGTATATTTCTTTCGGGTGCTAAAAAGACCAGGCAACTCTGTGCGCTTACACAGCATCATGCCACATAACATAAGTATAGGCTGTGGGAGAAGCAAATTCCCTCAAGTCTTCATCCCGCTACCTTAAGAGTTTGAACTTGAGCTTTGTTATATGTAGGGATCTATCCCATCATCATCATCAACACCCAAGGCTGTCCACTGCTTAACATAAGCCCCCACGAAAAATTTGCAGGTCGGATACCCATCGACCGCAGGAACAGCGTAGAATGTCCACCAACAATATAAACAAACGATCTGCATACTACACTGGACACAGACCGCTTGATACCTACCCTGTTTCAACACAAAAAAAAACATTCTTTACTATTTTAAGGAATTAAATCTCTACTCGAGAGCAAAATTAATAACAAACATGTGTCAAAACATTGTGTCTCATATATGTCAAATGATTGTCAAAAATGAAATAAAAAATATTTTAAGCATAAGCACTAAGAAGTATTACTTGATATCTATTTTGTAGGAAATCATCCCCAAAATAACTATCTTCCCCTTTTTACCCCGTTACAAGATAAATTTCAATAAAATTCGATACACATTTTTCGTTAATATTTTTTAAGAATGTTTATGCAAAATTTGAAGTAGATCGGACCAAGGAATCACGTTGTCCCATACAAACTTTGCTCCCCTTTTTCACCCCCTTAGGGGTAAAATTTCGAAAAATCCTTTCTTATCGGATCCCTACGTTATACAAAGAACACAGCCTCCAAGTTTCAAGTGTCTACGATCAGCGGTTTAGGCTGTGCGTTGATCCGTCAGTCAGTGAATCATTCAGGACAAAGCATTTTATAATAATAGATGAAAATATGTTTTTGGCGCTTTAAACGATTTTTCGTCACGCAATTGAGGAAAAACTATAGTACTCTGTTAATGTATGCGTTCGATTTTGACCTACTAGTTTTGTTGAATAAATTGTTTAATTGCTGTGGAATAATTTATTTAAGGTAAAATTAATTAAATTGATGAAAATAAATTGATATATTATAAGTAATTTGATGTGGATATAATAATATCCCATTACAAAATAGTACCTACATGTTGCAAGACGATTAACAATAAAAGTAATATATTAAATAGGCTCACCAACTCTTGTTTCATTTAATTTTTATTTTTCGTCTTAGAGTTCCGAATTCAAAATCTTTGTTTTATGTCAATTCCAACTTTGAGGAACTGCGAATTTAGTTTTGAAAGTTCCGCTAACAGCTGAAAACTCCATTTCTACTCTAGGCTTTAGCATCAATTAATGTTGATTGTCAATATTTGCATGAATCACTTTCGAGTATCTAAATAGCTATGGCCTACGCGTGTCCCGATCCAAATGCAACCAAAATTCGTGCCTGATATTAAGGGCTGTTTTCGCAATTACGAAGCATACCTATGTTACATGTAATCGTATCCGCAAAACCGTGTTGTGTAGCCGCACAAATTTCACAATGGGAGCCTTTAATCGGCAGTTTAATCTGCGGTACACATGAATGAGTCGTTAATATCACTCGCAGGCTCTGTTTCACTCGGTGCTTCAAGGTTCTACCTCAGCTGAAAAAAGATAGGTACTCTTTTTGTGAAACGTGGATCTCGTATTTCGTTCATAAATAATGCCTTGCGAATTTGCGTAGCTATGTCTATATCCAGTTTGACAGTGAGTTTGTGTTTTGAAGCAAAAATCGTTCGAGACTTCTTTTGTTTAGCCATGCTTATTGCGAGCACGTAATTCTGGACTCCAAGCGCCTCTTTTTGCTTACTCTCTTCTAAGTGTAAATGAAGTTTCTTCCGGTAATCTCTGTGTGCAAATCCTCGAGGGACTAAGCTTTTAGGACACTCATTTCACGACAGATCCCGAAGGGAGGCTACACGCTTGAAACCATTTAACTACATGAAAGGGGGTTATTGGATGAAATAGGGCGTTTTCTACAACAGGGACAATGGAACGTTTTACACGTCAAGCTAATATGTAAGACATTTCTAATGGCAATGTGGTTATTTAATGTATCTGTTATTTTTGGTCATCAGTTACTATTTATCAATGGGATAATAGGAATATCAATGTCTAGCTAGAGTAAACTGATGAAAAAACTAAGAATAAGAATATATTTATTTTGATAATGTGACTTGCTGCATTACAATAGCGACTGTGGTCTCTGCACTAAGCATGGTTGCTTGAATTGCAGGAGCTACGAGTAGATAAATGATTTACAAGAGAAGTTTCTACAATGGCACTTGGTCGGCGGGATGTCTTCCTTTTTTGATACATTTTCTTTCAAACACAAATGTGTAAAATCATGTTTAGACACTAGGCAAGTATGGGGAATAGATTAGAACCTACCAAGATCAGTGGGAACATTATAACAATGCAAATCATTTTGAAGTTTTGTGTATCTAATCCAGCGTCACATTCTCCTCTCATATCCACTCAAATTAATTGTTTTGTGTGTTAACGACGAATCACTGAAATTTCAAATGAACGTGTCGTGTTTTTAGGAAAACAAAGGCGTATGAATATGCTGATTGATGAGGCCAATAATGGTATTACTAAACTATGCTTTACTTATGTTTAAATATCATTAGCTAATATCTACTTTGTAAATGAACACGATACGCGGTCAGATTTACCTATTTCATGGTCAGCGCGTAGAGTGGCCCTAAATTCACGATTAAACAACAAACAAATAACATTAAACGCAGGTGGTGTCTGTGACTTATTTTTACACTACCGATTACATTACCGTCTTCAAAATATACATACATATCGATTTAATACCCTCCTTGGGTATCAACAATTCGATTCATGTACGAGTATGTATGTATGTGATATCGTTCGAATATACATATAATATTTGTTTGAGTAATTTTCCAATCACGTGTGCAAAATTTCGTAAGTGTATGTATTTTTGTCTACAGATTTTTCGAAAACGAGAATTCATAGCAGGAATTCATTCTCTTTTATTGCATTTAGGTATATTCGAACTTAGGTAAAGTGTAAGTCGCATCCAAATCGATTTAGTAAATTTCAAGAAATCTGTAAAAAAAAAATATTTATTAATTTATAATGAATTTACGGTAAAGCTTAACTAAGGAACTATGTCTTTCGTGTCCCCTGTAAAACCACTTGGTGGCGCTCGAAAAATGCTGAGTCAAAATAGTAGATTGTTATACAAGGGGAGAAAGCGACCCATTTCACTCGAGATGTTTCTGGCGCTCGAACGCAGTGAGAGCGCCAATAATTCGAGAGTGAAATGGGTGCTTTCACCCGAGTTAAACATACTATTTTTCATTTCGACTGTGAGGAAAACATTAAATTTACAAAAGTGGTTGTAGATGTCTTGGTGAGGTATAATGTAGTTCAGCGAGAAAAAAAAAACTCAAGTTTTGAACAAAATATGACGGTTGATTTACAGTACTAACAACATCTAACACGATTAGAGAGAATAACGGCACGAATACATGAAAACAGAGTACAAAAAAGCAGAAAATATCAAATAATTAAAATCTTTGTAAAGAATATCGATCGATTTTTTTCCACAGATAATAGCAGAATCCAAAAATAATTTCTTTTTTTTTATAAAAGTTTTAACGGCTTTGGACGAATCCTTCCAGAAATGACACTGACAATATAAAAAAAAAATCATCTTGGCATTATGGCGGGCAGCCAAATATTTTAATTATTAATTGAATTAAAATTAGAAATTTTATATTTCTTTATCAACGATTATACATAATACCTACACAATATGGTTTTCAATTTATAGCTTAGCAAAAATGTTTGTTATTTTAATAACATGATGTGACTCAATTATCTTTGGTCCAAGCTTTGACTGCAGGCCTTGACTTGATTTTTGCTATAATTAACTATTATAATATGTTAATTATAGCAAAAATGTTTATTATTTTTGTAATATGATGTGACTCAATTATCTTTAATCCAAGCTTTGACTGCATGCCTTGACTCTATACCATGTCAATTAAAACTAAATTACTTTCCACCCTAGGGATGGATAAGCAATTTTCCACCCGGCTATCTACACAGGAAAGTTCTATTTTCCGAACAGGAGAGATGAAAATGGTATTTACATGCATTTAGTGATTGTGAAGATCAAGTTAATGTTTGAATCAAGCTTCAAAAATAACAAATATTTTTTAAGATTTATTAAAGGTAGCTACGTAAGTTAAAAGGATTCGATGCCGCAGAAAATCAGAATACTAAAATTGTCCACGCGAAAAGTCAAAAATATTGCTTCAGACTTCCAGACCCAGTACCGTTACCATGAGTTAACGTCGGTTTTACTCGCTAGCCGTAAATTTTTACGTAAATTTTTGTATGGAACATTTTAGTTCTGCAAGTGTCCGCTAGGGGCGCTGTGCAATTTTCCATAGACATTTTTTACGTAGTCGCTAGCGGGTAAAACCGCCGTAACTCATAGTAACGGTATAGCACAGCTGTGGTTTTAGCGAACGCTGCGCTTGTTGAGTCGTCATCGAACTCGTACTTAAATAAAACCAAAAAAATATATTTTATAGCATTGTTAACGAAATCGACAGGAATATATAAAAAAAAACATATTCAAAACAGTCAAATAAAGAAGGTTCTCCGTTTTTCAGTAGGTTAAAAATCCTGGAATTTAATTGCATTGACTTACTGACACTAACTCAAATTTAAAGATTCATAACAATTCAATATTCAATTTACCATAGTTGTAGGTAATATAGGTAGGTACTAATAATACCCTAAAATGACATCGCCTATTTTTTTTCATAAAATGAAATGCTGATATATTCCATTCGAAAACAGTAAACGAATACCAGCGGTATTTGAATACACTTATGAAAATCGATCTTTTCCTAGCGAATACCAACTTGTTAGGAATCGAACGATTTTTATTTATTAGTGTAATCAAATACCGTTGGTATATAAGCGTTTGGTATTAGAGTGGAATAAATAAAAAAGGTTAACACAAATATGCATTACATATTAGTTTTGATATCTGGAAATGTCAGATGATTTGTTCATTCCCCTTTTCATTGAGTGACACTTTCAAAAAACTGTACACAGAATACTTTTCAGTCTTGCATCTCCGGTATTTCCATTGACATCTATTGAATAGGTACGAAAATCTTATTTGGAGTGAGCGAGTAATCTTCGCGAAGTCAAATCGACATTACATTACAGGGAGGCTTCCCTTCGCCGGAAATCGACCGAAATTGCTGTTGCAGTTCACAGTAGAGGTAAATTCGAATACTTACCCGTATTTATTCCCGAAATATAACGTAGTCGAATCAATAAATAAATAATTATAAGCAGGTGAATTATTGTATTCAGTAACAGACCTTTATATAATTTCAGATCTTGATCTGCACATTGATTTCATTTTTACAAGTTTGGCTTAGATGTATCAAGAGTTAGAGAGAGAGAAGAAAGTATTTTATTTATGACGAATGCATGGGCGCGGAAACATCTTAAATATTACTAAGGAGTACAATTCCAACATAGAAAATACATTATTTTACGTAGCACATAGGTAAGCTAACTTAAAAATCATAATACCTAAACCTAGGTAAAAAGAACATTCCCTTGATAAAATATAAACTTTATAACATGCATGATCAACAAACCAAGGCAACAGATCTAAAATGAATTAATTAACAGAACTCTCCCTGTTAATAAGCAATAAACTGTGTTTTCGGCTTGGGCAATATTAAAAAGGCTGAAAATCAAAATAAATAAAGCATAATATCTGCTTAAGCAATTGAGTTGAGTTTATTTTATTTCCATTTTAAAGATAACAGGATCCAAAGCTTAATCATCATATCCTGTGTGATACAAAAATAAAACATGAGCTACCATTGCCTATCGGAGTTGAATTGTAAACAAACAAACAAATCAATCATGACCATGAAAATGGGAAAAAATGAATTGCTCCGGGGCATGCTGGGTATTGTTTTAAATTAATTGAAAACGCCTGCTTTTTGCGAGCATGCAAATAGCTTTGCCAGAGTTTTTTACATTGTATAGCGATGAGGAGATTCCATGTTTCCTCTTTTTGTTGACAGATATTTAAATCCATATTAGTATCTTAATCGAAGCGTTTTTTAGAAAGCAGAAATATTTTTTCCATATATTACCAAAAAGTAATAATTTACCATTTGGTTAAATAAATTATATGAATATCAATTATATTATTTATTATTAAAAACCGGTTAAGTGCGAGTCGGACCCGCGCACTTAGGGTTCCGTGCCACCCTTAAACTGAATTCGGGGTCCAATTACTTTCATCTAGCGAACATATCACAATATTTTTTGACAGCAAAATAAATTTGTTTTACACAGTGTTTGTATGAAAGACAATTATATTTGCGGTTGATGAAAATTTGCTATTAATTAAATATAAATATGCGCCAGAAACCGTTGAAGGCAGTTAATTTCCTACTCAACTAGTTAGTACGTCGCCAAATTAACATTTTGATGAATTTTAAGAACAATTTATATGTAGGTACCTATTTCTATTTAAACCACTCTTGTTGTGCTGTACCATGCTTCTCTGCTGGATTATACAAAATCGCCATACTCGCCCTGATGTGATGTGATTCAATATATGTATTTATTTGATTGTACAAAGTTTATCCGCCCTCAGCGCCTGCAGTCGGAAATCTATTATATTTATAAATGGCGCGTTGTTATAGTACAAGTTTGTTGTTCTATGTCAAACAACTGTTGAATTTTGCCAAACACAGTGACATTTATTATTAAAACTACGGTAATTGCGTTCGGCACGGCTTCCAAGATACGAGTATCTAATTAATTTTACTAAACATGTTATTAACGTGCGGTAGGTCAAAGGTGGTATCGGTTCAATATGAGCGTAATTAATTATTACTGCGGTCTAGCGGTCACTAGAAATTGTATGTCTTAGAAGTTGTTAGAATGTCATCGTCATGATAAACTACGATATAATCCTTCTGTTTTCATTGCTGCTGTTGTTTGAATAACAAAATAATAATGTTCGGTAGACTAACAAGGTGAACTGAATTGGATATCGTTAAAAATAATTCGGCGTTAATATTTTACCCAATTAAGATCTACAGTATAAATTAAACTCTGATCTTTATATATTAAATAGCGGGCCCCGCGACTTCGTTCGCGAGGATATCCTGTAGGCATTACTTAGATGCGGAGTTCTTTTTTAAAACTATGATACCTTCTAAGATAAGTATCAAACAAAATGAACTGAATATTTATTATAGCGGTCCCCGCGACTTTCTGATTTTACTGCTTCGCCGAGAAATCAGCTATCAAAAACAAAATCATTTTTGCAAATCGCCTCAACAGTTCCTGTGATTAGCATGTTTAAACAAATAAACAATTCCTCCGATTTTCCAGATATGTATGTGAGATATGGTGCAACTGACCCTAACATCTTTTTTATAATAAAATAGCAGTCCCCGAGGACTTCATGCGCACCTATCCTGAAAGACATACGTGATTTTTAAATAACCTATTTTATAGATTTTCTGGATACGTACGTCCTAGATACGTTGTACCTTACCGACACAAAACGTTTTTTTTTGCTGAATTGTCAATAGTTTTTGCAGCGGTCGCGATTTAATGATTTTTCTTTTACACCTTCTGTTACATAACACCAATATTTTTGAAAATGTAATATAGCCTACGTCCATCGCAGATAATGCAGGGTTCTAATGGTGAAACAATTTTTCAAATCGGTCGTGTAGTTTTGGAGCCTATTCGATGCAAATAAACAAACAAAAAAAAGAACAGTCAAATCTTTCCTCTTTATCATATTAGTATAGATTATTTACCATTTGATGAAAAAAATTATAGCATAAAAATTTCGCCGTTAGATATACAAGAATGCAATAACTATAAAAAAAATACAAAATATTTTTATTCTTTTACTTCGTGTTTTGTGTTAACTTGAATAATTTATTTTTTTGCAGTACATCGGGACTATGGACGTGCCTCGACCAACAAGTCGCGTTGAAATCGTTGCGGCAATGCGTCGGGTTCGCGTAAGTATTATACTATTCTATTCATACTCCCTTTCTTATCTAACCACGGCTTTATATACTTTTTTTACCATAACCAAAATTATGTCCATTTTCGTTATGAACGTAGTTGTAAGTATGTATGTTTGCATTATCTGTATGTTATACCAAAACTTCTAAACGACGTTACCGATTTGATGAATGGGGTGTCAACAGATTGGTGCTAATGGCTCGAGTGTCATAGGTTATACCATGCAAACAAAATCAGCATGACGGATGATATCCAAAACCTCAGGAGCTTCCCACTTTTGTGTATTTTTCTAATAAATGTGGTATGATGTTTATTTATTTATATGTCACTATAATATTGTAAAAAAAACTAGTGAGTACAATCTAACGGTTTTAAATTTATGCTTTTTTGGTACTTACAAATGCAGAATAGTAGATTTCAACTATAACTTTCAACTAAAATTGGTTTGAACAAGATGGAATCAGAAGTTTTTGAGATATAGCACAGCACATTTTTAAAAAATATAGTGATACTTTCGCTAGGTGAAAGTAAGTGAACCCCGAATTCAGTTTGTGGGGGGGACGGAACCCTCAAAGCGCGGGTCCGGCTCGCACTTGGCCGTTTTTTTTAAATAATTGAGTTTGTTTTAAGTTTCTATACGAGTAAGTAGTGAAGATAGGCAGTTAATTACCTAATATTTTATTAAAGCTTTACTTTTGCAAGGAACCTTTATGCTGGTAAGTAAGTAAGCCTAATATCGGATTACAGAACTTTTTTATTCCAATATATTATTATACAAATACATACGAGTATTCAATTGTATGTGTTGAAGGTCCAAAGGCTTTATATCTCTTCTGTTTTCACAATTTTTTTGTTTTTTTTTTATTTAAAAATGAAATAAAATGTACGAATCAATTTAAGGCAAGTCAAGTCTTCTTATCTTCAGGGCCCTAGGCCCTACTAGCGCTTCACTTTTACTATTTTTGTTTTTGATATGTTGTTTGTATGATCTGCGTATTAAATTCCTTATAACAGCACAAAAAGTTTAGTCACCAATATTGGAAACCGAGAAAATACTGCGATGTTAGTTTCGGCGGGAGGTAATGCTTACTAAGGGTAATTTACTTTTCTACAGGGACACTACTTCGATTTTAGTTAAGGGCAAATGTTGACACGGGTCAATTCCAATTACTCTGGCATCAAAGACTGGTGCGTTTACGAAGTTTCGCCAATACAATTAACTGCAGAGTTTGCAAGTAAAAGGTGGTCTGCTTCTTTGTAAAGTGGAAACGGCGCTAATATTGGTTTTAGTTTTAGCCTAGAAGTTGAATTTTCAGCTTCAGACAAGATTATCGGAAACACTTCCTATAGGAAGTGTGCAAGAATATTTTACTTCTTTGGAGAAAACCGTTTTTTCTGTGTATGCTAATTATTAGGTACATCTATTGGAGTAGCCTATTGTGACAATAAGAAAGGTTGTATTAGTGTTTATTTTGAAGGTGTATCAGTTAAACATATTTTTTTATCAAGGAAAGTAAATGATCATGCGTGTAGTAAAATGATCTATAGAGAAACGATAAGAAAATATTATATACAAGATCTTTTCTTTAATTCAATACTAGCGGACCCAGCGAACTTTGTTTCGCCCCGGCCTCGTCCCGCCCTAGCCCCGGCCCCATCGAACGGGATAAAAAGTATCCTCTGTCCTTCTCCTGGTACTAAGCTACCTCCCCACCGTTTCGCCCCGGTCCCGTGCTACCCCAGCCCCGACCCCGTCTAGCGGGATAAAAAAAAGTATCATATATCCTTTTCCTGATTCTAAGCTACCTCCCCACCAACTTTCAGCCAAATCGGTTCAGCCGTTCTCGAGTTATAAGTGTTGTAACAAACACGACTTTCTTTTATATATAAGAAGATAGATTAATACATTACATATACCGCTACTAAGGAAAGGCCTATTTACTGGCTTTATCTTTCTTAAACCATAAACGACTATCGACGACGTCTAGTGTAGTGGTTAGCACTGCTGTCTATGAAGGCAACGGTCGTGGGTTCAAACACCCGCAGAGGGCAAATGTTTGTGTGATGATCACGAATATTAGTATCTAAGCCGGTGATGTTATACGTATCTAAGTATTTAGGGAGACGCTCCCGTCATAATCGTTGTGTAGTATACATTCGTCACAAAAAAATAAAATTCCTTAACTCTAAATCAAGACAATTAGTGTTTTGTTTGGTGTATATTTATTATGACTTCAAAGTTACCAATGTGTTTTTCTAATAGACTTGACAACTATTTGACGATATAGTTAAAGTAACACGGTGTAATGCAGCCCAACAGTTTGCTTAAATCAATAGTTTGTTTCTATACAGAGTGTCCCGTAAAAAGCGTGCCTGACTGAAAGCGGAGAAAACTTATCCATTGTCCTTTAAGATAAAAGTGCCTATTTTTTTTTCAAAGTGGTATGGCTCACAAACCGCGAGACTTTATTATTCATGCTTTTTTTATTTGAAATACCCATGGGTAAGCTATGTCAGTTTAGTATACAATTTAGGGACACTATTTTTTCTATATTTTAAGAAAAATACTAAATGACTATTAAAGATATCTTCAGGCTAATGTATCTCCAACATCAGTTTGGTGGGCATTTCATATTTACGGGACATCCTGTATATGGAAAAGAACTGAGCGCAGTTACCACGCCTTGGCTCGACGATGTATTGCGCTTTCGTGGAAAAAGACCAGGTGTTAGTAAACGACATTGTGTTGCAGCACATCAGACAAATTGCATTCCATTTCTGTTCAGTACTATGCTGATGAAAGTATGAGTGTGATCGGTTATTGGGTCAGTAAATAAAAAACATAACTTAGGCCTAGTTGCGTGATTCATAGTTAATTATAGTAGTGGTTCAATGTAGTTGCCAGGAGGTAAATATTAACGATTGTGTGTGTTTTGGAGAAAATATACCTTACCTTATATAGAAATGCTATCAATGACCATTCGTTTTTTAGGGTTCCGTAGCCGAATGGCATAAAAAGGAACCGTTATAGTTTCGTCAAGTCTGTCTGTCTGTCCGTCCGTATGTCACAGCCACTTTATTCTGAAACTATTACCATTACACAATTGAAACTTAGTAAGTAGATGTATCTTGTGCACCGCTTTCCGATTCATGTACTAAAAATAAAAAAAAATGAAATTTTAGGGGGGCTCCCATACATGAAACTAAAACCTAAAAAATTTTTTTTACCCAAACCTATACGTGTGGGGTGTCTATGGATAGGTCTTTTAAAATGACATTGAGGTTCCTAAAACCATTTTTTCTAAAAGTCGAACGTTTGTTATATAGACGCTTCCAAAGTGGTAAAATGGGCGTCCATCTAACTTTTGAACTAAGGTAGTGAAAATTTTGGAAAAAATATATGATGTAGATCTCAACAAAAACTTTCAACGAAAATTAGTTTGAGCGAAATCGAACTAGTAGTTTTTGAGATATAGCACATTTTTATCAACCGCAAATATAACTTTGTCTTTCATACAAACACTATGAAAAACAAAGTTATGTTTGCGGTCAACAAAATATTGTGGTATTTTGGCTATGTGGAAGTAAGAATCCCTAATTCAGTGAAAGTTGGCACGGAACCCTCAGTGCGCGAGTCCGACTCGCACTTGGCCGGTTTTTTTCTTAACCATTTTCTTCACAACATGGTGGTTGTACGTCAGGCAATAAAGGTGTAGGATGAAAATATGTACACACAACAATGTTCACTGTGAGGTCATTAAATTTGTACCTATCCTAGTTTGTTTTCCTTGATACATCTATTATTGTTATAATTTAAACAAAGTAATATTAACTAGGCGGTCATATTCATTCTATCTCTATCTATTTTCAAACATGGTAGGGGTTGTTCGCGACTTCACCCCCCGTTTTGATTTTACTCCGGTCCTATAGGTCATAGTGACGTAGAGTGATGTTGTATTGTATAGCTTAGCTTTTCTTGATAAATAAGCTGTCTAACAAAAAAGTATGTATTATTTGTTATCGGGCTACTAGTTTCCGAGATGAGCGTGTTCAGCATTGTTTTAATGGAACACATACTCTTCCGCTTTATAATGTAAGTACCAATTCAAAATAATCGTAAGTATCAAAATCAGAGGCTGGAATGGAAACAGTAAAGAACAAAAAATTCGGTCATCCCAAAGTAGGTAAAAGATCAGGATCGCGATAGGTCGTGAGGGGCGCATTATTATCGTATAAGCCGCGTGCCCGCGCCGAGCGATCGCGTTACATTGAAATATGAATATGACACGCGTCCCGACATCGCTTCCTCCTGAATATAAATGAATCACCCTATATCTATGCGGTTACGTAAATGCGCCGCGAGTGTTTGTATTAATATTTATGGTCGATAGTTTTTATAACACCTTTTCTTAACCTCGATTAATTATTAGAAGCAGATATATGTTTTTTATAACAATTAATGAAGCATCAGTAGCAGGCTGTTTTATCATCAAAGTAAGTTGATAAAAGCTTAATATTTTTCACATTTACGTACCGTACACGTTACTTTAATGAATATTCCGTAATACACGAAATGAATAAAGTATATCTGCTATTCTAAATTAAAATTCTGTTTTTACATGAAAATATAAATGATTTCATTTATGGAGACTTGACCTCTCTCCTTCAGCTGTAAATGTTAGCATCTTGGCAACAGCTGACTGGGCACCGTAACAAATATTGTTTATACCCCAATTTACAAGTCTATTTGCATAAAGTTACACTCCACTTGCATTTTACCGTCTTCAATTCAAACTTTATGTACGCTACGTTTCTTTTTTCCTCCAAAAGGTTGATTTTGGTACAGTCTACATCATACGCCACTGAACACTTATGTCAAAGTAACTAGTTTTTATCGTTTCTAGAGATATCCACGGAGTGTAGTTCAATGAAATGATGCCGACTGTAATGTATTGTTTTTAAAACCCAAAAGCTCCATAAAAAATATATCATATGATTATGAATTAAATATCGGCATCAATCAGGATATCGATCTGGCTTTTGGCATCATTACCGCAACATTTCCGAAAGCGTAGTATTAATCAATAAAATACTAGTCTAAATGGATAATAGGTATGTATAAGATATTCGTTTAGGCAGAACCAGAGGCAAACGTAAGAAACGGGCTGAGCTCCAGTATTTGTCACTGTCTCAGACCATAACGTTAAGATAAACATGATAAATAGCTGGAGGTTCACTTTGCGGAAACCTTTTTTGGATGGAGGTAAAATTAAAATATTAGAATAATAAAATGGGTATCAATAAATTTCATTTTCTTTATTTTTTTTCACCTTTTGCGTTTACTTATCAGTCTATGTCGGTAAGACTTTTAACTCTTACTAAATTTGGAAACCCTACCGTGATGAATTGTGTAAAATACACTATTTTGGTTAGTTATAATAAAGAATACTTAACAAAAAACAAAATTAAGAAAATAGCCCTGAAAATTGATTGATAAACAAATTGAACTGGAGATTCCACAATTTTTATTGTCAATGTCGTGGGAATATTACTAGTTAGTCTTGAAAATCAAATCAGCATCTCCACTATCAGCGTATTAAAGATCTGCACGACGAACGAAAGTGGAAACAATATCATCATACTCTGGAATGTTAATAAAAATCCTCTTAGCTTATTATTACCTTCTCTCAGGCTAATTGCTCGTTAACTTCCGTTTTTATGAAATTATTCCGCCTTTTATGTAATAATGAAGCCTACCCCGGTAGCATTATTTAAAATGATCCTGCGAAACGATGAACACTTTTGTATAGATTATGTTTTCTTAAGAAAATCTTTGCTTTTGTGTTCAATTATAATAAGTTTAAAACCTGTAATAACTACCAAATATTGAAGAAAAAAACTTTGAGCAGAATCGTGCGTGATTAATATGAACAATATACTATTGTCGTACCCTATCTATAGGTATTAATTCTAGAACAACATTCGGTAATTCTTCAGCTGTTTGATAAGGTGGTCCGGTCCTGTTAGTCTCTGACTATGTTATTACATTATACGTTTACCTATCATGAGAATATCAGTACAAAAATTAAAAGATATTCGCTTCACTGCGCTCTTTGAACGCTAGGGAACATTTCTCTTTGTGCTTTTAGAATAGGTAAAATATTATATTAAAGTACCTACAGTGTACTCCACATATCATAATAATCATTACTTTTCATTGTGTCTTGGAGTTTTCCTTGGAATCTTTTGTAGTCGCTCACGAAGGGCGTCAAAAGTTATTCCACGGTACATTCGATAGATTCGTTCAATGATAATACATATTTTAGTTAGAGGTCCAATATTTGTGTAAAAGTTACTAATCGGTTAATTCATCATTCAATTTACTTGAAATGTTACGTAGGAAAAGCGAAATTATTATATGCCCTTAAACCTGAATAATTCCAGTCCGATTTATCATTTTGGTATTGATTGAACGGTCCTTATTTATTAGTTCGTGAAATAAAAAGATTTGAACGGATACGATACTAGGTAGTTTGTTTTTACATTGTCTCATAATAACTGTCTACTACGTGACATAAATCTTTTCATAACGGTGTTATAAAGTTCCTTAACAAGAAATAAAGAACTTTTTACGATTCTTTTTGTTTTTTCGCTCAGGAAAACTCGAGAGACTTTTCTAATTATATTTTGTTTATTTAACTACATACTTCTATAACAATACCTTGTATGCCATTAGATATTACATAACTTATTCAAATCGAAATTATTTTATCTTGTACAAGCGGTCTAAGCGAACTCGTTTCGCCCTGGTCTAATCCGGGTCAAGATAAATCTAAGAAAGTAAAAATCATGAAAATAACCCGTTCTCGAGTTATAAGTAGTGTAACTAACAGGTTTTTTTTTGTACTTTGAGAACAGCGCAACGTATGTCATTGGTGTTCAATATTAAAATTATTGATTTTTTTCTTTTCAGTACGAATTCAAAGCGAAGGGCGTGAAGAAGCGAAAGGTGACTGTTGACGTTTCCACCGATGGAGTCCGCGTAACGACTCGTAAGAAGAAAGCAAAAGTCAAGGCAAGTACTATTATTTTTTCAACGTAAATAATCAGGTACCAGGAGGGGTTAGGTGATTTGCAAGTTATCGCAATAGCTGTTGTAAGCCGTGTATTATCCGGCCCGGATGAAAATCATGAAGCCTTTACAGTGACATTTCTAGTCCACAGGCTATATACGGACAACAACACTTCAATGTTAATTGCACATCAGTATCTTATGTGATTGTAATAAGGGTTGGTTTTCTTCAACAAAAATGTATAACATGATGTGTTTGCGACCGTATCTTAACCGAGCAGATAAATACGTCAGCGCTGCCAAATGCGCTAAAATACCTTTTGAGTTTTAAAACTTCATTCACGATTGCAATTCGACAGCCATTTAATTAGATAATTGCGTAAATTCTTAAAATTCTCAGAGGTACGCATTATAAGAACACATGCAAGACAAATACACACTATCCTACATTATTATTTTGGTTTCGTAGACCGGACACATTTATACGCTCAAAATTTATGCCTGCATTTTTATTTATTTAACTTAATTAGTAAAATATTTAATAATATTTCGAATTCTGATAGTGCGAATCAATCAATGATGTGACAGCAAGCGAATACTGGGGTAATTAAGCTTCTCGTATACTGTGTATTTCCGGCATGAGTTCATTTTAAATTTTAAAACATGAAGCATAAAAAAATATTGCCCTGCAATTTCACCCACATAATACCAATTTAAATTCAACAACAGTTAAGATTCATTGTTCACAATAAAGGGTAATTGTGCAATTTGCACTATCTAAACGTATGTAAGAAAAGGTATTTAAATATTAATACTGGTGCTTTAAGTGATTTGTACGGAGTAAAATATGACACTGTTAACTCGCGAACAAACGTCGTACGTTCGTAACGTATAATTCAATTTAATTTACCACATTACTCTGTTAGCCTGAGCAGTGTGTTAGTGCTCTTGGAGCTGCAACAAATTATAATGCCTAATTTTGTATTCGATTGTGATGAAATGGTTGTAGATCTGTAGTTTGCACCAAATAAAATAAATTCGTGATTCTTCAATCAGCAAAACATGGGTGGATCCATGAAAGACCGAATGTATAAGGTTATTAGTGAATATTAACGTTTCTCTTTTAAAAACAAGCAGCTGCATAGCTGCTGAGTCAAATATTTGAACCATTTTCGACATTGTTTCAATATTTGACTTACTCATGAAACACGGTGAAAACTTTTAGTTACGGCGTCAGTGCATTAAATTCAGCTGAATTGTGGCAATTTTAAATAAAATTTCTCAGAATACATAAAAATTGTGCAATTTATCAATTTTAGGTAAAAGTTTTGGCTTCGCAATGGCATAAAAGGATTATCTATCCTTTATTCATGAAATTCTAATAAAAACTGGCCGCTTTTAGCTCGACGAGTTGAATTGAAAACTTCGGCGCGCTCAAGGGTTCAATTCATATTCACGCTTTTGCTACTTTTTAGCCGACTTTGGCCGATCACCATCACGAAGTTAGGCAATGTAAGTAGCCAGCCAATCTCCAGGGAAATCTTATGTTTTACTACCGCAAAATTACGAGTACCAAGGTAAATGAAAAAGTTTATTGGAACTTACTCCTTCCGTAAAAATATTGTTTCTGAACTTCTTTCAATGGCGAGTGGTTAAAGAAAGAAAAAAAATATTGCTTTGAACACATTATTTGTACGTCATTGCATGCAAATGATCAATAAGCTTAGACAAAATAAAATATTAAAGGTAAAATACTAAAATTTCTTTTATTCGGCCTCAATCGTTTCTGCCTCTGGTAGAGAATTCTTTTAGCATTAAGTCCGCCATTTGTACTTTCTTTTGTCTGTGCAATAAACAATAAAATAAATAAGTCGTATTCAGTTTATTTATCTTTAACTTTGGCTATTTTCCACTTCCCAAATTCACTTTTCCACACCAACCTACCAACCAACCTTTAGCAATATGTATAACATATATTACATATTGTTACGGTTATTATTTGTTTTTAAATAAAATATCTGAACAGTAGAAAATCTCCTGATCTTTCGTGCTATTCATAAACAAGCATAATAAGTTGGGAATAGTGAGGGTAGGATGTTGTTATCGGCCCTCAAGAGACGGCGTGTAATTGCGTTTCACGCTCAGGGCTAATTGAGATCTATTTCTTATTAGAAGGAGGTGCCTACGCTTTTACAGTCACGGGATCTCTTACTAAACAAACGTCGCGTTCGTCTAGTTATTGTGATTTACGCCGGAAAGCTACTCGAGCGTTCGTATTATTTATGTGTAGGCTATGTGGATGCTCGTAGGCATAAATAATGCTCTCTTTGTTCAGCACAAGGTTCGCTTTCTCATTGAATGTTGCATTTGTTTTGTTAATTAATCCTAGTCAAATCTTTTGATTCTAGCTAATGGCTGTCTATGATGATCAAATGCTTAAATCTATGAAATTTACACTGTATTTGTTAACGTATGGATATAGGGTTGTATGGCGGAAATATGATGAAATGTCTTGTAATAAAAGGTAAACTTTGTGAAGTTTTAGTGCTATAGTTTTTTGTATAATGTGCCGTCTGCTATTTCATAGGGATAAAAGTTCATGTAGGTACAGTATTTCGTAAACGGACTGTGTGGAACACAAACGAGCGATGTTGATTCTGCAATGTAAAAATTAATTCTAAAAATAAAAAATTTGAAAGCCAATTAAATTTATTGCGTTCTTTGAGCAGAAGATCAGAGAAATTATAAAACGGTGCCCGAGACAATAACAAGGCAAGCGGGCATAACCGCGGGCTATTGATAATTACGTATTGTTAATTAAATTTCTCGCAATTCAGCTGAATATTAAATCGTTTATTAGATATTTTTAGTAGCGATGAATGCATTGCCTGACATTAACCTAGCAACAATAATGATATTTTCGCAATCTCATTAGACTTGGAGTGCCTAGGTATATTTGAATATTTACTTCAATTCAAACAGAAATTCAAACATTTGAATAAAAAATATCACAGTTTCAAAATCAAATAGGCATGAAATAAGAGGCGAACAATGTCACGCGTTAAATGATAGAAACATACACTTGTCTCACGACATTTGTCGCCAAGTGAATCCGTGGCTCTTTAAACACTAACCTAGTTTTAATTTGGTTATTCCTCTTTGCAGCGGAGTTCAAGCTCGAAGTTATTCGGCCGCAGCAGCAGGACCAGCACCAGCAGCGAATGCATCGAGATAATGCACCACCCGATCTACCGCATATTCTACGTGTCCCACGACAGCTCCGACTTGAAGATATTTTCTTACATCGCTCGCGATGGCGCTACCAACGTCTTCAAATGCAATGTCTTCAAGAGCAACAGGAAGGTAGGTGACTTAAATTTTTACTATAGAATTATCTCATTTTATAAAACACTAGACAGCAGCTGGGAATGCAAATAACATGTCTTTGATTCGCTAAGTCTTGTTCTAAAGACTGTTAGGGTAACAACATAAGACTACACCAACGAATACCATTATTTTCTAATAAAAAAATATGTTGTTTATTTTAGTAGTTGGTTCTGTACACAAAGTCTGTCCAAAAAGAAGTAAGTTTAAAAACAATACTGACGCTAAACTGCGCTTATTATCTTCTGCTATAAGGGTTTGGAGCATGGGCCCTCCAATCGGTAAAAGCCTTTGATCTTTATTCAGGTCATGGATATGTTAGTTTTACGCGACGGCAAAATTTGTTTTTTTATTTTCAAGTTATCAGTGCCAGTTTCCATTTTGATTGTTTTGTGTAATCATTAATTTTATTTACTACGCACAACCCGTCATCGCAGTATTGCACTATTCCTACATGGCTATCGATAATGCCATAAACAAATACTTTTGTATTCCTTTTAACTTTCTTATTTGTGTCTAATTCAACATTTTTAACCATCGTGAAACATGTTTCAGACATTGGTATTATAAACAGAGTCCACAGAGATTTGAGAATTTTAAATCCCTTGAGCAACATCTTACTGCTTTTGCGAATATTATCCATTTGCGCTGTAAACTAGATTTATTTTTAACTTCGCGGCAATTTGCGTTCCTGGTTCATAAAAACTTCGTCTAATCGCAAGATCACTCATTTTTAAAATCCTTTGCCGTTAGCGTTTTAAAATTTTGAATCATTAAGGTAACTACTACCTACATCATATTTAATATTGTATTAATGTATTAAACACTTCACCATTTTTTATTAAATAAATGCTATAAAGATAATTTATAAATTGCCGATACCCTTTTGCTCACAAGAATTTATTGGACTCACGAATAGATGAGAATTTACGAGACAAATCCTGGTAAACTATTTACTTCATAAGGGAATTTAATAGGTCACGTAATTTAAATAGTCATGCTAAGAGGAGTGCTTTATATTTAACATAAACTAGCTAGCTGTTTCGTATTATTAAATGGATATATTTTTTATTCAATTTGATTAATACCTACGATGAAAAAAGTTGTTTTAGTGAACCTCCCAAACCACACCCGATTCGGTCCCGATAGTTCTTTTTCACATAAATGGTTTGCTGATATCTCATTTATCGTGATATACTCCCTCGTTTCCAGCAGAATAGTTAAATAAGTATATTTTGGAGGAAACATTTTATCGATGTATTTGATAAAAATCCTTTATAATTGATCAGTGTTTGACATGGATAATAATTTCCTTTATTGCGTGTTACGATTTGCGGATCTAATTTTTTTTTAATATAATTTATGTCCAATGTTAAGCTGGGATAATTTCAGACCCAGTCGTATTTTGCAACGCAGCAATTTTTAAACCAAGCTGACCCCCGCTTTGTGGGGCTTTTAATAACATAACATTTACAATGAGAACTCGTTATTTAAATTACGGTACCATTTGCTAAACTTTTGTGTAAAACTTGATATGGAAGATACTGTTGGTGTTTAAATTAATGGTATTTTTTGTTTGTTCAAACAATAAAAAGACAATACCGCTGGCATTCGTCGGCATGTCAAGGGTTAGGCGTATTTGTACCAATTAAATACACTGATAGCGTGAACACACCTTGATTTCGATCGCGCGATTTTAATTCACTTCATTCCCGTGGCGTGATGTTTTATATCATAGAGTCTATAGCCTTTCTCGATCAATCTATGAAACACACAATATTTTTGCAAATCGGTTCCTGAAATTAGTGCGTTTAAACAAAGAAAATCTTTACTTTTGTAATATTAGTATATATATTTTAGACAAACCTCATGTATACACAACAGAGTTCATATTATTTTGTTCGTCGTTTCAAGCTCATCGGGCCTCCCAATATCCTCGATTGAGAGCTAACGAATTGTTTGCGCCAGCATGGAATTTCTTGTTAACGTGAAATCTGTGAAGTTGGCAAATTAGTCTCTTATCTTTAGCATCGACTTGTCATCAAAACACTGTTGTTCAACGACACACGACAGCTACATGTAAAATACGTATAGGCTTGTACTTAGGTAAATTGTGTCAGCTAAATAAATTAACAACTAAATTATGTTTAGTTACCTTTTTTCGCGGAGGAAATGCTTTATGCATATATGCATAAAGCATTTCCTCCGCGGGTATACCCGCTGTCCAGGAAATACCATTATTAAGTCATGGAGTCATTATTGTGCTTTCTTATTGTACGGCGTTACAGTCCGCTAATTGTATTACTAATAGTGCAATAAAGTTTAAATAAATAAGTCACTGCTTTTTGTATGTTAAAGAAACCGTATAATATAAAAATGTCGAAGGTACAAGTAGGCCTTGATAAATAAATTGTCACAAACCTGACAAACAAAATTATAAAAGCAGAACCTTCAATAATTCAAACCCATATGCGTCATACTCAGAGAAATGACTCCTTCATACCAATCCCGATTATAATCAGTTTCCTAATAAAATCTTGAAGCAACATTATCTTTAACATTTTCATAAAAACCGGGGTCCTAATTCTTCGCATCAGTGAGCGGCCTAATCTGAGGGCATGGCCATAAGGTTGCTTTTCCAGTAGAGATGAGCTAAGATTCTTAGCAATGTGAAATACCCTTTTGGTGAATGGAACACTCATATAATACTTTACTAGCTATAAGAACTCAGTGCATAAGGGTTTATTCAGCTTTGCAATTTTCAATTTTCGTATTTCCTAATTCCCATCTCGTACCAAGATACGTATATCGAAGGAGTTACCGCTATGGCATCGGGATCTGCCGACGACATGTAACGTCAGCCGTCGAAAAAAGAAGGTGTCTGGCCTTAAAATACCGTCAACAAGGCGTCAGCATGCAGACTCCGTGACGTCGACGCGTCTTCATCTCTAGCGGCAATACCTAAGCCGTCGACCGCTGGCAGTCGTCGGCATGTCAGCGGTTAGACAAAAGCAGTCAAATCATCGTCGGCATCAGTGCTAGACGAATTCCAAATACTTAAGTTCATCTAGCTCAAACTATATGTAGCCTGAACTCATGTGGTGGAACAGTCACCTAAGAGGAGCGTGCCGGTCCGACATATCGGGACGAGTGACACGGCAGCTGCGTTTTACGGCCGGCCAGTGTTTACGAGGCGCGGCTATCTTCATAAACTCAGTCCTATCCTATCGCCTTCCCTCCTCAGCACACACTCGAGGCGTACACAAAATATTGTTACTCGTGTAAGAAATAGGTTGCCGTATTAAAACGTGTTGGCTAGCAATGTATCTCTTGTACATGTGATTGATAGGCAGAGTACGAGGAGGTGTTCTCTGCCTCTGCAATATTTACTAGTTCAAGCCGCACAAGTTCTTCTCCGGTTGGATATGGAATAATATCCTGCCTGGAACAGTCTGCGGTATTATTCCCAGAGCGTCACAAATACAGGGTGACTTGAAGATGGGTGCAAAGCTTTGAGGCGAAAGTAGTATAGACCATTTAGAACCATTTGACCCATGGTTGTCTTAGACGAAGTTTCACATTTTTTTTTGAATACTTATTATATATTTTTTATAAAAACCCAAACTATAAAATAAAAATTGTAAAAGCTGTAGTTGTAATAGTTGAGGTTTTTTATAAAAAAACATAATAAGTATTTAAAAAAAATAGTGAACTTCGTCGGTGACAACCATGGCTCAAATGGTTCTAAATGGTCTATACTACTTTCGCCTCCAAGCTTTGCACACATCTTCAAGTCATCCTGTATGTTCCACTGACGTCATTATGGACCGTATCCGTATTTCACTTCATTTGTTTAAAATTAGTTTTTATTTCATCTTTCTTCTATAAATTGCTAACTTTATCTGTTTTCCATCACATTATTATGTCTTATTATTTATCTTCAACGTAAAAGTAATATTATATGGGACTGCGCTTTGGTTCTTACATATAAGCATGGTAGTCGTGCCATTCGATGAGCCGTCGACACGAATAAGCGTATCAACGAATGTTTTAATAATTTATTTTTCAAGTCCTTGAACTACACTTTGTTTATTTACTAAGCGTTCGAGGAAAAATCGTATAACAAGAAATTGCATCGCAACTTTAGCAGCCTCCCTACAGATTACGAAAGATCGACCACTGTTTACAAACTCGTTAAAAATTTCTCCAACAGATTGTTGTTCATAAAATAAAATCGTAATTGGAATTATCAAAGCAACGAGATTGAATAAGATACAAACAATATTAAATACCAAGATTTAGAAGAATTCCAACATCTAGAATCTGTAAATTCCTTTAAACTTTCAAAGGTTATTGAAGCTTTGTAAACTTTATTTAGTCTGCGTAACGTGATTTGAGCAGCGATCTTATTAACGTTTGCTTTTAATCGGCGGTTTTGATATAAGAATTAAATTTACAGTGGTTTTGATTAAGTAGCATTATATTTTCTCACGTAGTGTCTTTTAAGCTCTATGCATTTAGTCTAGACTTTTGCATTTATTTTGCCCTTTTCAAGGTTTTTTTTAAAATAAGCGTCTGTCTTATAGATTCTTCGTTCGGCTTATATCTCTATATATCACATTTTTGCAGGTTTGAAAATAAGCCACTTCCTCCGAAAAAACCGTGGCCATAATCTTGTTGGTCGTTAGACACCTACTTTGGCTTTCTTTAGTGCGTGTGCACCTGAGGATACCTATTCTCTCTCTCGATTGTTACTTGATCTCTTGTGTCTTGTACCTCCTTTTTGTTTACACTGCCGGCAGAAGATTCCTGGCAACTATAAGTTTTCGAGAAGAGAGTGATATAGTCTGTTACTAGGCAGACATGGTCCATCTTAGCCCGTTTTGTCACATAACAGGTGGATTCGTGGTCATATGTCTGAATATTTTATTGCACTTTTGGTAGAATGGAGCAATTGCGGTAACTAGCGCACACACAAGTATTAGATCTATTAGATAATAATAAAATCCGAAAATACACTTATAGTTTGTTTTATCTCGCAGAGTCTGCACTTTGCTAGGCTGTCTAGATGCCATGATTTTCATTATATCGCCCGCCAGTTATTATTCTCGAATTATCTCAACTTCTCGAATAGAGTTCTTTACCTTCAATTAAGAAAATTATCTCAGCCCTAATGAGAAATTCATAAATTGGGCTAATTGACCCTATTTGACTTTAACGTAATTTTTTATCAATTTAATTTCAGCTGTATCAAGAGATTCATTAAGATTTATGACTCTTTTGTTGTAGAACCTCGCAGTTCAGACTACAAATCTTGCATTTACGGATTAATTTCTCGTCATCTCGTCCAACAAGCACAACCACGTCTTTGATTCGTAATTCGTTTAAATATATCATTCATAATTCATACGGATGATAATAAAGTTCTGATCAAAGTCGCCGTCAAGCGGCAATCTACAGGTTTATCAAAAAATATCTCATATCTTCGTGCGACACAACATCACATTCCATTAAAATATATTATTACACTTGTAAAGTAACTCTTATTGTGTATTTTTGTCTTCAAAGATTTTAGATTTCATAATATTTGACGTTTTACCTACTATGATATTTTTTTACAATTTTAACCTGATCCTGAATTCTCAGTTGTTTCTTAAAATCAACCTGTTCTGGCTTCACTGAAGTGTCTATTGGTGTAATATTGAGAATTAAATTCCATACCAAAAGTACGTAGATACCGTTCTGGTACTTATAATTTATATTCATCATACATATGCCAACAAAATGCTTTAAAATTCATCGGAAAGTAATAATTTTAGAATGATACAACTTTGTCTTAATACTGAAACTTTCCTCTTTGTTCTAGTATCTGATGCGTATATGTATATATAATACAAAACGCTTAATCTACTGTTACCAACAATGAAAAGCTTTCCTGTAGCATCCCTTTTGATGGAAAATACGAGCATCCAACACCAGCCACCATATTTTTTTTGTTGAAAAGATAACTTATAACATCTGTACCAGGAGGTCTACTACGAAAAACGAAATCCGTCAATACGATTATCGTTTTTCGGATCCGAAACATTTTTATTATGGAATCCTTACTACGAAATGTTTCGGATCCGCAAAACGATTATTATATTGAATCATTTCGTTTTTCGTAGTAGGCCTTCAGAAACCATCGCGTAAAACTTAACGTGCTGTTATCCGTACAGACGACATCACGTCAAGGTGAACACTGCGGTATCTTATGCATTTGTAATAAGGGCTACTTTTCAACAAAATGTGTAACCTGAAAATACTAAAGATACGCAATGAGTTATTTTGAAGACTTTATTTGTATTGTATTTTTTTCAACAGTAAATTCTCGTGTATTTTTAAATTTAGCAGGTATGTTCTAAAGCTATATTAATCGCCAATTTCACGTTGGTCATATTTTATGAAATGAAATATAAGTATATTTATTTGTTTAAAACACGGTCAAGATAATGGTGGTCGGTACATTCTTGTTCTCTTTTGGAAACCTAAGTAAAATCTTGGAAAGTATAACACTGTTTTATGCAAGCGTGTTAAGCTTTTCAGTGCGGAAGGTGATGACGGCCAGTTTATTTGGGTGCGCTAAATCTGTCAAGCACTCGTCTATTTGAACGCTGACAGTGAAACGCGTTATTTCCAAACGCCAATGGTTTTTGATAGCCAATAGAATACGTCTGTCTATCTATGTTTTAAACTTTTTTAATCTAGTATTAATATTAATTGTAATCTAAACACCATCTTAAAGAATAAACGATATAAAAAAGAAAAATCCCTTTATTGATGTTTATCGTGTCACAGTCACAAACAACAATCCGTATATTTAGGACCGTATTTCCGTTGTATTGGCTCTCTAAGAATATAATCTACCTACTTTTGTTTATGGTGAATATAAATCTTCTATTCCACAAGCTGCCGACTTTTATAATCAATTACAGTCGCCGATCACTCGTTCCCGAAGGCCATAAATATTCAAGAAGTAACAGAACTGTTTGCATTAAGCCGTTCGAGGTGGCTTTTTAATTACGCCAATTGATTGCAATGTACTTTATGGGCCGTGGATTACGATTGTGGTTTCTTTACACACTCTCTAAACAGCCAGAGTTTGCGCGTGCAACAAAATTCTTTGGACAGAAAATTACGAGCACAACCCAAAATGCTTATTGGATTAGTTATTATTACATCCATATGTTGTAGCTTGTAGCTATAAGTGAACTTTTACTATAAAATATAAATATATAAAAAAAATGAATGAAGTTACCCTTATGACTGTAGATTATAGAAATTAAGATAATTTCGACCCTTCAATTCTTCACATAATAATATAGGTATATCATAATGATCTATACAAGACTATAGTATAGAGACAAAAGTTTAGCCAAAATGGAATAAACAATTCTTGCTGAAACAAGTCAATCCTCTGGAGGAATCCAACTTGCTATCTCCAAAGATTAATATTTTAATATAGATAACTTTTCTCTAGGTACACAATTTTCATTCTCTGTTGCAGAGGCGATTTGGTTTTGGTTAACAAATATCCAACAAAATATTTCTACGTATTCTCGCACTATTCCTTAAAGTACGTGAATGTTTATTTGTGGTGTTTGAAGCGACGCGTGTCGTACGTTCTCTCGGTGCCACTGGCACTTCAGTTGTTTCGGGAAACGCTTGCGATGCGCGCGCGCCGCCAGTCTCTGCACATCGAAATACAAACCGAAACTAACTCACATGTGAAATAAAATAAACAATAATGTCTAGCCAAAGAGATACCAAACAAAAAAGAAACGACCACCTCTTAAAAAATCTACCCACAGAAGTTTTATTAAAAGCGAGAAGCACACTTGTTTCACTAAGCGGTGCATTAAAACCAAAAAATGAACAACAACGACCGAAATTGATCAAACAAGAATCAAAAGACAAGAAAAAAGAAGACAGGTTAAAGATCAGCCGATCAGAACCAGAATTCAGTGAAATTCGCAGATCTAAACACAGGAGCCGTATTGATGGTGGAAGTCTACGAGAACTAGGTGGAAAACCGAGACCTCTGTCGGTTGGTGCCATTAAGAGATATGAACATGTTAACGAATTTCAAAATGGTAGCTTTTCGAATGACATGTCTCCAGTCATTCAAAGACAGTTTGAATCCTCTGAAGACGTGACTGTGCAATCTAGGTTAGTCATTCCTGTTGCTGAAAGATTGAGTAATCAAGAAGTTAATTTGCAAGAGGGTGGCGAGAGACCGCGAAAAAAGTTGTCATTTCGTGAGCCTGAAATAGTTGGTAGTGGTAGTGCTGCAACGGGCCGATCCAACAAACTTATGGGTGTAAACAGCTTAACGCGGAGACCTAATAGGATTTCCTTGCGTTCTGAAATACATTCTTCAGCGGATGGTGTAGACTCGGATTTAGAGGTATGAAGTATTTAATATGATCGGCTTATCGTTGCTGCTAGTTTTACTCTAACGGTTAACGTTTTACTCGTTTTTCATTTAAAACTTACTCGTATTTTAAAAATAAAAAAGGCAATTCTTCAATTTAGGTATTTTAAAAAGTTTACAGTTTCAAAAAATATTCGGTTTATATCTTGATCTTAGAACATGGTTATCGAAAAGTCATGATTCTACCATGACCCTTACTAAACATCATTGAAATGTGAGCATTTAAATGATATGTATTAGAATCTTAATCTATACTAATATTATAAAGCTGAAGAGTTTGTTTGTTTGTTTGTTTGCTTGAACGCGCTAATCTCCGAAACTACTGGTTCGAATTAAATAATTCTTTTTGTGTTGGATAGTCCAGCTATCGAGGAAGGCTATAGGCTATATAACATCACGCTACGACCAATAGGAGCAAAGATATAGTGGTAAATGTGTAAAAAACGGGAGAAAGAAGTCACTATTCCACGCGGACGAAGTCGCGGGCAAAAGCTAGTATATCATATATGGTTTTTACACTTTGCTAAAAAACTTATTTTTTGTGAATATCAGTATGATATGAGAAGAAAACAATGTAGATAATACATAGCAACATTCTCCCAGAATGAAATCGTAAACAATAGACGGGAACAACAGATTCCCTCTAAAAGTTTCTGGCAGCGGCCTTGTATTTACCTGCATATTTATAGCAACCGTATCTGATATTAGTATACCATTTATACATTTTACAAGATTTTAGGTAATATTGAACCAGATCACAAGAAAACTGTCTGTGTTTGTACAGTTTGTGTGTTTATTTATATATTGGCGCTAGAGTGCGGAAGCAATAGCTTCGTATAAATCAAACTCTCCAAGTTTCCAGTGACATTTCTGCGTATTATTTCGTGTGTTGCGTCAACAGTAGGACTTCCGTCGTTAGTTCCATTTATTTAGAAAACTTCAGCGAACTGGTTATGTTTGTATGGGGAGATATTTCGGACTGCGGCCACGGAGCGTTGTCGGGGTTACTAAACCGTCTTGGTAGCTATCGTTAATTCTCCTTTGCGTTTAGTTTACGCACAAGACCAACACACAAGTGCTAATGGAGTGAAATAAAGCAAACATCGTAGGCAAACACAACTCGGTAGAGTACGGATATAATATGTAGACAACTATTCGTGTGAATTGTCAATTTATAAATTAATATAAACATCTAATCGTCCTAATTCGGTGTACTAGTGGAGCTAGGAAAAAATAGAGAATAACTAGCGAATTACAATGAAGACGTATTAAAAAAATTATAAATAAAACTTTATTACATCAATGAACAATATTTGTTTTGTTACAATATTTAGTAAAATTGTATAGTAGTAACTCTAGAAACATAAATTGCTATAAGCGCCAGCGTTCTTCCCAGGGCAAAATTTATGTTTTTTTAATTATTAAGTAGCTATTGACAAAGAGTTAATAGGAGTTATAGTATTATCTATCTAAAAGAGGAATTCATTTAAAATAAAATTGTTGCGTGTAGGTATTTGACAAGAGGAAAGGAAATTATTACAATGTAAACAAATTTCAACAGTTTCTAAACTAAGTATACTGTAACATCACATGATGTTATTTTTGAATCTTTGTCTTCATCCTCTTTTAACATGAACCGCTAGAACAGAAAAAGTCGAAAGGTTGACAAATCCGACGTTTTTGGGACCAATTAACGTCACAACTCCTTGAAATTTGTCGCTTTTGCTTTGCCGTACATAACAACAACATAATATTAGCATTTCGCTTAGATAATAATATCAGTTTTTTAATTAAAGTAATTTATAATTTATCCTTGTGTCCAATCTTCAATCACATGAAGTAATTAATGCAAAACAGTAGTTGAAGACGACAGTGAAATGAAATGTAGTTTTTATCTGTTTTTATTTTTATTTTACCGTCGATAAGTATCACTCTTGAAATAAAATAAGCTTTTTGCGACAGCCAATTAAAACGAAAGCATTGAGCTCGGTCGCCCTTCAGGGAACTCTATAATTAATGGAAACAATGTTTAATACACTGCTTATAAAAAAAACGTGCACCAAAATTTACAAACGTTTTCTTCAATTTTGAAATGACTTAAAAAATACGTACGCAATTCGTTTGTTTGATTTTGAGTTTGTACAATCTAATGAGGGTAGAGATTTCTTTCGTTATCAATGTGTCGAAGGTATTTTATGTTTGGATTGAGTTTACTTTTGATCACAGGTTCATGGTTACCTTGTTAGCTAATGGTTCTTATGAACTACTTTCATATCTTCCATGATAGAGTTCAAAATAACAATGTGTGATATGTTTAATGAACAGCACAATTGATACTTTGAAGACAACTTTACATTGTACAAATGAAGACAACTTTACATTGTACAAAATGCATTATTGCAATCGTCTTTATTTATTAATAGCCGTGGGTTCTCTTATATAAACATCCCACATAGGGCTTTACATTCTTATGAAATAATACCTGTCGTACCTATAAAACACATTAATAATAATAACACATGAAAGGGAATAATTTATTTCTCTTTTATAAAACCTATGAAAATATCCGATTGACTTCCAGACACATCGTCGACGTTTCAAGAAAAAATGTTTTTACGGAGTGTGCTCAAAAATATTGAATTATAACTTTCGAGTTGTTTTACTTTCTTAAGGAAAAGACGATTCTCGAAATAAGATCAACTTTTTTATTGTAAATCCGATCTCTTGTGCCAATTCTTGATTCTGGCTTCAAAATTGAGGAAGTTTTGTACAAACTTACTCACGGGGATAAAGTGTTATTGGTATCAGGTTTGAGACGATTCAATCGTCTATCATTGGCTGGATTTCAGAATTGACTCAAAATTGTTCCCTGAATTCGGCCAGCTTTTTGTATTTCTTGTGAATTTTCGCGATTTCTAATAAAAACGATGTTTTGTATTGATTGTCTTAATAAATACTTTTACTGGCACATTTACAAAAAAATGGTCTCTAAAAACTGATGTGATGTGTAATAAAGAGATATCTCTCTTACCTGCTTCATATCACGTCTTATTGTAGTTTTTCTTCAAATATGGTCTTTTTTTTTCTAATTATTTCCCTCGAAGCGTCACAAAGCGTCACATCCTTTGCTCATGATCATCCTTTACACTATTCTTTCTTTGAGATTGCGTAATGTAGATGGCAGAAGAGTGCAAGGTAATAAAACGCACGCACGTTTAATGCCGCCGTGTGCTACCGGCACGTATGAAAGCTTTTATCTGAATGGACGACAGTATACATGGAAGCATTTCTAAGACCAAAAACACTCCCAGGAAAAGTGGGACAGAGTGGACCTTGAAAAGCAAAACACGTCTCATATAATACTCTTTCACTGCATGATCTGTAATTTATTGTAAGTAACTTATGAATGAGCTTATGAAATAATGAATATAACCTAATAGGCATATGAGCGTCTAAATACGTGGAGTTAAGGTCCAGGTAGTCGTAGAAATATATAGTAGTACTCGTATTTGCACTAGGTCCGATTTTAAGGATGCAGATTCGACGTAATGCGAGACGGCTCTCACACCTTACCTCTAGAATACTCTAGATCTTGTAAACAGTATTAAGAACAATAGGAGATCTCCAAAATCAGGAGATCTGGCAACATTGCTTGAAAACAAAGACAGTATCATGACTCCCAGATCACTGTTAGGCTGTTTTGAGTAACTAAGTCTTATTATAAATAATACGGGCTGGTCACTGATTAGTTAGTTCAATTTACCGTGTGGCAATCGTTTGTAATTTACCTGACCTGTGTACTGTGTTCGCGTGTGTGCGAACAAAAACGGTTTGATATTAATGCTTCTACGAAAAGACTGCTTCCATATTATCGTTGACTGTTTTATTCCAAGTCCCAACAACCGCATTTCTTTACCTCACTCCGTGTAGTGACGACGACCACGGAAATAGAACGTTGACGTAGCCATCGGGATGAGGTAGCCAGAATTATGATTAGCGTAAAGGTCATTGTCTCACTTTGACCAAGTTTTATTACCCGTCAACAAAAAATCTTTGGTGTCGCTCATATTTTTAGTGGCCCACGAACTGAAAACATGTTTTTAAGAATCGCAAACGTAATCGGCGTAGATGACGGATTTGCAATATTCTCAAAAGAGAAACGCGTCGCTTAGAAAATGAGGATAGGTACGAACATCTTCTATACCTATAAAATGCTTTGTCCTGAACGACTGACTTATTGATTGACTGACTGACTGACTGACTGACTGACTGACTGACTGACTGACTGACTGATGGATCAACGCACAGCCTAAACCGCTGATCGTAGAAACCTGAAACTGGGAGGGTGTGTTCTTTGCATGACGTAGGGATCCGATAAGAAAGGATTTTTCGAAATTCTACCCCTAAGGGGGTCAAAAAGGGGTGCAAAGTTTGTATGGAACAACGTGATCCCTTGGTCCAATCTACTTCAAATTTTGCATACACATTCTTTTACAGAATTGACGGAAGATTTATTTTATATTTTATTGCAATTAATCTCCTAAGGGGGTGACAAAGGGTGACAAAGTTATTCTGGGGGTGATTTTCTTCGAAGTCGATATCAAAACTCTTTAGTGCTAATGATAAAAATATTTTGTATATCATTTTTGACAATCATTTGACATGTCTGAGACACAATGTTTTGACACATGTTTGTTATTGATGTTGCTCTCGAGAAAATGCTCAAGAAGAGATTTTATTCCTTAGAACAGCAAAGATTTTTTTTGTGTTTAAACAGGGTAGGTATCAAGCGGTCCGTGTCCAGTGTAGAGGGCAGATCGTTTGTTCATATTGTCGGTGGACATTCTACGTTGCTTCTGTGGTCGAAGGGTGTCCAATCTGGAACTTTTCTGTAAACTTTTCGTGGGGGCCTATGTTTACCAGTGGACGGCTTTTGGGTGTTGATGATGATGATGCCGTAGATCCCTACATAGAATTGTCCCTTTGAATTCACGATTTGAATTCAAGAAAGTAGAGTATTCGCTATGACCATAACCTAAGCTTAAGTTTAAACTCTTAAGGTAGCGGGAGAAGACTTGAGGGAATTCGTTTCTCCCACAGCCTGTATGTGGCGTGATGCTGTGTAAGCGCACAGGGTATAGCCTGGTCTTTTTATTAGCACCTGAAAGAAATATTCGATTGACGATACACGTAGTAAGTATTTCCATTTCGTTGTAAAATAAAAAGATATTATCCCCGTGTAAGTTTGACCAAATTAAAGACCGAGCTACGTGTTGCGTGTTCATAGATTATAACATTTATCTCTACGCATTTCTACGTATATATTTAAAAACTGGATGTTTGTTTGTTTGTTTGAACGTGCTTATCACAGGAACTATTGGTCCGATTATAAAATATGTTAGATACATTGTTAGATAGCTAATTTATCGGGGAAGTCTATAGAAGTACGAGTAGTTTAATGGGTATAAGCTTTTAAATATTTTCGCTACGATCTATGGGAACGGAGTAAAACTATTACACGCGTACGAAGTCGCTGGCGGGCCGCTAGTATATATACAGGGTGTTTCATGTAACGTGTCAAGCCAATGCGTGGTGATAGGTGAGTACCATACCTATCCATTTCACCCCCATGTATGTTAGACAAATATTTATAGTTTAGGAGTTATAATTTTTTTTCGATATTTTTCATGATGCACCTAGACGATATCTTTAAAAAATTATTTGCAATATTATGAGTAAAATAATCGCCATCCTAACTTAGACACAAGATACAAAATTATTGATCGATACTAAAAAATATTGCATTAAGCAGAACCGAATAGAATTTTCAACATAAATTTAAAAATATAAAAAAGGTTTTCCATAGTTTCTGTTTAATTTTAAAAACTGCTTGACTTTATAAACTTTCATTACAATACAAAAAACGATCTACTTAATGGGTAATTTTTAGCTTAAATCGGCCGTTGAATGTGGCATATCGGAAATATCTTGATTTTCATTATTTTTATTTTTATTGTTACCTTTGCATATTTTTATCAAATCTGATATTTTGTGTCCCTCTATGATTAAATAGAGCTCATTTGATAACAAGTACATATATTATGTACCTACTACTAACTTTAACCACAACCATGAGTTAATGAGGGATCCAAAATTTTACTTACATTGCACTCAAATTTCGTACTTTATTAACAACAAATAAACAAGAAACAATTGAAACTAAGACATGCATCATAAAAACATCTACAACCCATTTATTCACAAACTAAATCATTTCCTTGAGGCTTGGGAAAGCTAAACTAATCCTTTGAGCTAAGAACTAGCCAGCTTTAGCTTTTTGCCCAAGCAGAATTTTCATTTTGGGTCGGGCTCAGCCCTCTAAGCTGGAGCAGTTAGTGATTATGTGATTGCGCCAAAATAAAATGCTGCTCCTGCCAATAATTATTAGTGCTCGCTAGTCCCTACCTTAAAGGATTAGTATAGCTATCCCACGCCACAAGGAAATGATTTAGTTTGTGAATAAATGGGTTGTAGATGACTTTTATGATGCATGTCTTAGTTTCAATTGTTTCTTGTTTATTTGTTGTTGATAAAGTACGAAATTTGAGTGCAATGTAAGTAAAATTTTGGATCCCTCATTAACTCATATGGTTCTGGGTAAAGGTAGTAGTAGGTACATAATGTATGTACTTGTTATCAAATGAGCTCTATTTAAACATAGAGGGACACTAAATATCAGATTTGATAAAAATATGCAAAGGTAACAATAAAAATAAAAATTATGAAAATCAAGATATTTCCGATATGCCACATTCAACGGCCGATTTAAGCTAAAAATTACCCATTAAGTAGATCGTTTTTTGTATTGTAATGAAAATTTATGAAGTCAAGCAGTTTTTAAAATTAATCAGAAGCTATGGAAAACCTTTTTTATATTTTTAAATTTATGTTGAAAATTCTATTCGGTTCTGCTTAATGCAATATTTTTTTGTATCGATCAATAATTTTGTATCTTGTGTCTAAGTTAGGATGGCGATTATTTTACTCATAATATTGCAAATAATGGGCATTCTATTGAGATCAAAATATCTGAGAAAAGTGGACCCAAAAAAAAGTTATAATTTTTTAAAGATATCGTCTAGGTGCATCATGAAAAATATCGAAAAAAAATTATAACTCCTAAACTATAAATATTTGTCTAACATACATGGGGGTGAAATGGATAGGTATGGTACTCACCTATTACCACGCATCGGCTTGACACGTTACATGAAACACCCTGTATATAAAAGAAAGTCGTGTTAGTTACTCCACTTATAACTCAAGAACGGCTGAACCGATTTAGCTGAAAATTGGCAGGGAGGTAGTTTAGAGCCAGGAGAAGGACATAGGATACTTTTTATCCCGTTAGACGGGGCCGGGGCTGGGGTGGGATGGGGCTGGGGTGAAACGGTGGGGAGGTAGCTTAAAATCAGGAGAAGGACATAGGATCCTTTTTATCCCGTTCAACGGGGCCGGGGCGAAACAAAGTTCGCTGGGACCGCTAGTATTTTATCAAAGCAAAATGGCATACGTGGGACTTCAGAAATAGAAATAAGGTTAATTTTCTCCACATACAGCTAAATATGAATTACGGCTTTTAAAACTTGTGTAATCTTAAGTTAAATAGAATTTGGAATTGAGTTTTTTGTTGTTCTGATGTTGTCGGTAAAAGGGCATACGCTCAACTGTATATTCAAGCTTTTGAATAAAATGTCAACGTGTAAGTGTTTCAATGGCAAATAAACAAATTAGAAATATAATTCAACCATTTAATAAATTAATTTAATAGTGACATTTATATTTGAATTTAATTAATATCGTAACAGTGACAATCTATTTAATTTTAAGTAATTTTATTGATGATTGTGAAGATGCTATGTAACTTTATGGGTTTACCTGAAATAAATGTTTTTTTTTTATTATATTATATATTTCCACAAATAGTCCACCACGACAACTCGAACATGAGGAATACAAGTTACTGAGATTTTTCGTACGGTGCTCGGTCACTAGCGTTATACTCATATCCAATGACCAACCTAAGTGCCTAACCAAAAGTTAAAGGTTACGAGCTCAGTCTGGTGTCAGGGTAGTCCATCAGTCTGGTGGACTGGACTGACACCAGAGTGATTGTCTATTTTCACAGTTTATTTTTCATTAGTCTGTCAGTTCGTATAGGTTAGGTTAATGAGCTAGATAGTCCCTTAGGTACCCTAGCTACCCTTGATTGATTATTTGCTCTAAAAAAATAATAAAATGAATAAATAAAATTAAAATACAATCATTTGTTTTGGTTTAATGACACCCATAATACAAGTAGTACCAGACCACACATACAAATAAAATGAAAATACATTGAATTTAATAACGTTTTTTTTTGGATTTAAAAATAACTCTATTTTCATTAAGTATAATAAACTACTCGCACATAATCTACCTAGCTAAATAAAATATATACAGAATAAAAAAAAGAAAAACCAAATAAATTTATAAAATATAAAAAACATCACCCCCAGCGCTCCCATATGGAATGGTGCCCATAATGCTGGCAGCGTTATCCCTCTGGATAGCTAAACTAATCCGTTGTCCGAGGTAGCTGCCAGCCTTTCGGTCACCAGTTGACTCAGTCAACCTTTGGCGAAGATCGCTAAAAAGGGCACGTGAACAAGGGCCCCAAGTACCCAAGGTCTTGACGCCAAAAAGCATAAATAAGTAGTTATCAGTTGATAGCTGCATATTTGCGCCTTTTCAAACACTCGACAGAAGTTGACGCCGCGCCAGCATCAGTACCAGCAACAAGAGCTCTGCGGATGACGTCATTGATGCTGGCATGGCGTGATACCCTACCAGCACTCAAGTGGCAGGAACATTGAACTACTATTACTACGTATGGAACTGACATCCCGAACAAACTTCGGGCGCAAAAAGTTGATGGTCACAGACCATCAACGCATGCGCGGCATCACAGTCACTCACTCCCGCTCGTAGCGTTAACTAATGTGACATTTGGTCAATTAATTTGTCAAAAAAGCCATAATGCGTTTAAAAACATGCAAAAATAAAACCAACAGGAATCAAAACGATACCGGCGCTACTTGCCATCGATAGGAAATTAAAATGTTAACCTAAACCAACACAAATATTTTTTCAAAAAGTTGTAAATGTTTTGTATAAAATTGCCGCCATTTTATTCGAAAATCAAAGATCATAAAAAGTGACACGCACAGAATGGAAAAGTAGGTAGGTAATGAATAGAGGTTAGACTATGCGATGTTGTGATATTTCTTTTAAGGTGTTTTACGTATGTAGTTGTATTTTTCTCGAATTATTATTATTATTACGTTTGAAAAATTTAGCGTAGCATAGCGTCTCTATACGTAGTAGTAACAGCTCACTGGGCAGGAAAGACGATGGTGTCCCAACTCGTTCACGTGATCTCCGCATCGGCAGCAATGAGGTTGATTAGTCCTGGCGCCGATTCTTAAACTAGCCGCTAATGAAAAATCTTAATAATTACGTTAAATTGCATCAAGAAACATCAAAATTTCTAATCAAATAGAACATTCACAAATAACACATATAATATATTTAGTACTTTAAAAAAAACGAAATATCGTCGGTGAGCAAACAACACCGCATAAGTCAGAGTTCCGCGCGCGGTGTTGTTTGCTCACCGACGTTTACGTTAGTATATATATTCTTTGCCGACGATATGTAAAAAAAAACCAGAATAATGATATATTAAAATGTACTGTTAAAGCAGAAATTAGCATTGAAAAAGTTAAAAGTTATCTATCATAACTATATTTTTTTTGTTTGTATAGTGTTTTATCACTATACAAATATAATTAATTGCACTTGTCAAAAGCACATGTTTAAGACAAGGAATCAAACCCTGTGTCTTACGATATTTTGGCGCATGCCTAAACCGTTTTATTTTTTACGCGTAGGCTGTAACATAACTCGTAGTTACATTTAATAAAAATTACCAACGTAGACGTATTTTTGGTGTATGGTTATGTGTGTAAGTAAAATAAATGTGCTCTGTTTGAATGAAATCTTTTTGATTTATTTACTTTTTACTATGTTGTTTTCTAATTATCTTTATTGAGATTTTTAAAACAAAGTTTTAGTAATATAGCCTAAACGTTACAAAGAACCGTACAAGTATAGGAATATCTTGTCAATCTCTGGCTGCCGGCCAAGGTCTCACAGTCCAGTGTCCACCACTCAATGGCTAATAGTGGGTAAAAGCTACAAAAATTCCGATAGCCGATGACTGCACTTTATTATTTACCAAAACTACAACAACATTTATTTCAATGGAATGCCGAAGTTGTATAAACTATCATTAGTACCTATGTTTTATTTTTTATTAGGGATGTCGAAAGTGAAAAATAATATCGATATATCGATACATCGATATTTAAAAAAATATCAATATCGGCATTGATATATCGCGGAAAAAATATCGATATGTCGATATATCGGCTTAATTAAAAAAAAATGTGGTTTTAAAGTAACAGTGTATATAGCTTAGCCTAGCGCAATAATATCAATAGTAATTTTTATGCAAAATGTAAATTATTTTAATGTACAAATATCTCAATAGAAACGAAGGTATTTTTATAGTTATTATTTTTTTAACCTAGAAGTCATAGACTATACAGTTATTTTTCCATTTGTTTTGGATTTGGATTCCAGCGACTTTAGAATTGGTAGCCGGCGTCGGCTGAGGAGGCACTTCCAAGCCAAGAGCCTTAAATAAAATAAAAATATCGTTTTTGATACAATTTTCGATATTGGATATTTTACATCGATATATCGATTTATCGGTTAACAATATATCGGCAAAAAATATCGATTTTTCGAATTAAAAATATCGAATATATCGATGTATCGATATTTTTCAACAAGCCTATTTTTTATTGTTCTTGAGTTAAGTGAGTGTACTTTGCTTTTATGTTTGTTTCTAAAATCATGTTTACCGATGTTCAAATACTATTTCATTTAATATGAATTGAACTAAACAAACAGCTTTTCGACTCTCACTCTGCAGTAAGTTCTCAAGTTGGTTGAATTTCTGCCCAACATGGAACTTTTGTGGAACTAAAAGCCCCTTTTTACCCGTAGTGTAGTTGCAAATTACGGATAATAAGTAAAACACTTCACAAACATTTTCGTAAATGTTAGATTCGATTATTTTCTAGCTATCGCCATCCGTATTCTGTAAAGTCCGTAATCATTTACTAGTTGAATATTGTAAACAATCTTGACATTCCTTTTTAGCGAAAAATTTTCGTTTTAAAACAAGATAAACACAAAACTTACAACATTTATAGATAATTGATCGTTCAACAGTAAAATCTTTGTAATGTGTTTTAACGTGTTAAATTAAACAGTAAATTAATTTTATTTGCTAATATTATTTTAAAAGTTACAAAAACATTGTTTACAATGTTGGACTAGCAAAGATGAATAAAGTTTAGTCAGTTTAGACTTAATGAACAAAAAAGCTCCTATAGATTTGAGTGTTATTTTTTCACTTGGAGCGGTCAATGTCGTAGGTCATTGTGTCCGAAGACCCCACATTAATTAAGTGCGTGTCATCTCCCACGCCGGTGCGCCCGACCCTCTTTATCTCCTTTTGTAAAGTGTCACTCGCCCGCATCTCCTCACCCTTTTCCTCCCGATGCTATTTTGATTTCGTCGCAAATTTGACGATATTCTATTTTTCAATATTGCCGATGCGTAATACGGGTGAGGAAACATCAGTCATTCATGAACGTACGCTGAAAATGGCGCTGCTTTCTGAATTGTGAAATTGGTGCAGTATTATGATTGCTATAAAACCCTTATCTCTTTTCAACAACACGAGTGTATTGATTAAAGGAACAATATATTTCAGACTCCTTTCGCGCAGATTTCACGTTTTTGTTGTAGATATTTTTTCATTATTATACTCACTCCAAAAGTATTTCTCAATCGTAATAATTGATTACAAAGTAATTTTGGGGTACTCTCATGTATTAGTACCAAATTTGGTTTCGCCAAGCGACTTAAGGTTATCATTAAATTTTCTTCAGAACATTTTTATTTTGGTAAAAAAAAAATTTTCTTTTACAGAGCCAAGCAATGCGAATCGTGCGTACAGTAGGACAAGCATTCGAGGTGTGCCACAAGATACAGCAGACCAGCTCGCCTGACCAGCCAGCCCCTTCCACATCTTCAGCCATCGATGAACCCGTTCCCAATGATCTGAACAGCGAAGCTGCACCATCTAAAGGTCAGTCGTAACACCCAAAGGTCCTCCGTGTGACTTACGTAAGTAAAAAAACGAGTTAAAAATGTATTAAAGAGTAGGGTGCGCAGGTGGTCTTAAATGAGCAACATTTCTACGCCACTATCTTAGCGGCAATCTATGCTCATGAATGTTGAAGATATAGATTCATATTGCTTGTCTTACTGATCTTACCGAATGTTACATCCGGCAATGAAATTGTTTCTCATTTAACGTCATCGCATGATCAACACGTATAGCCTTATCTTTATTTTCATTAACAATTATAATACCATCATCTAAATAAATAAAAAAGTTATTCTTCTTAACTTTAGTCCTAAATTGCATTTATGAATTGCCACCGGTTGTAGGGTCCTCTATAAGCCAATACAAATTTTATTGCGCCTCCATTTATAGAATTGAGAGCCGAATAGTTGGATTATCCGTTCGGTTATGATAGTTTTATTGCCAAGCAAGATCCAGACCCGTAATCCAGGGAGGGCACTGAGTGGACAATCCAATTACTGGGCTGTCAACTTGCTCTGGTCCGCGCGAACACTTCGTGTTGTTAATCTTCTTATCTATCGCGTAACTGCTGGCGACGGACTACCCCTTGCCATTCATAACCACATTTATTGCCAAGCGATTTGAACTGAGCGAATTACACAAATTGTTGTACACAAGCGAATTGTTTAAGATGATTGAGCGAGTTCTTAGTTGATAGGTGCTATCTGATTTTTTCACGGATATTGTTTTGCAGATAGTATAATTATTTAATAGTTAATACTTTTGTTTACCACATGGTGGTGTCTGACTGAACCTGAATTATACTATGTTTTTGAAATTAGACAGGCAGGTGGACCTATTAGTTTTATCTTAATTATAATTCTTACTGACTTCAAAAAATTAGGTTATTATTAGTATAAACGGAAAAATATTTTTTTTATGTGAGTGTACAGACTTTTTTGATAAACTTATTACCAAATAAACGTTATAAAGGATTGTTCGTTAGTAAGTTTAGAATGTCACTATCGTTTAAGACGATCCGTTGCACTCTCAACCCTTCTTGGAACAATTTAATGTCGGTAGGTGTTTGGGAAAATCAACAATCCATCAAGATCAGAACCGATGATTGCGCGTCACAGCCGCAGAGCTAATTCGCTATTTGATAACAGCCAGCCTTGGGTCTGTCATTTATTAATGATCGTCCTTTTTACTACAGGCGTTGCATTTACAATACGGTTAAAATTTAAACCTACCTACCAACCTGGTACAGTTAACGTTGTTTTAATCACTTAAATAAATGTTTCTATAATTAATAAAAATATGAAATTAAATATTAAAAAATTTAAATAAAATAAATTTTTATTTAAATTTTCTCTTGCTATAATTATTAAAATACAAATTAAAAATATGTAGAAACAAGTCACTAAAAATATCAATTATTTTTATTTTATTTTATTAATCATAGCACACGAAACAGATATCAAGCATAAATACTTAAAATAACATTGTTCAGATCTAGATTGAAATCCAAAAATATGTATGTCTATGATTAATTTAAGCTAAAGAATTTTAGACGTTCGATCTCTAAAACTAAAATTGAATATTGCATGAGGACGATACAATTGTTATGTTTTCTTTCCATCTATACAATGCAAATGCACAGAGTTGGTGCACAAAGTTGTATTTTTTTAACATACCTTGCAATCATTAAAATTCAGACGTAATCTTATTCAAGGTTTTTAAAATCAGATTACCGCAATTTTACCTTACTTCTATTCTCTTTACTGCAACGTGGGCGGCTTATAATTAGCTTTTATGTATCAGTTTATGACATCCGACGCATATGAAACAGCTGTTTTAACTGGCAACGTCATATACCTCCACATTAGTACGTATGTGCTGCTGCCAATATAGACTTTTCTGCTCATGATTCAATTAAGGCCTCCAGTGGTATTATGAACCGAATTTAATTAACTGGTGACGCTTTATTGTCGTTTCTTTAATCCATGAGTGAAATTTGAAACCGATTAAATGTTGTTATATTGCTTATACGAGTAGTATTTTTCTATTTACTTTTAGCTACTGATAGCTCTAAGCACAGGTTTAAAAACTTGAAATAGAAAAATTAGAAGGTACGTGATATCGTATTCTGCAGAAAACCAGTGTTGATATTATATTTTCTAAAATGCTATTATATCCAGTTAAACCAATGAATATGCTACTATAATAGTTAGAAAAGTGAACATCCAAAAAATCGGTCTATTCGCAACACACTGTAATATTATGTAACATTTTGAATTTATGAACAGTACCCAACTACACGTCTGTTGAATTTTAATATTTCTTCGCCGTTGAAAATTTTAACTTATCTTTCGTAGACAATACAATTTTCCGGAATTTCTATAATTTTTTTTTATTGTAGAAGTAGATGTTGTTACTCAAAATGCATTTTGGTAATTTGGTAAGTAGTAAAATCGTTTATAACTTTAATACACAGATTTATTTTACGACTCATTTTACAGTTCGTCTGACTGCTTTTTGTTAACGTCTGTTTCACTTACGACCAATTCAGGTTCATTGTCAGTCACTCAGTCGCTTAAGCATTTCATTGACTTGAATGATTGATGAAAATGTTCATTTTTATGGATTCTATTGCCGCGTTAAATACAATCGGTATATATTGAAATTTCATCATCATTATTTTGAATGGGATGCTTAGTCGGTTCATCGAATTCAGTTCAGAAATAAGACTCGATTTTGACATTATTATTTCACTGAGTACTAACCCCACAGAAGCAGCATCAGATTGTGGCGTTTCCGAAGCAAGGGTGGCGTCTGTTTCGAAAAGCGCAGAGGAAGGTGCGGCTGGCGTGAGCGATCCGTCAAGGCCTAACCACTTAGACCTGCTGCCTCCTCCACCTAGGAAAGATGGGAAAAGGTCGCCAATGGTACGTATTGTTCTTATTTTAACTAAAAAGCTTTAAATAACGCATTCGTTCTATTTAGGAGAAACAAATTCTTTTGGAGTCGGTGCATGATGTGTTAAGTTTAAAGTTAGACTGTTGGTGTAAGCTTGACATCATGCACGGACTCCAAAAGAATTTGTTTCTCCTAAATAGAAGATGAATACGTTATTTAATGCTTTTTAGTTAGACTTTTGAAGGTGGTGTAATTTTTAAAATTATTTAGTTATTTTATGATTTTTAGGTATTTACTCATATCTACTGGACCGATTTTGATAAATTTTACACTGTACCCTAAGTTGAACTATATTCAACTAAAAATTAATCATCTCGCTATGACTTTTCGTTTTCGAGAAATCCTGAGACAAACATACAAACACACATGCACTTACGAAAGAAGATTGGCGAAAGTCGACCCTCTAGTTTAAGGAACCGTTAACAGAGAAAAAAAAATAATGGTATCTTAAAACCTATTGCAGGTTTGTCTAGATTTATGATGTTCATAAAGATGAAATAAGAATAAATATGACACTGTGAGTGCTTAAAAACATTCTTAACCATACTATGATGTTCTCAAGATTGGTTAATTGAGCATCCTTAAAACAATACAAAAATATTATATACTTTTATAAAATAACTATTACTAAAAGATCAAAAACAAATGCATGCATGTGAGTATATGAATGCCAGCTCCAATATGATTGAGCGAGCGCGCACATCGAACCACATCGAACTCGACGCATATATACCTACTGGTGTGTGGTGGTGGTGTGTGGTGTGTGGTGTGTGTGGTATTGACAGATTTTATCCTAAAAACTGGTGATTTTCAAAGCTAGAAATCAACAATTAAATTATTATCAAATATGTACACATATTTATATTAATATGATATTATATTTTATGATATATAATATAATATATAAATATATTTATTAAATATATTTAATATCATATATAATGATATTATATATGATATTAATATGATTGACAACAAAACGTTTTCAGAGACGCAAAAACTAAACGTGAAACGTATGTGTTAAGAGGAAACGTTTCATTATACGTACATGCGTGTTGTTGCTTCTAATATTTGGTGCCAAACAATTTTTCACGATGTTTTAATTATATTAATGATGAATTCATTATAGAAAACCGGTTAAGTGCGTGTCGGACCCGCGCACTGAGGGTTCCGTGCCACCCTTAACTGAATTCAGGGTCCACTTACTGTCACTTAACGAAAACATCACAATATATTGCGACAACAAAAATAACTTTGTTTTTCATAGTGTTTGTATGAAAAACAAAGTTATATTTGCGGTTGATAAAAATGTGCAATTTCTCAGAAACTACTGGTTCGATCTCCTTCAAACCAATTTTCGTTGCAAGTTTTTGTTGAGATCTACATCATATATTTTTTTCAAAATTTTCACTTTCTTAGTTCAAAAGTTAGAGGGGGGGGGACGCCCATTTTACCACTTTGGAAGCGTCTATATCTCAAACCGTACACTTTTAGAAAAAATGGTTTTAGGAACCTCAGCATCATTTTAAAAGACCTATCCATAGACACCCCACACGCATAGGTTTGAGTAAAAAAAAAATTTTAGGTTTTAGTTTCATGTATGGGAGCCCCCCCTTAAATATTATTTTTTCTTACTTTTTGTATCTGAATCGGAAAGCGGTGAACAAAATACACCTACCTACCAAGTTTCAGCTATGTGATGCTTATAGTTTCAGAATAAAGTGGCTGTGACATACGGACGGACAGACAGACAGACAGACAGACAGACAGACAGACAGACAGACAGACAGACAGACAGACAGACAGACTTGACGAAACTATAAGGGTTCCGTTTTTTGCCATTCGGCTACGGAACCCTAAAAAGATCAGCATAATTATCCGTTTTGAATCTACTTGAAACGTGTTTTTAAAATAGCAAGACAAATAGAAAAATAAATTAAACAAATTCCAGTACTGAAACGTTCAAACGTCAAAGTCAGACTGACATAAAAGGAGGAGGACACTTATTAAAACTAAAAACTGACATTGTGTCATACTTTAGAATATGGTAGGAATTTATTTGAAAACATAACTATTCAAACGTGCTACATTCGGTTTAATAGGAAAATGAATTATAATTTGTACGTACAATGAGTTTTTCTAAGAAATAATCGTACATAGCGGTTTTAGTTCCGAGCAATCACGGTTCATATTGAAAGTTTGATACATGTCTCCCTGGATAAAGTGCAATTCCGCTAGGAAATGAAAGTAGGCTTAAATTGAAACGAGAAAGATAAGTGAAAGTATTTTAAATAGAATACTATTGGGCGTTTGGATACGTTTTGAAGTCTTACAATAGGATTTTATGGTTAACAGACACTGTCTGTTTGATGAGCTGGTTTTAATGGATTTATACTTTTCCCATATTGCGGTATCAACACAAACACGAAACATTCACATGTCGGGACTGTCACTTGTCTCCCGCACGCGTTTTGATGTCGGGGGCAGGAGCTAAAAGTCACGACCCCTTAATAAGGTTGGCCCGCGCTAAAGCCTACGTGCAAAAATCACCTTCCACGATCATACGGTACTGTGTCGCAGCTTTTTTCTTGGATATTATGTTTCCAAATAGACTAATTTCAAGAAAATAGCAGCAAACTATAGAACAAAACTCCGTAGAGTCGATACGTAATGCGTTTTAAAGCTCCGCAGTAACCTAGCTTTGAAGATGTGATGCGCATTAAATTGGAAAGTTATATTGTGTAAAGCGAAGCTATCGATGCATATTTGCTATCGTTTCAAATATACTTCGAAATCTTTAAAAATCGAAATCTTTGGTAGATTTCGATTTTCAAAGATTTCGAAGTATATTTCATGAATTGATTGAATGTTTTAAAGGAAATCATCCACACATAATCTTTATTTTCTAACTTGCTTTAGTCGTTTGATGACGCAGAAAGCTAAATAATTCTAACATACAAAACAATATTGAAATAGACAGATAGATCTTAATTGCACATCATAAAGCAGAACAGTTACATACAAATGTGTTTACTGAAAATGTATAATTTAGGCGATCTTATCGCTAAAAGCGATCTCTGTAAGAAAACCCTATAAGGGGAAAAATATTCATAGGAATGGGGTTCGTTAACCTCTGTTTCCGTGTAGATAAGACTTTATCTTGTCTAATATTAAAACAAATATCTTCATACCTAAACCTAACAATAGCGAGAGCAACTTAAACTCTATTAGCAGCAAAGTTAGTCAAGCAATTCAAAGCAATTTTCACTATTATTGACCCAAATTGAAAGGCGACCGCCGCCACAGTTGTAGAGCAATTATTGCTCGATTCTGAATATTGAAATCCCTTGTGAATCCTTTACACAAAATCCAAGGCTTTAGAAGAGCAAACATCAAAAGAAAATTGGAACCACATAATATTTTCATATTTTTCGGTCTTATTACACTAGCAAAATTTTTATCTTTTACTCGTTCTTATAATAACATACAAAGGCCCGCTTGCGCATGTCAAGGTTACTGGGATTAAATAATCGTTTGCATACAAAAACTATATTTTTTTAATCCTTTATTGAAGTCTACTAAAAATGCTAATGTACACGAAGTGATAGGCACTTCTTGTACATTAGCATTTTTTATGGTGTAAAACTTATTGTGTATTAAAACATATAAAAATATAAGACGATTCCTACCTTCATATGGGTCTTTGTGCGTCGCCGTCGTTGGATGTCAATATACTTATGTTTTTCTCTTAGTTTAATCATTCACTAATTCTTCTTGGCACTGAAAATTTTAATTTTGGCACTGCTGTGGCTGTATTTGGTAGTACTGACACAGCGAAGGATATCCAACAATGCTAGGTTTGACGGGACAGAATTTTGATGATTGATATTATTATTATGATTTATTGGGTACTACCTACTTTAAAAAAACAACAGATGTTTCGGTTGGAACTGGTATTTTCAACTAATTCGAGAACATTTCATGCTTCTTATATACATTTTGTATAAGTCACGACTAAGTCTAATTTAGGCCTTAAGTCACGGCAAATTTTAAAAAAGAGTGAGTTGTATTAATAAACGATATTTATCATTTTTGATGTACGTACACATCTGATGTCAATCTAAGTATTCTATGGGGTAATATTTTATTGAGGTTCCTAAAACCATTTTTTCTAAAAGTCTAACGTTTGAGATATAGACGCTTCCAAAGTGGTAAAATGGGCGTCCCCCCCATCTGACTTTTGAACTAAGGAAGTGAAAATTTTGAAAAATATATATGATGTAAGTAGATCTCAACAAAAAATTTCAACGAAAATTGGTTTGAGCGAAATTGAACTAGTAGTTTTTGAAATTTAGCACATTTTTATCAACCGCAAATATAACTTTGTCTTTCATACGAACACTATGAAAAATAAAGTTATATTTGCGGTCAACAAAATATTGTGGAATTTTGACTAAGTGGAAGTAAGAATCCCTAATTCAGTTAAAGTTGGCACGGAACCCTCAGTGCACGAGTCCGACTCGCACTTGGCCGGTTTTTTACCTGGTTAACGTTCTCTACTAAACAAACATCAGTTATGAAAAAAAATATTCAATACGAATGACGAGGGGATCCCTCGGCATCATTTTTGTTTGTACAATTTAATAAATATCATATCTGAGTGTTCTCATTCTGCTTGCTCGAGAAACAAAGCTAATAATTGCGTTTGCCTTATGTCGTCGCTTTGTCAACTTGATGTCTTTGTCTAAGTCTACATAAAGTAGCAGCTTTTTCTAAGACGGGGCGACAGCAAACGAAGTATGAATTCAAGAGTTATGACGAATCTTTGCCTTTTAATATAGATTATATTACTTTCGCTTCATTCTTCGATATAAAATTACCAGGTACTACTTGGTAATGTTATATCTTCGAATGAAGCAACTCATAATAATGTTTGATCATATATAAAATTCATAAACAATGTCTTTGAGGTAACGATGGAACTTTGACATTTATTTTTTTATGATTTATATTATTTTATTAATTTTTATATTTAAAAATCATATTTTCCTTGCGTGATGAGCTGGAAAGGTATCGCTAATTATTTTTTGGTTTTGTTTATTATTGTCAGGATATTTAATCATTTATAGGTATCAGGCAGCTAAAGCCCATACAATAGATACCTTGAAGACTAACATACATAAAATAACAACATTAAAAGTTTCAAAAAAATGTAACACAATTTTTCCGGCGTAGTATTGCGCAATTTGGCAAATTTTATAATGCTTATTTATTTAGTTTTTTTTTCTTGCGCGTTAATGTACAATAAGTTTTATTGGTATTCTGATACGGGAACTGCCGTTCCGGCCATGTGAAAAACATGGTTTTTCATTGATACCATTATTTTTTTTTGTACGAATTTTATTTATACAAGTAGATACCAATTTAAATTCAATATTCATAATTAAGACAGAAAAACGGTTACTAATCCTTCGACAAAATGCTACTCTAACATAACTATTCTTCAGAAAGTTATCCTTATTTTTGATATTTTGAAGATCTTTTACAGCCACGAGTCTTACAATTTCGTCAATTTAACACGTCAAACTCGTTGTTCATTTGCTTCGCTATTGTACAGATTGTGGTTGCTGTGTCTTTCTTAACAACATTTACCTTTGAAGTGATATTTTAGTTGAATAAAGAGGTTTAATCATCACGCTTTAAGCACATTTGTAGTCAGTATTATTTGTTTTTGAACTTAACAAACACAAACCCTGAACCTTTGTGCTTCTCTATTATTATATACCCAAAGTACACGACGAGCCTCCAGGGTAAACCCTTCTTTCTTTTGAAAATACATGTTACTCTCAAAATTGAATTCATGCTTTGTATTACAACTTCATATTTCACTAATATAAAATGTATGGTAAAACAAGTATATTTTTTGAATTGTAATATTATCTGCGATTTGTTTTATTTCTTTCGAATCAGTCCCAAACTATTATAAAACAAGTTAGATTAGAAGATGTCTGACTCAATGTCACTTATAAAATTAATAGGATTATTATTCACTTATTGAATGTAATAGTTTCAATAAGTGAAAAATTTTAACTTTTTTGTGATTAAAACAAATTGTTTGGTGATTAACACTTTAAACATGATAATGTGGTTTAAGGCATTTAAACTTACTTACCAGAGAGCTTTTTATTCCGCGCCATATATACGCTTTTCTGGGCTAATCTCAATTTAGAATTTTTCCGTCAAATATTTACCCACTTAATTATTCAGTAGTTTCAATTTTCGCAGTAAAAAGAAAATCTTCTAACCAATACTCAAAAGTGAGTTTTTTTATCTTTATCCGCTTTATAAATTGAATCACGAAAAAATAAAAATGATATTCAACATTTCACGTCGAACTTCAGACCGTTCTGGCGTCGTTGCAGGTCTATGTGCTGCCTTACGTACCTCCTGTTTAAATCTTTAGATTCAGCTCGAGGAACCATCTCCTCAAGCCTCCCTATTTTCATGAATCAGTTTTAGTTGGTGCATTCAGAAATTTGACTTACGTTTTCGTGTCATCATTCTTAATTTTGCTAGTTGGTTTTAATACGTAAAACAATCTAGATAGCTCGTTGGATGCTCTATTAGACAGGCGTAATGTAACGAGCGCTTCCAATGTATTATCTACTTGGTCTAGAGAAAAAAAAACATATTTGTTTCTTGTTTCGTCAACCGTGTATCCACTTATATACTGTATTTTATTAAAATAAAATAAGACCCGGTATTTTAATACAAACATTATATCCCCAGGTAACCACAGGAGGGAAATATATTTTCAAAAGCCGCCGTTGTGTAAGCGTGACGTGCAGTAAATTAGTATCCTCTCGCCTACCAATTATTGACACTCGAGGGAACAATTTTAACCCTCTGCTCAAACAAAACTTTCATGCGTATAGCTTTTTCTATGCTTGCTTGAGAATATCCCAAACAAATAAAATCGAAAGAAGTCAAGGTTCTGTTTTCCATTATAACATCATTCAAAGCTATTCTTATACTAAAAATTGCAACCCACACGGTCTATATAATGTTTATCTAACTAAAACCAAGGATGTCCCATTACGAGCTTCAATCATTATAGCTATTTATTTTTATTCTTTTCCGGCACAGGTATAAAATAAATGACGCAAACCCTAATCATATAATGCAGGATCTTAAAAAAGCTGTTGTTATTTTAAACGTATATCACTTAAATATTGCATTCAACCAAATAATATTTACAGATTTATTGTTCTTTTGGTGACCTTTGAAACTATCTGGCTCGAATCTGTATAAATGATTCCCACGAAAGCAGATCGAAATAGATATATTACTAACTGAAAATAGTATGAACTTCTAGTACTCATAATAATCGCACACCCACGTCGGATCAAGGAATAACAATAAATCACATCGATAATAATATCATCGGCTCGCGAACATTACTCGGAGAACCAGCATCGGGTAGTGTGATATCTTCGAGTACCTATTTATTTCATACAAGTGATTCCGTGCCACTTCTATTGCGCAAATGTCGGATCTCAGACCATTTACACACTGCGACTTTTAGCATCGATACTAACGCGCGTTTTGGAAACGCGCGGCAGCATCGCGACTCAAGCAATGAACAGATTTTGCCATCGATGCAGAATCGCGACTGCATCGATGCTAACGTGCGTTAGTATCGATGCAGTCGCGATGCTGCTAAAAGTCGCAGTGTGTAAAGGGTCTCACCCATTTAATTTTGCTCTTGACGTGTCTTTGTCATTCTAGGTGTTCGATTAGAAACATAGCATTGCTACTACTTTCTGATGAAAGAGGCTGGGTTAGAATGTTAAAAAAATGCTTTTCAAGTGGTGTAATAAGTGAGGTTAGATCAAGAAAATTATATTTTTAAAAATGCACTGAATATTACCATAGAGTTCTTTTTTGTTATTTACCTGCTGTTTTTTTTCTTTTATCTCCTAAACTCCAGTGAGATAATTTATTCCAATATAGTGAGGTATCACACAAAGGCCGGACAGTCTATTTCGGGCATGTTTATTCAGTGGATTCGACCACCTTTTGCGTGTTTCTTAGCTATTGAGAAACAAAGCATTAAGCAATCCAGAGAAAATATATTTCCCTTATTACAATGTATACTCAAGATACATTTTGACCATATTGTTCGGCTTTATATTGTAGTAGTCGCAGTCGATTTTGACATCAAGCACTGTGTCTAAATTTGTTACTGTTATTTATCTGTTCTTGTGGAATGCAGGGCGTGCCTGGTATTTGGATTGGCATCAGAATCCTGTCAAAGAAAGTGACTATCGATTAAAACAGATTGACGTTTGATTCAATAAAATGTAGACCTTTGCACTCGACTCGTTACTAATTATGTATATTATCCAACGCAGCTCATTTCATCCCTGCGCCTCAAGAGCGCGATGAAGTATTCAAGAACTACTTTGGTACTCGCTGCGGTCGAAGCTTTGAATTTTCCGCCCATTCACTATGCAAAGATCTCGCGTAAGGACACTGAGTTTAAAATCGCAGCGCATTTTGCAGTGACTTAGTAAGCCCGTAGCGTCTGCACTGTTGTATTAGGTGAACGTTGGGGACAAAGAAAACGCTCTCGGGAACCCCGGTCACGCTGTTTGTACACCACAAAGTGCTCAATATAAAACGTTTTTGCTGAATTGCAACTTGTGTATTCCATTTATCGGAGTTTCTTCTCTCTTGGCACGGCGAAAACGTTTCTAAATAATAAACTCTAAACATCTATGTGTACTCCATACCAAAAATAATACTTATCAAAAAGTCTACACATAATATTCCCAAGGCTAGTAGAATAACCAAATATCATTCGCTATTCTATTTACCTTATTTTTTACACCTACAAATATTGGAAGTGTTTTTTTATGTTTATTATTATACAGGTACGGGAAAATTTACTTTGATGTTTACCTTTTTGCCTGTCTTGCCTATTGCGCATTTCTAGGAATCAGAAACACAAATGAAGTAAATCAAAATATTGTAGCTTAAAACATATTTTGAACGTCATAATGCTTAGATAGAAATGTTTAAAAAGGTATTAAAGAAATGCTTAATAAACAATGTAACTGATATATTATACTTAAACCGCTCAGATAACGTTATTTTCACGTTTTCAATTTTGACAGAAAATGTATAGAAAATACAAGCTTTTGCCCGCGACTTCGTTCGCGTGGACTTCAGGTTCGTCCCGTCTAGTCTAGTAATAAGTAAGAAATACGGTAACTAAGCACTGCAGAGCCCTAAATTGTAGCCTATATGTTATTCTGATGTATAAGCTATATTGTGGTAAAGTTTCATTCAAATCCATTCAGTAGTTTTTACGTGAAAGAGTAACAAACATCCATACATCCATACATCCATACATCCATACTTACAAACTTTCGCCTTTATAATAGTAGTAGGATTACAAAGTTAGGAAGTGTTAACTTCTTACGACTTCTTATCGACTTTAACCTTAGTTAAAGTCGATTAGATAATATTATATTATGATTGTCTAAACATAATGAACGAATACGAAGTTATTCATAAACTAATAATTACAAAAAATATGTTGATTTTTAAAAGGCGAATAAACGATCAAAAACTAAATTTTAAAAATTCCTTTCAACAAAGGGCAAAAGACTGATTTATCTATAAATAATACGCGTATAATTTGCATCATTTAGTTTTTATAAATTCTGTAATAACTATAAATAAACTGTATTTTCTTCAAAAAGGAAAATGTATCGGTGTTTTTTTCCGAATGCGAATCGCACGAGAAATTGCACCCAGATGAGCTGTTTTCTTTCACTTTTTTAACACTATCTTACTATTACTACACTTCATGTTCACTTAAATACCTTTAATTCGCCAACACCGCAAGCGATAACAGGACCTTGACGTGGTTTGCTCTACTTAGGTATCATTACGATATTTGGTATTAGCCGCCCTCCGCGGTTTCACCGCGTCAATACCTATATTTTTTTATTAAACATTATTTTAAATTATACCTATTATGTACATACTATTCTAGTGTATGAATTTATTCAATCTTTAACTGGATAACGTGGAACCCCGATAGGAGGTAAACGTAGAAATGATACTAAAAGATCAGCGCCAATTTATTTTATAAATGTATATTTTAACTTATAATGTAGAATTTCATTTTGTACCTGATGCAACGTGCAAAAATGACGAATTCTTTCGAAATAGCGGGCCGATATTGCAGAAATAAAAAATAAGACAAAAAGTGTCAATAACACAAAATGTTACTCTATATTCTTGGTGACGCCATCATATCGTTAAATTTAAAAGATACATTTTATTAAACAAGTATTAATGTAGAAAACAATAAATAAAAGTAAACCTAAATAAGAAAAATCATCTATAATAATCTCAGGTGGCAGATCTGGAAAATGGTTTTTATTTGTAAATAAATATTTTTCTTATTTAAAAGATTGTACCTCGCCTGTTTATTGAGTAAAATGGTAGATGTGTAAGATAAGTGAAATTTAAAATTATAGGAAATCATAAAACGTTATGGTGTTATTACGGCAGATTCAGGGATAGTTAAAAAAAACATCCTGAAAATGTATTCTCTACTTCTACTATCTTGTCAACTTTTTGTAATAATTTTGTAATACATATTTGTAATTTCACTGATATAGACTAAAATATTCGAAAAATGTACTTTTTGTTCGCTTTTTATTTATACCAAAAAAGTATTATACGGTCCCGTTCCAGCAAGAGGTAAAGCCAAGTTAAAATTTATCTAATCAGCATTGTATCAAAAAATTAATAATCCCGGATTATTATTAGGACGTGCTTGTCGCTTGTACACAAGGGATTCTGTGTCATATTGCTCGTGAAGGTCCTTTACATGAATAATAAAAAAGGCTGCTACAAATAGTCAAAGATTTATATACTGAAAAAAATTACATTCGACGATCTGTTTTCAAAAATATCAAGTTGTTGCCTCATCCTAAATTATTAGTAATTTTTTGTGACTAAGTTTTTCAGAATGAATAAACTTCCTTTTGAGTAACTTCTGCAGTATTGAGTTATAATATCAGATATTCAGCATCATTCAAATCACCTTACAGTCCTGCCAAAACTTTACTTCCCAATTTAATATGGCTCAAAAAATTATTAAATTATTTTTTTATTTTTATTAGTTAGCCAGACCGCCATTGCATCTGATGTTATTTTTTTTTCGGTTTTTACAATCATCATTATCACATTTTACAAGATTTTATATTTCTAAGCCGCGTTGAATAAACTGCGTGAAATCTTTTGCTAAAGCCACCACCAGAATCAAGTTTGTTTAGAACCAACACCACTATCTTTCGAGCCTAAAATAAGACTGTTCGTACAAAATTCTACTTTATCACATGTTAATTTCCAACAGCGTACCACACCCGCGCCGAGCATCACGCTACCAGATTTACCAGAGTGCGTCCTCAACATTGATCTCAACACGAACGGGGAGAGTGCCGACGACACGACACCCTTAAGCTCACAGCACCAACTCCAGCTACTAAGAGAGCGGCTGGAGCAGCAGGTGCAGCAGACTAGAGCGGCTGTGGCACAGCTCCTTCTGCTCAGAGACCAACTGGCTGCGGAACAGGCAGCGCGCTGTGAGGCCCAGGTAAGGGATCTTACTCATGGATAGTAGCAGGAGGTGGCTGCTGAGGACGTTACGCTCCCTCAGCATACTAGCGGTTTTTCAACAGCGTTTTGTTGACTTCTGCGGTCTACTTAAAATGGTTAACGTTGATATAGCTACCAGCCTTCGTCAAGTGCCGCTCGTGGGTCAGCCACTACTGTAGTTTCCAATCCCAAAAATTTAAAGTCCGTTATTTCATCAAAGAATTGTAAATGCTTGTATTTATAAATAGAGTGTAAATACGTTATGGAAAAGACTGAGTTATGATAAGGAGATAGAAAGCTTTGATGTGGTTTTGGGCTACTAATAATTTAGTTCGGACTATAGGATTGGTTCTTTGATGTAAAAAAATCTACTTTACCAGACGGTTTTATAAATGTTTAGACTGCGTTAGTTCGTGAAATTTTAGTCACATACGAGTATGTATATTAATCGTTCAAAATCAATTGTTTAAAAATTGAGATTGTTTACAAAATGTTTCAAAAAATAAACCGTTTCAATAAAAAGAAACGACGAAAAAATAAAAAGAAGAAATTTGAATTTAAAAAAGATGGCTGACCAAAAAAGAAGTTCGAATTCTTCTTGTCGATATTTTTGGGTTTAGTATCCGCACATTTCGTTTGATCAAGTTTCGAAAAAAAAAATGTATATGTTAACTAATTTCTTCGAAATAAGATGTATAATATTTTGAATTTCCATCTTCTGTACGGATTACCGCACAATAATGCATAATGTCAATGACTTTCTATTTAGGTCACACTCGCGACCGTTTCGTGGTTTAGGTAATAAGTTATTTACGCACACATCAATAGCTTCCGTATGTCTGCTTAGGCATCGATATTATAATTAGGTAAATTACCTTGAATAAATCAGTGTTAGAACAACTTTCATTGGGTTTGTTTCGTACTTTAACTTTCCCTTACAATCAACCCTAGCACTCATCTCACAAACTGTTACACTCAACAGTTTTTTGGTCCTTCGGAAAGTGATAAACCAGTGATTGTGGACCACATCTCGCATCGACGTTTGCGAGAAACAGTGATCTGCAACAACGGCTACAAAACTCTCATCGACGTTTGAGAGCAACAGCTATCAACAACCACGTAACTCCATCGACGTTTGGAAACTACGTGCAACTACATACGCATCAGTGATCCTACTATAACGGTACTTTGTGTTTTTCTGTGACTTTGTACGATTGCGAATCGGTTAACTGGCTTCCCGGAAGAGGGTTCCACCAGCTTAATTGAGAAGGCGCATAAAGGTCGTGCTAAGTTCACGAGAACATAGAGTGACCCGGACCACGATCATCTACTACGTTAAAACCTACTTCTTCGTCGACGTTCGGAGAAGTGACTACGGCTAACTTCAAGTTCATACAGTAAGTGATTAGATACTCACTTCAATCTACTTCATTTACTTACAACATGGAGAGTCTACTCCAGCATCAACACGACATTGTTGAAGCGATCAAGAAGCTTGAACGCAACTTCGGCAAGGATTCTGCGAATCGGAAGACTCGTCAATACTTGGACGAACGACTTGAAACCCTACAAAAACTATGGGCCAAGTTCAGAGACAACAACGACAAGTTATTGGACTACGTCAATGACACAGAACCTTATTTCGTGGAAGACCAGTTTCAACAAGCAAAGACATACTACGACACTGTCTACAACAAGATATCATCATGGCCCCCTGCAATCGAAGCGGCAGCAACATCGATTACACCGTTACCGGCAGAGGTACCTAAAAATCCAACAATCATACAACCCGACTTAGGTGCATTGACGGCTCCACCTAAGTTACTACCGAGGTTGTCTATGCCATCAATGTCGACCGCGTCGACATCACGCTCAGATGCAAATCAAGCAAGCGAGCTACTATCTTTGCAACGAACCAACTTCAGAGCTTTTTACCGACAAGTGAATAGCCTACGAGTTGACTCTATTCGTGACAAGTGGGAGTTGGAAGATGAGCTACGCAACATTCAAACACGTTGGAATGCAATCGACGCTTTGCATTTACAAATCGATAACATACTTCAGGGCTCAGACGCTGATTACGACGACGAGTTTTATGCCTATGAAGACTCGTATAAAAGCATCAAGAAAGCTCTAAATCTAAAGCTTGCATCTACAGCCCATCTTCAGCAGTCAACACCACAGATCGACATTCCAACCTTCTCTGGAAAGTACACACAATGGCCTACGTTCCATGACCTATATGTAGAGAGCATCCATAACAACAATTTTCTCACTAACACTCAAAAGATGCAACACTTAAAAGGCAAGCTACGCGGAGAGGCTGAGCGACTTATTCAACATCTCCACATCTCAGCAGACAACTATGAAACCGCATGGGAGCTACTTATTCATAGATACAACAACCCGCAGCTGTTGTTTACAAAGCAGATTGAGATCTTTATAAATCAACCTGTTGTACACAAACAGTCGGCACATGAAATAAGACGCCTCTACGACACATCTATGGAATGTGTTCATGCGATACAAAACCTTGGTATCGATACAAGTACATGGGACCCGCTACTTGTCCATCTCATAGCTAAGAAGCTGGATGCTGAAACATACAGCGACTATAAAGAAGCTCGAAAGGCCCCACGTGATCTACCGCTACTTTCCGAGCTCATGGGTTTCCTGGAAAGCAAATTCAATGCACTCGAGCCCATCAACGTTAAAGAACGGGACTCGACGTCATTCAACAAACATCTGCACCAGAAGATGACGATCAACAAGCCTTACAAGCCACAGATAAACCAACCAAACGGTCATCGCTATGGAAAGTTCCAGCGTAGAGAATTTCAAGCGATTGCAACATGCTCGTCTAACTGTCCTATTTGCAACGGCAATCACTTCCTATACAAATGCAGCAAGTTCACGCAAATGACCCCGGACGAGAGGCTAATGACCGTCATGAAACTCAAGTTTTGCCAGAATTGTCTATACGAACATAAAGACAATACATGCAAAACGACAAAAACATGCAGAGCTTGCAATCACGGTCACCACACACTGCTACATGACGCATACGTCAATGTGAACCTTACGCAACATTCTTCGAACAAAGTGGACGAGTCGCAGAAGTCACTGCCCTCACCTACGACTCCGATTACATTGAAACCTTCGATTTCAACGCGTCAAACCAATAAACAACACAGCGTCAATCACGTTGCTACAGATGATGAGGAGATTTTACTGACGACTCTACTAATCAAGGTCAAGGGAATTGATGGCACACCTATCACACTGAGAGCTCTTCTAGATCAAGGATCTCAGATCTCGCTCATAAGTGAAAACGCCGCTCAGATGCTGGGCTTGCCGCGACAACGGTATCACGCATCAGTATCAGGCATTGGCCAAGGAGCTATGGTTTGTATGCGGAAAGATCTAACCAAATACCTGCATTAAAATCGAATCGGTCGCCTCGCGCTCCTGGTGGCTCGGCAAACACGTTGATGTAGGTATCCTGGGCGTTGATCACTGCATAAATCCATGTGAAGAGTTTTCCATAGGTGCTGTGGCACTTATTACGGGTTTTCCACACGCGCACAATCACTCACGCCGAGATATTTATACGTTTTTCATTAATATTATAGGAGCGCAGTCATTGCGTACGCAGTAAGAGATTTCAACTGTTTTTTATTTTGCGGATGTAGATGGCGCTAAATGACGGGAGCGCTCATCGAGTAGCCAATCGCAGTGGATTGCTTAGCAAAACGAAACAATCGCAATACAGGAAATGGCTTTCAAATTCCGAAATACAAATCTTTTTAATAGTTGATTGTATCTAACAAGTTTTTATTGTCACAGGTATGATCATAAATCATAAAATAAATTAATAAGTTGTTTAACTTGAAAATAAATGATGGAATCCTATTCCAGTACGAAACATGCCGCTCACCTTAAAATAATGCAATTATTTTAACTAATTTAAAACCTAAAACTAAATTTTGTACGACGCTAATTCCTAGTCCTCGAACTGAATGACTCTAAGTTAACACAAACCGACTGAAGTTACAATATAGGCATGATATCCTACTACAATGAATCTAAATAATCACAAACCCTACCTAAGCTAAGTGTTTGAGGAGCTAAAAAATTTGGCTTCGTACAGCACTATCAAATTATTACCAATTAATAATTACTCAAATGGAAGAGGGCAGATTTTTACAACTGCTCTTTTATATAAATTACTTCCGCTTTGTAAAGTAACAACACGTATTTTCCCGTCAGAGCCAGGATGGAGTGTATGCACGCGAGCTAATTTCCATTGAAGAGGAGGAAGATTATCGTCACATACCACAACAACGGTGCCTTCACGAATAGGCGGGCCCTGGTCGCGGTACCATTTAGTACGTTGTTGAATTTCGTGCAAGTATTCACGGCTCCAACGCTTCCAGAAGTGTTGAAGACATTGTTGTACCCAACGCCATCTAATTAAACGACTCGGATTCGAATCTATTAGAGATACGTCTGGAAGTGCCGTCATAGGACCTCCGATTAGAAAATGGGCAGGCGTTAAGGGCAAGGGATCTCTAGCATCTGCACTCAATACGCAGAGAGGTCGCGAGTTTAACACCGCCTCTATTTGACACAGTAAAGTATGCATCTCATCATACGTTTGAATCTGAGTTCCTATCACTCGATGAAAGTGATGTTTGAAACTTTTTACACAACTTTCAAAAATTCCACCGAAGTGAGAAGCCTTCGGAGGCTGAAAGTGCCACGTAATACCCTGTTGCAAGGTTTGAGAATTCAAAGCACATTGAACAGAGTCATTTTTAAGAAATTGATATAATTCTTTTAATTGATTGTTACATCCCACAAAGTTTGTACCGCAATCCGAATATATATCAGTACATAGGCCACGACGCGACGTAAATCGACGTAGGGCGGCTAGAAACGCCTCACTTGAAAGTTCGGAAACGAGTTCGAGATGGGTAGCCTTTGTACTCATACATACAAAAACCGAAACATAGCACTTAATCACCTTAGCATTGCGAACTTTATTGGCACGAACGTAAAACGGGCCGGCGTAGTCAACAGCTGTTTTAAGAAACGGGCGCTCGGGACGTACGCGCGCGGCAGGCAGAGAGTCGTCGGTTGTGACTTTACGGGTCGTGCACGGAAACAGCGAATGCAACGGTGAATACGCTGACGAATGATGTCACGGCTAGATACAATCCAGTATTTTTGAAAAAGAGTATACTGAACTAATTGAGCCCCAGCATGCAATTGGGTTAAATGAGCGTCATCAATTATCAAATTAGTCAAGTGATGCCTCTTTGGTAAAATTAACTGGTGTTTGGATTGAAACGGTAAAAGGGACTTATGTATACGTCCGCCAACACGTAAAAAATTATCGTTATCTAAGAATGGATCAAGTCGCTTCAATTGATTCGAGATAATTTTATGCTGCGAAATATTTTGAATATCTGCGGAAAATGTGGACTGTTGCACTAAATATATCAGTCTATTAAGTGCAAAATTATACTCTGGTACGGAAACGTAAGAGTGGAATGAAAGTTTCTCTTTGTTAACCCTACTTTTGAGAAGTTTATAAAAACGAAATATGTAGGATGTCACACGTACTAATTTATTGAGAGATGAGAACTTCTCAATAAAACTATTGTCCTCGATAGACGCCGACACTGCAGGTACAGACGACACGGGACTACTGCGCTTCTCTTCATTTGTGCGTGGGATTTCCTTGCGCACGGGCCAAGTAGATTCGTCTTGAGAAAGCCATTCAGGGCCATGAAACCACAAGTCTGTATTTTCTAAAAAGGTTGAAGGCAACAAACCACGTGACGGCGCGTCAGCCGGATTGTCAGCAGATGGAACATGCCTCCAACGTCCACTAGGTACTAGCGTAAGTATTTCACTCGTACGATTTGAAATGAATGTCTTCCACTCGTACGGAGGAGACCGAAGCCACGCTAGCACTATTGACGAGTCAGACCACGCGTAAACGTCGTTCTTACTTATCCGGTCACTGTAGGTACGTAATACCTTATCAATGAGTCGTGTTAACAGCACGGCCGCCATAAGCTCGAGTCTCGGGATCGAAAGACACGGAGAAATGGGGGCGACGCGAGTTTTAGCAAGTAAAAGATAAGTATGAGACGATCCGTTACCGTCCGTAAGACGTAGGTATACGCATGCGGCGTAGGCCTTCTCTGACGCGTCGGAAAACCCGTGTATTTGAAAACTACATCCATCGAAAAATACTTGGCGCGGGATAGAAACACGCGATAAAAGACACAATTCTTGTATGAACGCACACCAAGAATTAACGATACTAATAGGAGGGCGGTCGTCCCAATCGACACCAGATATCCACAGTAACTGCATTAAATGTTTAGCGTAAATAGTCACGGGTGATAACCATCCCATTGGATCGTAAATTCTAGCTATTTCAGAAAGAATCGTTCGTTTCGTAATTTTATCCGAATTACAATGAACACTAAAGGTGAAATGATCAGCTTGAGGGTTCCACTGAAGCCCTAGTACCTTAACTTTGTGATCATTCTCCATTGGTGCGAAGGGCACGTTATCGGGCCGCTCACCGTGAACCTCTGGCGTCTGAACTGCAGCGAGTATCGCTGGCGAGTTGCTATGCCACTTACGTAGCTCAAAGCCGGCCGTAGCGCAAATATCAATGAGTTCTTGCTGTAGGGTGAGAGCCTTACTTTCATTGCATTCCCCTGTGACGACGTCATCAACAAATACCTGGTCTAATAGGACCCCCGAAGCTTGACTAAAACGTGTCGCTTCATCGTGAGCTAGTTGCTTAATCGTACGCAGAGCTAAGTACGGGGATGAGCTCACTCCGAAAGTGACAGTTCGTAAACGGAAATCTTCTATAGGTTTGTCAGGTGACGTCCGCCACAGAATGCGTTGAAAATCCCTATCAGAAGATTGAACTAAAATGTTTCGATACATTTGTTTTATATCGGCTGTAAAAACAACACTGTGTCTAAGAAATTTCAAAATAATATCTACGATATCCTGATGCAATTTAGGACCCGTTAACAAAATATCATTGAGTGACTTTCCGTTAGAAGTTTTACAACTAGCATCGAACACTACGCGAGTTTTGGTAGTTTCACTCGATTCCTTAACTACACAGTGGTGCGGAATGTAATACGGGTTACCCGACTGCGGGGTTCCCTCGACCGGTTCCATATGCTCGAGGTCAAGGTATTCTTGTAAGCAAGCATGGTAATCCTCCTTGAGTTTAGGGTTGTTTTCTAACCGACGCTCTAACTTATGAAACCGAGCGAGGGCGATATCCCTAGATTCCCCAAGGGGCTGAGCGTCAGGCTTGAAGGGAAGTGCAACCACATAGCGACCGGTGTTATCACGAGTGCATGAATTCTCATAAATTTGCTCACAAAGTCGCTCATCAGGTGTAAACGCCTTCACTTCAGGCACAGACTCGAGTTCCCAGAACCTTTTTAAATCGTTGTCATCGTAAAATGAGCTAAAACAAGTATTAATCGGAGATGGAGTCGTAGACTCGAATGAAAGTGCACCTAGTAATAGGTACCCAAAAATACTGTTCATCGCAATCGGCGAACCGGGAGAACCAGTAATGACATTGCCTAGTAGTATCTGGGATAGTATATCCGCTCCTACTAGCATTTCAACCTCTTGTGGGCTGTGAAAAGAAGGATCTGCTAATTTAAGATTTTTAATGTGTGGCCACCCTGTATGAGGCAATGGCACACTGGGCATTTTCGGTACTAATTTCGTTAAAATTAATGCCTCTACGGGAATAGAAGGTCGTTCCGAATCCGTAGGAGAAATGAAACATGAAATTATCCCTTTCGGTTGAATCGGCCTACTTTCACCTATGCCGTTGACAGGTACATTTACCCCACGTCGTTCCAGTCCTAAGCGTTGAACACAAGACTCTGTTATAAACGACGCCTGACTGCCAGTGTCCATCAAGCATCGAACCGTCGAACGTTTATTCCCGCCTACATATAAATCGACGCGCGCCGTTGATAACAAGACCGTACGAAGACAAGTATTCCCTAACGCGTTATCATTGTTATCACTTATCGCGTTATTAGTCGACGTCATCACTACGGGAGTAGACGCGTTGTCGTCAGTCGAGGATTGAGCGAGGTCATAGACCCCCGTAGCAGGGGAGAACGAGACAGCATTACTTTCAACTGTGTCGAAATGTAAGAGCGAATGATGTCGTTTGTGACAAGAACGGCACACGAAATTGGACTTACATTTATTAACGTCATGTCCAGTATTTAAACAATTAAAACAAACATCTTTTCCCTTCACGAAATTGTACCTATCGGACGGAGATAGCGCGAGAAACTTATTGCATTTTACTATAAAGTGTGGATTGTCACAACATAAGCATTTGTTCTTATTGCCGTAAGAATAAGGTTTAGATTGAGCCGCTTTATTTTCAGGTTGTGAGTTAGCCGTAAGTACATGTTGAGTGCGAGTCGCGTTCGCACCAGAACGCACAGTACTAGGAGGTACTTTATTACGTTTGCTAGAATCAGTTATCTCGCTTGCAGCTAAGTCGCGTTCAAGAAAATTGATCAATAAATCTATGCATGGAATATCTGTGGGTTTATGCAATGATAACTCAAACCTTTTACGAATTGAATTAGGTATTTTACGTAGTAAAATGCCTAGCAATAGAAAACTCCATTGATCAACGGGGAATTGCATCCTTTTCAAAGCTTGAATATTCTCGTGATAGGTATTCAGTAATTTACGTAAACTTTGAATCGATTCTGAACAGCTGTCTATATCAAGTATTCGATCTAAATGTGTGGATGCAATTGCTCGTTTATTCTCATAGCGAGATATTAAAATGTCAAACGCAACCCTATAGTTCTCGTCCGTAATCGGAATCGATTTGATAAGATTGTACGGCTCATCTTTAAGTGTTAAAAGTAAATACCTAAATTTCTCAGCGTCCGTGTAAGCACCATTGTTGTGAACGAGACACGTGAACAAGTCGTAAAACGATGGCCAGTCCGTGGATTGCCCAGAGAAAGAAGGTAGTGGAAGTGTAGGTAATTTGTCGTGATTATTACAACTCGTAGGTACTACAGAGTTACGGCTAGCGCGCTTACACTCCTCCTGCTTCCGCTCTTTAATCTCACTTTGATGCGAAATTATCATGTAATAAAGGTCATTGAACTGGTTTCGAATTGCTAATTGTTCATTTCTATCACTTGCTAGAAGACTTTCGTCTTTGATAAGAGATTTCTCTATCTTTGTTTGTAATTTGAGAAATTTCTTTTGAGTTGAATTGATATCTCTACACCGAGCTAAGAACTGTTGTTCACTAGTTTCGTAGAAACCTAGTGTATGTTTTAGTTCGTCTAAAATTATATCACGTTCGAATAGGTCTTGAACCGCCATTTTGAATATGGACGCGTAACGTCGCTATGAAATATGGGGCCAAGGAAAATACCTAGTGACAATAAAAACCCGTAAAACAATACCAATCCGGCTCGAACGGATCAAATTGTGGTTTGTATGCGGAAAGATCTAACCAAATACCTGCATTAAAATCGAATCGGTCGCCTCGCGCTCCTGGTGGCTCGGCAAACACGTTGATGTAGGTATCCTGGGCGTTGATCACTGCATAAATCCATGTGAAGAGTTTTCCATAGGTGCTGTGGCACTTATTACGGGTTTTCCACACGCGCACAATCACTCACGCCGAGATATTTATACGTTTTTCATTAATATTATAGGAGCGCAGTCATTGCGTACGCAGTAAGAGATTTCAACTGTTTTTTATTTTGCGGATGTAGATGGCGCTAAATGACGGGAGCGCTCATCGAGTAGCCAATCGCAGTGGATTGCTTAGCAAAACGAAACAATCGCAATACAGGAAATGGCTTTCAAATTCCGAAATACAAATCTTTTTAATAGTTGATTGTATCTAACAAGTTTTTATTGTCACAGGTATGATCATAAATCATAAAATAAATTAATAAGTTGTTTAACTTGAAAATAAATGATGGAATCCTATTCCAGTACGAAACAAGCTAAACAAGGAAAAGGAATAATCACACTGGAATGCCAATCTATCTACGATGATTATGAATTTTCAACTCAAGCATTGGTCATCAAACACGTCATCAATAACTTACCAAACATGTCATTCAAGAAGCAGTCTTGGCCTCATCTGCAACATATACAACTGGCCGATCCAGAGTACAATCTTTTAAGACCAATTGATCTGCTACTGGATGCAAGCATTTACTCAGACATCATCATGAATGGTCTAATCAAAGGTCCAACCATCGCGCCTATTGCACAACAAACAAGAATGGGTTGGATACTGTCAGGCAGCGTGAAAACTTTTCAATGTCACGTTGTTATTAACAACTTATCCGAGCTATCACAATACTGGGAACTCGAAGACATTACTGACTCAAGCCTCGAACTGACACAAGAAGAGCAGTACTGTGAACAATACTACCAGTCAACAACAAGACGACTTCCTACTGGGAGATACGAAGTAGCGCTCCCGATGAAACCTGGATTCAAACAAGATCTAGGTCAATCAAAGTCGAAGTCAACTGCACAATTCTACAACTTAGAAAACAAGATGTTAAGAAACAAAGAATTCGCCGAGAGCTATAAACAGTTTCTATACGATTACGAACAGCAAGGTCACATGTCTCCTATTACGCAACATACGGAACCATCGTGCTATCTCCCTCATCACGGTGTATTAAAAGCTGATTCCACGACTACAAAGCTGCGAACTGTCTTCAATGCTTCATCAAAGACATCATCGGGATATAGCCTCAATGATTTGATGGAACGTGGTCCTAATCTACAAAAAGACCTACTACATCTTATTCTAGTATGGCGACAACATAAATACGTGATTACCGCCGACATTGAGAAGATGTTCCGACAAATAATGATTCGAGAGCCTGACCAACATCTGCAATGCATTGTTTGGAGAAGTACGCCGGACGAGCCACTAAAAGAGTACCAACTTACAACTGTCACTTATGGTACTAAGGCGGCGCCCTACCTTGCAATGCGTACATTAAAACAGCTTGCCACTGACGATGCACACAAATTCCCAATGGCGGCTGCAGCTCTGTTGAACTCATTTTACATGGATGACCTGCTGGAAGGCTGTGACAACTTATCTCAAGCTAAACAGCTGCAACAAGAGATAATCGACATACTTAAAGGCGCCGGCATGAACATAAGAAAATGGTCCAGTAACTCCACGGAGCTGACTAAGAATTTATCCCCGAATCAATTGGACACACCTCTCGACTTCAAGTGCTCTGAAAACAGGAAGACGCTAGGCTTGCGTTGGAATCCAACTTCAGACACTTTTACATTCAAAAACTTATTTGAGGATGAGATAAGTACAGCATCAGTAACAAAACGACAGCTGCTATCACACATCTCTAAGATTTTTGACCCACTAGGGTGGTTGTCACCTCTAACCATAAGGGCGAAAATACTATTTCAACGAACTTGGTCCGAAGAAACATCGGATTGGGATGCTCATCTGTCAGAAAACATCAACAATGACTGGACGCAACTAAGGCGTGATTTTCAAGAAATCGAGAGATTTAACATTCCAAGGTACATGGAAGATAGAAACCATTACACACTCCATGGTTTCTGCGACGCGTCAGAAAAAGCATACGCCTGTGCTATTTACGTCGTCACTCAAGATACTAAAGGCAAGTTCACATCGACGCTTGTGACAGCCAAAACAAAGTTAGCTCCGCTGAAGAACAAGTTGACTCTACCTAAACTTGAACTTTGTGGCGCTCTATTACTGACGCAACTTATGAAGAAAGTTTTGGAAACTGTACCAGAGGACGTGAAAGCATACGCGTGGACCGACTCCATGGTGGTGTTGGGCTGGCTGCATGGCGATACCAGCAGGTGGAAGCAATTCGTAGCCAACAGAGTCCGTTCGATACTCAATGTTATCCCCTCGTCATCTTGGCACCACGTCCGGTCCGAAGAAAATGCGGCAGACTGCGCCACAAGAGGCTTGACATCGCGACAACTGTCAGAGGATCTTTTGTGGTGGCATGGACCGCAGTGGCTGACTACATTTGATCCACTTAAGATCAAAAACAACATTTACGAAGCACCGGAACAAGAAGCTAAGAAAAGCAGTGTGAACGCCGCCGTGTCATACCGAAACGATTTAATTATTCAATTATTACACGAATGCAGCTCGATAAAGCGCATAACAACAACGATCGGCTGGCTATTACGTTTCACACACTGGTTGCGCAATAAGCAAATTCCTCGGCAAAATTACCTATCGGCGACGGAAAAACAACATGCCCTACATTTACTTATCAAAACAACTCAATCCATCGACTTTGAAGAAGACATCGATCAATTAAAAAGACAAGGACACCTGAGGCCAAGCAGTAAGCTGTTGAGCCTCAATCCCTTCATCGATGCTGCAGATGGACTACTTAAGGTCGGCGGGAGATTAAGCAATTCACAACTAAGTCATTCGGCTAAGTATCCCACGATCTTACCAAGCCACGGCAGACTCACAGAGCTCATCATCCAACAAGCTCACTCTGCCACGCTGCACGGTGGACCACGGCTCACTCTGACGTATATCCGCGAGAGATATTGGATAATAAGTGGGCTACGAACAGTCAAAAGAGAACTGCGCAAATGCGTAACATGCAGACGCTACAAGGAAGAGAAGAGAACACAAATCATGGCTGATCTTCCAGAGCCACGTGTTACTCCGTCGCGCCCTTTCACGCATACGGGAGTTGACTTTACCGGACACTTCGATATCAAGGCTAACAAGGGACGGGGCGTACGAACACATAAAGGATACGTTGCAGTATTCGTCTGCTTTGCTACAAAGGCAGTTCATCTCGAATTGGTGTCGGATCTAAGCACACCAGGATTCCTTGCCGCATTTCGACGATTTTGCGCGAGGAGAGCTGTGCCCAGACACCTATACAGCGATCAGGGTAGTAACTTTATCGGCGCAAACAAAGTCCTTAAGAAAGAGTACAAGGAGATCCTCCAAACAATGGATGGAGAGCTTATCAGCAAGATTAACGACAACGATATACAGTGGCATTTCAATGCACCAGCCTTCCCTTCAGCAGGCGGCATATGGGAGAGCGCTGTCAAGAGTTTGAAGCACCACTTACGACGAGTGATAGGTGAACAGAAGCTCACCTACGAAGAGTTCATCACACTACTCTATCAGATAGAGGCTTGTCTCAACTCACGACCGCTGATGGCCCTAACTGAAAGCCTCGATGATGAGTACCTATCACCAGGACACTTTCTAGTCGGAAGCTCACTGATATCAAGACCACAAACCGACCCTGATCAAATGAACTTGACAACCCGATGGCAAATGATTCAGGCCATAAACAAACAATTTTGGAAAAAATGGTCAGCTGACTACCTACAACAGCTTCAAGTCCGTTCGAAGTGGAGATTACCGTCTAAAAACATTGAAGTTGACGACATCGTACTCATCAAAGACGAAAACTTGCCGCCTGGCAAATGGGCGATGGGTAGAGTCATCGACGTCCACCCAGGCAAGGACGGATACGTACGAGTGGTATCTCTGAAAACGAAGAATGGAGTCATAAAACGACCAATTTTAAAACTTTCTCTCTTACCTGTAAAAGAAAATGACACCAATAACATACCGCAACAAACACAACAGTCGACAGATACCGTGCAGTCGACGACATGTGCTGACGCGACTCAAAACGACAAGCCAAAATCTCCAATGCGAACAAGGCGAGCGACGAGAAGGCCTATGACATCCTTTGTCTCCATGGCAATGATGCTGTTCATGTGCATCTTCACCTCTGCGCAGTGCTCATATAACATCTCAAACTTTGCCGACAGTCAGAATATCTACTTCGACAAAATGTACAACCTAAATCTTATTAGAGACGAGTGGAAATTAATCGTATATTACAATATGAGTACCTACTGGTCAGCATTACGTCACGTGGAGAAATATGTCGGTCACTTGGAAGAATACTTACATAGTCCTACACTTCCGACTCAATACAAGAGCATCATATATCAAATGCATCACGAGTTATCGGAAATTGAACATTATAATCGGATACTCACGAGTCAAACTCCTACAAGGCAGAAAAAAGGCTTGGTCGACGGCGTCGGATACATAGCGAACTCATTATTTGGAGTCTTAGATGAGCGTTTTGCGACAAAGTATGAAAAGGACATAGAGAAAATATCATCTAACGAGAACCATCTACAGCAACTCTTGAAAAATCAAACAAGCGTCATTGAAGCTCAATACAACATACTTCAAAGAAATGAGGTCATCATGAACAAACAGCTGGGAGTCGTTCAGAAGTATCTACACAACGTAACATTCTATGTTAATAGAATGCATACATTGAACAACAACGAGCTTCACGTTCTATCATCATCAATGTCAGCTATGATTATCATCTCAAACATTCGGAATATGCAAGAAAGCATTATCAATACAGTAACTGACCTCGCTCATGGTCATATGGACGCTCATTTGCTGCCCCCAGAACAGCTGGAAGAGCAGATGAATATAATCTACAGTCATATACCTAACGACTTAACTTTACCTGCCGCCAAGCATGATTTCAAAGAGCTTTACAAGTTGATGAAGATTGCGGGTGATATTGGCTCTTCGTACTTGATCATCGAGGTCAAGATTCCACTGGTCAACAAAGAAGCTTTTGAACTCGACCAGGTCATCAGTCTTCCTCATCAGTTTCTCACCGTGACATTTATCACCCCGTACATCGCTTTCAATCTTCAAAAGGACTTGCTTCTGACTCTGACTGAAACAGACGTTCAGAACTGTGTTCATACAGAAACAGATAAAATATTGTTTTCAATAAACACACCTATTTACGACGTGCAATTAACTCAGTCTATTTGTAACTTGAGTATCCAAAACAAAACAATGTGCAGTACAAAGAAGGCGTCATGTCACGAGCGGTGGATCAAATTGCATCAAGATAACAGGTGGTTATTCTCGTGCTGCGAGGAATGCCACATTCGCATATTTTGTACTGACACAGGAATGACAATGAAGTCGCTGACCGGGAACGGCCTTTTAGATATAGGCCAAGGCTGCACCATTAAAGGCGACACTTTCTCGATACTCGGCCACAACAACTATTTGAGTCGTGTCAAGGTCCAAAGGGACATGCCTATGGTGTCAGAGACATCTATACTGAACTCCATACTGAACACTTCGGGCTTCGAGGAGTTCTCCCCTGAAGATCACGACAACGAGTGGCGTCGTATGGAGACCCAAATCACAAACCTCAAGGAACAAGAGACGGCACCACTCAGTATACATGACGTGCACCAGTATTCTCTCCTATACATTATACTGGGACTTATTATCATCGTGGCCTGTGTATACTCGATTATGCGATGGCGCAGAACCAAAGGAGCCCTCGACATGACTGCGGCGAGCACCCCGGCGATCTCAATACCGATGGCAGCTATCGCGAACGCCGATGAAGACCAACCAACGGAAGAGCGTCCGAGGACCCGCCCGCGAACTGTGCGTCTGGATATTCCCGTCACTAGTGTAGTGCAGTGATGAAATATTTAAGTTTTTAGGTTTTACCTTAAATACATTTTTACCCTTTTATACACATTTTAGGTATACATTCGATCTGTTAAGTATTTACACATTTTTTTCTATACACCTATGTACCTATTAAGTTTGAATATTTGTAATTTCCCTTTTTTCCCTTTTTTGGGCCGGCAAGATGTACGGATTACCACACAATAATGCATAATGTCAATGACTTTCTATTTAGGTCACACTCGCGACCGTTTCGTGGTTTAGGTAATAAGTTATTTACGCACACATCAATAGCTTCCGTATGTCTGCTTAGGCATCGATATTATAATTAGGTAAATTACCTTGAATAAATCAGTGTTAGAACAACTTTCATTGGGTTTGTTTCGTACTTTAACTTTCCCTTACAATCAACCCTAGCACTCATCTCACAAACTGTTACACTCAACATCTTCTGCTGGTTTAACTTCAAAATTATACATTTTAATTATAGCAGATGTTTTGAAATCATGAATGTTAAAATATTGTTTTTAAAATAATGTAGATTCTTTGTAGTAGAATAAAGATGAAATTGCGTTTCTGAGGAAAATCAGAGAACAGAAATTTGGTGTTACCTTTCGTGCTTCTAAAAATAATAATCGGCTGATAATATGATATTCCAGAGTCAATTTGTCAATTCCGTAATGTATATTTTCTGGATATAATTCATGTAACTGACTTACTAGCTGACTTTAGCATATGCCTCCCTGATTCAGCGCTTGTTTTCTAAATCCACATTACTAATTTGAACTGAAAATCCAATATAAGACATCTTTCACAAAATCGTAACTTGAAGTTCCTGCTTAAACAAATTATCAGTCTGATTTCTTGTCTCATTGGGTCTATCGACGTGGACGCTTGCGTATCATCTGTCATAGAATGAAAAACAATGTGATCGGATACAATACGTGCGCTTGCCGCATGATAGTCATATAACTTATTATCTGTTTTAAAATGATATCGTTCTTTGTTTTCATCTTATTACATTAGTAAAATATTATATTCGCAAAATATTAGGAGTACAATCAAACACAGTGATAAATAAAAATGAATTCATTAAAATCAAAAACTCTTTACTCAAAGACCTAGGCATCATGGAAGCACTTTCGAACGTAGTACAATATAAACCAAAAAGTTAAAACAGTATCATACAGTATTGCAAGATTATTTGCATTAATCAAAATAAGATAATAACTAAAACTAAACAAATCCCAAGTGATCAAGAGCAGACAAGTCTTCACAAGTGGCAACTGTCCATAAGCACGACAATGGAAAATTTTGATTTGAAATTGCAAATATATACAGAGTGTGGCCTGTAATAGGAGCCAAAAATTAAAATATATGCCCTTGTAACCAGTAATCAATTCCATATGGTTTTAATTTATTGTAATGAAACATATTTTATTTTATTTTCTAACAAAATAAATCGAACCAGCAATGTATTGCAAACAAATGTGTCCAGTCATAGAACTTGACATTTGTCATTTACTACAACAACTTAGCGATTTTGATATACATTGACTTGGGATTATAACTTTGGATGACTCTTTCTCTGAGTTAAAGCATTTTAGAGCTTAAAATGTTTGCTCCTATAACAGGCCACACTCTATATACATCATAGAAAAATTATGGGCCTATTTAACGCCGCTAACATGTTAAGCATTCTATTAATCGGATTTTGTCGGATAAACAGTCTGTGATAATGCAATTATTTTTTCTATCATTTTTTATATATGTTGAAGATCTTTTTAATCAGGCCAGTGGCAAGCATTTTTAGCAACCTTTTATTTTGAATTTGAGCTTCTACTTTTAATGCTACTAAAAATTGGAAAATGGTTGGTCGAGATGGAATTCGGGAGTTAATTCTTCTGTGCCATCCTTCCACTGCATTTGTATTGCGGTTCTTTTCACCATAACAACTAAAATATCTTTGGTGATGGTTTGTATCCACTGGTTATTAAAATAGTCTAGAAATTTCTGTGATACTATCGTCTCTGGTGCGATTTCATGTATAGCAAGATATGCTTCTGGAATTAGAATGGGTGGTAACAGAACCTTGTGCACAAGTGTGTGATTGCGCCCTAATTGAGTTTCGTTGAAACTCAATTTTTTACTCATTCAAACTCACGTATAGCATTAATGGCAGTAATTTCGTAATCGCAGTTAAATAATATTCACACGAAATTGATTTCTAACTACAGAAAAGAATCTTTTGTACGTATTTGTGGTCTTATTTAGTAATAAGCCATAGACAATAGATACAAAACTAATAGTATTTTGGTCTCGTGAGATATCAGTATTCAGAGTGTACAATTGATAAAAAGGCGACGTTGCCCCATTGAATGTACATCTCCGTATACAATATCAATTGTCTGGAATAATTCTCGCAGTTTTTGAGCGGGTAACATCGAAAACATTTCAATTCTATCATTCTTTTCATCATCATAATCATCAAATAAATGTCGTGTGGAAATATCGCATTAGTTGTAGTATTTGATGTACTGACATTCAAAAATGTATTTCGTTTCCTGTACAGCGTATCCTTTTTGACACAAATGATGAGATCAGATACTCTTTATTTTGAAAAACTTGTTTTCCCAAGAAGTGATTTTCAAATGGAATTTTGGAATGGATTCAAAATTTTTGCACACTTCTTTTTTGCACTCCTCCATTGCCATATCAATTATATTTCTTTCAAAATCAACGTAGTTGCAGCGTAGTTGTTTGGGCTGCCAAACGAATTCCTTGTAATCGAAGTCTTGCACTCCCTTTGGTTGCAACATCTCCAGTTACTTGTTTTTTTTTATAAATTATATAAAAAAGTATTTAAAAATAAAATGTATTTTTTTATCGTAATTCCAAAGTTGTTTTTAATTTCTGTAGGTAACACAAACGGATAAGATATAACACGGTGCCGAAAAAAACATTCCTACTCGTTTAAACAGTGTATTTTTCGTTTAATTTAAGAAAGTTTTCAGTTTCTGTATTTTTATCTGACTACAGCGAAGCAAAAAGGAGGGTTATGATTTTGACCGGTATAATGTATGTATGTATGTAGGTATGTTTATATCTGTTCCATCATATCGTTGAAAACGTCTTAAATGTCCACTGGTTATAGGCTATGTAAACTTACATTCAATTGAATGTGGCGCCCTCTAGATGGCATAAAGTCTTGAACAAAAAAAATCTTCTTCAATAATGCTGTGTTGGGTATCAAATAAAAGGGTTTGATGAGCACATATCAAATATGTATAATTTATGTCCCCAAAATAATATTTATAAATAAAAATTAACTTCAAAAACTAAAACCCGACTACTGAAAAATCACGCTCTTTAAAGTATGAAACAAGCCGGTTGAGTTGTTCGACGGGTTTTAGTTTTGAACTAAATTTTTTAATGAAAACTACAAGGGACGTTTGAAAGATACACGTATTTTACATTTTCAACGCTAGTAATGTTGAATGTAATGTTGACAAATATTTTTCTCCCTCAAATAAGAAATATTTTTTGCTGTGATTCTTTCTGTAATATTTCGTGAATACAATAATTCGAAAATATAATATTTTGCGAATATAATTAGCAAATACGAAGAAGGAGAAAACGAAGGGATATCGTGTCTTTCCATAAAAAAACCGTGTCTGTGTTTTTTTTACGGATGTTTATTTATTAAATAACAGAAAATATTTAATTTACGTATAAATAACCCTTAACCTAAAGAATAAATAAAAATAAAATAAAGAACTTGTAACTACTATACATCCTCTAAATTTCCGACACTTGGCGGCACCCAGCGGGCTGGCAGCATTGCCTCTTTGTATTGTCTGTATTTTTTTAAGAAAAACCCATTTTTTGTCAAGATTTCTAAAGAATAAATCCAGGTTCTCATCTCAACCGACACTAGTATATGGGACGGTGTTTGTGTTAATATTAAAAAGCACAAAGCTCAAAACCAAAGTCATGCCTTATGCTATATTGAACACTTAAGCGAAGCGAGTTGAAGTAGAGCTAAGCGCTCGTCCTAATTGCAGCCCTCTCGTCACTAAAGGGGCATCTGCTAAGCAATATGCGAAGCTTTCTTGAGAGTGCCACTAGATCTAATTGCATAGACTTCACTAGTAATTAGGCATTATAATAGTATAGCACGCATACTTAACAATATTCCCGCAGGTAGAATACAGCTAGAGGCTCACTCGCAAGACAAACTTGTGTAAAACTGTTCCCATGTTTCTTGTAGCATTTAATTGTGCACATGGTTCTGTTGGTAGTTAGGATAAAATAGCGCATATTTGTTATGACAAAAATAATGTCTAGTATACAATTGAATAATACCTGATTATAAGTAGGCCTTAAGTTTTAAAATTAAGAGAAATTAACTGACTTTAAAATAGTTTTGTTTGTAGGTGCGCCACAAGTCATTCTTTAGGTGGGGGATATGTGCATGATATAGCAAAAGTCAGAAAACAGTGAATAAAAGTTAGTAATGACGGCATACAAACTTTCTGTAGGAATTCCAATTTTGTACCACGATCTGCATGCTAAATGCTGATGTCGAAAACTTTGGCTAACATCTCTGGCGCGCATAGGAAAGTACTTTTTTTATAGAAAAAAAAATAAATGTATTGCATTGACTTTTCAGGCCCGTACCCACCAATTGCTAGTCCATAACAAAGAATTGCTGGAGCACATAGCGGCGCTGGTAGCCCACTTGCAAGAACGGGAGAGGGGATCCGCCCGGCCTATCAGCGCTCAACAACTGACACTTTTGCCTCAGGTTAGTGACCTTTGAATTATTTCTAGTTGATGATTTTTTTTCTCTCTTGTCCTTTTACTCCTGTTAGTACTATCTATTTTATGGAGGGAGCATGGTATGTCAAATGTCTATTTACGAAAAACTTGCCTCTATTGGAGGCAACACTTGTTTTTCTGTCCACATCAACAGTTACGAAGTCTAGGTCATTATGGCCGTCAGTCCAGAAACCTATTTCATCCAAGTTTCTTAGAATTAATCACTCTCAAAGACTACAAGACTCACCCTCACATGACAGTCCTAACATCAACTTCTTCATTTTTCTTTTAAATTCAAATGTTCTTCTCCTTTCTCACTCTCTTTCGTGTGTCATCTCTTACTTCTTACGTTCCGTTCTACGTCCATATCCCACACTCGGCCATCCGACCACAGTCTGCTCTCAGACTGCACACCACTGTGTATCCATCTTTTCAGGAAGTAAAACTCATCTTCGCCGTCGAACGCAGGAACCAAATATGCCGTCAGTACGCCAGCCATTGTGGTTGCACCTTGATTCTTCTATTGTCTCGTCATAGTTGCCGGTTCTCGTTGTCGAGCTCTTTGTCGTTGAATCTGCCACTACTTCGCCTTCTGCTGCGTCACGTCTCTATGGATGATCAGTTGCTGCTGCTCTACGTCGTCGTCGTCGTCTTCATTCGTCCTCTCAGCTTGACAGCAACACCGCCACCCCGTCTTCGTCGTCCTCGTACACCGACTAAGGCCGAGACGTCCCCTATCCCGGACGAGCCGCCATGTTTGTAGAAATAAAGGGAAACTCGCAAAAGTAGATATACTTTTTTATTTACGTACAGCAGACACCACTATTGATCACTCTCAAAGACTCCAAGACCCACCCAATTGTCACATGACAGTCCTAACATCAACTTCTACATTCATCTTTTAAATTCAACGTTCTTCTCCTTTCTCACTCTCTTTCGTGTGTCATCTCTTACTTTTTACGTTCCTTTACACGTCCATATCCCACATCTATGCTCCCTCCAGTTTTAAATAGTAACTTACAAGTTTGTATTCATTCCTCCATTTATAATACCTCTACATTGTTTTACAATATTCATCAACTTAAAGGTAGTTGAATATGACTATCACTACGACAACTTTAACTGTCATGTCACCATTGATATAAAAATATAATCCTCCATACATTATCATCGAGATTTGTTTGTGTGGAGCATCAGATATTTTATCAATTACCAGTTTCGAACATGAACCCATGCAGGATGCAGGATGCAGATTAATGATATTGATGGCCCTAGTCACATCCTTAAGTTCAGAAAATCAAAAAGCACAAACCCGTTACAATCGGGTTTAGTTGCACTGCTTTACTTCCGTTACGTATATTACATACAGAGCAAGAGTTTTTTGAAGTTCAAAAATTGAGGGTTTGCCAATCAAAAATATAGATTAGCGCTGTTGACTGCCAATAATTCATTTTACTGAAATCCGTGATATCCTCCAATGGCTTCAATATAAACATTATTTATTCAGATGTCGTAGATTTATTAACTCGGTAATTTATAACTTTTACTCCGGGTGAAATTCCAAAATAATAAATTACATTTTTATGTAAATCTGTACTCCGATATGGTTTGGATAATTTTTATACGTTCCTATAATACTAATACGAGTAACTTCATTTGCCAATTGAATAAAACATTTTTTGTTGAAGATATTTATATAACAGTGGCCGTATAGAACTTTGATCAAAATTCCTCATTTCAATCTTAATTAAAGGTGAATTGTTCGAATTCGGAAATTGCCTGAAGCATGCCTAGTACAGTAGATGTGTTTACCTACCTCAGTGGTTGAATCGTATTGATTTAGTTCTGTTGTGTCATCGTGAATGTTCCCCTTGCATAATGATACGTGTGCAATTTGTGTTTCCTAAATCACATCATCAGGAATGCAGGTTTGATCATCATCATATTATAGTGCCTGAAATATAACATTAAGCACACGTCATCAAGAACATTGAACTCATTTCCTTCTCGATTTAAGTTCAAGCAGAACAGTATTCAATTAAAATTATGCATCACATTATTTCACAAATGCTTAGTCAAAATTCATATTGTAAAATAATATTGTGTTGTGTCTGTGTCAATTTATGTTAGTAGCTTATAGAGTAGAATATTTTTTCTACAATAGAATAGAAATGTAGGTGAAAGCTTATAAAATAAAAGAAGTATTCCTGCCAACAATTTGTTTACATCTTTTTGAATTCTTATTATTTTAAAGCAAAATACAAATAATACATTATTATATTATATGTAAGACTATAACAAAGTATGTATAAAAAGAGAAATTAAAATAAAATAATAAAAATGGTCCTTGTGGTAAGTATATAAAATGATGGCAGCATTACTTCGCTGAATGGCGATACTAAATCGCTGTGCAAGGTGGCATTATTATTATTATTTACTTTTTTAATTTTACAGTGATTAAATATTACCTTATAATCTTGCACGCCTTAAAATCTTGGCAACTTGTAAAAGTAAAAGAACAGATACAGAGATACATAGGAACTGCAGACAAGTTTTATAAGTGTTCACCTTTACTACTCTTATCATGTTTGGTGTGTTCATTGATTCGTTAATTTTTGTTATAAAAACATATTCTTAATATTCCATGAACCTCAAACAGTTATTTTTGCTTGATCAGTTTATTACAAAATTTTCATTGAATTTAAATATAGTATTATAAGTTAGTATAACATTCAAATTTTGTGTGCGTATAATTTTTTGTGGTTCATGAATTTACTTCTTGTAATGTTTATGTAACAAACTTAATTAAATTCATGCATGTCGCTGTATGTTGCTGTGTGGATTTCAAGTAAGTAGCAAATTATGTCTTTAATATGTTCGTGTTAAAATTTTGTTTATACATATTTATTTTCCTTTATTATTATTTATTGTTTAAAGTCATTGTATTAATCGAGAAAGTATGTTGTTCTAACCACTTTTGGACAATTTAGGGAAACGCTGACACGTGTCTGAAAGAAGCTCAAAAACCCAGCACACAGATATCAGTCAATGGCAGCAGTATTCAGCTTAGTACAGATCAACTACTTAACCTCATAGCCCAGAACAGCAAGATAACACAAAACGTTGAAAACAACAACAACAAATTTTCTCCGTTCTGCACTACACCGACTATGTCTCAGAACGGATCGAGTTCTGCTCCTTCCTTTGGCGGAATGACGAATGAACAAATTCAAAATTATCTGATCTCAAAATTTCAAGATATGGGCGGATTTCCAAACGGTGCATCAGAATCAAAAATCAGCAATCAACAGTTTTTTCAGAATTGTAACGCATTCCCGAATATTCCTCCTCTGACAAACCACTACAGCCACACAGATATTGCCAGTCTATTAAATCACAACGCTTATAAAGATAAAAGCAGTTCCACCGACGAATTGGGTGCTATAGCTCAAGCGATGAGTTTGGGGCATTCTGAGAACTCTTTATGTAGTAACAGCCAGGCGACTACGTCTAAAGATTCCACGCCTGATGCGTTCAGTTCGGACGAGGGATTGCCATTCATTATGCCGCTGTCCCACAACGGGATGCTGACAGCTACAGGAGATGATGGGCGTGTAAGATTAATCGTGCCGGTGAGTCCCTCGGAGAGTGCTACAGATGTTGCGGACTTGCCGAACGGATCGCAAGGGTACTCCGGGTCAAGTCTCAAAGTGCCAGATCAGTTATTGGCCCCAGCTGCGCCTATAACACGCTCCACTAGCGAGAAAGTGCCGAACCGTAGCGAAATGATGACTGCACTTCGATCCCAATGGACGAGGCACACCACTAAGTAAATCAATAACAAACACAATATGTTTTGGAAAAATTAAAATTATATTTCAAAATATGTATATCGCTATTTATCAATAATCTAAAAATTTAAGCACAGATATGAATGGCAGCCTGTGCTTCTCTTATAAAACCTTGTATATTTATTCAATTGTAAAGTTTAGTAAAAGATTGAGACTTTGAAAAGGTGCCAAAATGTAGAAACTTTACCTAAAAAGAGACGTGCATTAAATTAGGATAGAAAATAAAAGAAACTCTTACCTACATATCACGTGAAAACAATAATTTACTGTGGACTGCAAAACTAATTTATCATAATTATGATTATATTCATTTGCATATCGGGACATATCAGAATAAAGTAAAATCCAAGCAATGAAGAAACATTTTAAATTATTTATTAAAAAGTATCTGTAATATAAACTAGGCACCACAGAAAAACAACCTTCAAGCGGAAATCCTGAACTGATTCTATTTCTATTCAGAAGATCTATTGAAATACGTACTAAGTTCATGGTTATTCTTTTAATATTATACAAAAAACAGTAATAGGAGGATCCTTACCCTAATTTAAATAATAATAATAACAAGAAAGCAGTTTAGTTGTAAAATGATCATTTAAGTAGTAATACCTAATAGCCAAAAAAGATTTCTAGATACATAGATATTTTGTTTAATGTAATGAATAGTTGAAGTGATTATTACATATTCGCCATGTAACGAGAAAAAAAAAGCAATCATAAAAACGGACAAACGCCAAATGTAAGAATTTTGTAAAGAAACATACAAGTGCAATACAAAAATAAATATTTTTCGTTTGTTCTATACTCCAGTCATTCCAACCTCTCTGGACCTAAACAGTTACGATATAAGTAAGTATTTAGGTTTCCTTGATGACTGCCTTTTCTTTTGACACAACATTAATAACGTCTATGGAGTTTAAACTGACATCAGGAATTCTCTCGTTTCATGGCTCTACTAATAATCAACTGAGTTACATCAAAGGCTTGTTGCGTCCACGTCCAAAATGTATGATTACACGGATGGCATTTGCACGAAATAAGTAACGGCAGCCGCTGAAAAAAGAGACTTCACGTAGTCCGTCAATATGCCGTCCGCATGCTATTCATTTCGTTGGCATAACATAATCAAATACCGTCTCCCACAGCCGTCGTCAAGTGCCACTCGTCTGACATATACTAAAATAATTGTTTATCAATTATAATTGATATTGATTTATGGTCACTAAATTATTACTAAAATATGTATTTAAAATGATGGTTTACTAGAATGCATTTGAAATGAAAAAAATAAATAGTGAAATAATTTCCCATTTTGCGTTATGGATATTAATGAAACTTTAATTTCTTTCCTTTATCGAAAAAACTGAAAAGCGATTATTTTCCTGTAGAAATAATAAAATAAGTCAGCGACTCAATAGATAATTGTGTAATGTTTAATAGCCGAAAGGCTATAAAAAGATGCTAATTTACCAAAGATTGTATAATGACAAAGTCTTAGGATAGATCAAAGGACCAAAAGAGATAACATCACTCCACAAAAATACATTTTAAAAAATTGTTTTACAACCCAATGATTTACCATAGTATGTATTACGTGTGAGATCAATACCTGAGTAATAAACCCAATACAACATAGATCTAGAACTTAGTCAATTGTTGTAAGTACGAGTATTTATCATTTCGTTAAAACTATGGTACATATTAAAACTGTGTTTTAGGAGTAACAACTTATGTCATATCACTTAATAGTCACTTAGTTACAAAGTACATGAATACTGATTTTATCTATTTGCTACCAATACAGTCTTTGTATTATTACAAGTGTAAAAAATAGTCAACAATATCGTTCATAAGAAAATGTGTATTCAGATTAGAAGAACTTATCGATATTTTGTATTAAAATCCGAGTTCTGACATCGTTTTTGTAAATTTCAACAATAAACACTCGTTGAGAAAATATTTTTACATATAAAAAATGACGATAAGTAATCCACTTTAGTTTCTTTATGTTATTGGTTCAATGTCATCACTTCAAGTAATATGTTTTTCAAAGTTTACCTAAATACGATAAAAAAATGATATTTGTATACTTATTTACCTTCTTAAAGTTTATTTTTGGTCGTTCGAGTTTTCAATAGGGTAGCTAAAATGAAAAAAGGATGTAACTATTTTCAAAATTTAAGAATTTGTACCTACAATAAAAACGATGTCGGAGATTCTTTAATCATTCAATCATTTAGCCTATTAATAAATTGACAGCGTAGGAGGAGTGATTGTCAATAAATGTTCTTATGATGATAAAATAAACACTGTAGCCGGATCTCTTACTCTTGGCCGTATATTCTTTATTCCGAGTATAGACACAGACACAATACCTTATATTGAACAGGATCATAAATAAAAAATAGATTTGTGATGTTCTGAGTTGTATTATTGCTCAAATATCCCCCGTAACTTGCTAGAATATCTGCATAAAACGTACAACCATGTCAATCAACTGTCTGACTGTTATTCTGCTCTTCTATACGAAAAACAATTTGAATGATACATACGGGCCATTAAAACAAACGATTTTATTTCATATGCGTAAAGCCAATAATGCTAGCAAAATAAGCTAGAGCAGAATGGTCTTATAGTCGATTGAAGTAATTAGCAGAATTACACCCTTATTCATAAAAACGCAAACAGTCTAATAAACCTGTTTTAACTAATACACTGTTTTGTCTCGTTCTTTCTTGGCGCTGTCAGCATTTGACATAAAGTGACAAAACAGTGTAATAGCTAAAATAGGTTTATATTACTGTTTGAATGATTAGATTTTAAATAATTGAATTAATTTTATGATAAAAACCCATTTTTGCTAATAAATATTACCGATATAAATTCGATTATTGTTTTACCGTAGCAATCGAGGTAACTGCTGAAATATGAAAAAAAAAATATTTTAATAAAATTGATAGTGTAATGTTTCATAGATAAAATATTTGCTGTTATTCACGACTTACCCTTTTTATTCAGCTAAACTTTACTCTGTAGTGTTCAGCTAAGCTCTTCAGTGATCATTAAAAGGTAAAATGACCTGGATAGATTAAGGTAGCCAGTGTCTTTTGACTCCTAAAGCTTTAAGTAGAGGCAAAACTAAGCCGTTTGGGACTTTGCTAGTTACTCTTCATCTCATCCGTATTAATTAATACTTTGTTAAAACCGACACCTCACTACGCAAATAATTGCTGTTATTTTAGAAAATACTATGCTATAAATAAATGGGTCAGCTGCAATAAAGTCAAACTATGTATTTTTTAGTTCAATACTAACTCAAGGAATAGTACAAATTTCATCTAATTAGGATTTAGGAGATATAAATCAATTTGGAGTCGGTACTTTATGTCACCGAATGTGTTTATATTTTTCTAGTTTTTAGATTTTACGGCACTATTGATAATTTTATACAATAAGAGACAAGTACATATTGTAGTGGTGTATTTGACTAATGTTTTTTTTTTTTTTCTATAATATAACTGTTTGGTTGGTGTATGTAATGGATAGCGATGTAGGACTTCACCGTTGTAATGAATTCAAATAAGTAGCTGCGGCAGCCCCACATTTCAATTAGGTGGTCGAGGTGCAATTTCACTAGCGCGTTATAAAAATAGGTCTTAAATTTTTTGGAATACAATTTGCAATCTTGCGGAGTGCTCCAAGAACGGATGTAAGCTTAGACTTAATGTGCTCATTGTGTGGTTGCCAAGTCAATTTTATCATCAATATGTTAATTTTTCTAAATTCGATTTCTTTATCAAGATATTGTTTAGTTTTAGAGGGACAAACTTTTTACTCGATTCAGATGTTTCGTTCAAGAGTTAAAAACACAAAATAACAATAACCCCAGGACTCTGCGTTTATTGTTACACGGTGAATATTACTGTTTTTCCTTAGCACCGAAATATAAATGTCTACTACCACACTCATAAAAGGCTTTATTGCGTCACGTACAAAACTCTCACGAACAAGGCATTATTAGATATTATTTTTCTGTTGTGCAATGTGTCAAAAGTCAGCTAAAGATAATGTTAAAGGATTTAATTTAAATTGAAACTTAAATATTATTCATTCCGTCTTAAATAATCTTGATATGGCACTGAAATCCGTTTATACTGTTATTGTATAGTATATTATGATTATAGTGAGCCTGCGTGTCGCGCTTTTGCTCTGCCTGCCTATAATCAGGGTCAAGACGAGACACTTGGTGAGCCTAAGGTTCGCTACCTTTCTCTGCCTGCCTATAATCAGGGTAAAGATGTGCCACTTGGTGAGCCTGCATGTCGCGCTCTTGCTCTGCCTGCCTATAATCAGGGTCAAGACGAGACACTTGGTGAGCCTTAAGTTCACTATCTTTCTCAGCCTGCCTATAATCAGGGTCAAGATGTGCCACTTGGTGAGCCTACGCGGCACGCTCTTGCTCTGCCTGCCTATAATCAGGGTCAAGACGAGACACTTGGTAAACCAGAGGTTCACTACCTTTCTCTGCCTGCCTATAATCAGGGTAAAGATGTGCCACTTGGTGAGCCTGCATGTCGCGCTCTTGCTATGCCTGCCTATAATCAGGGTCAAGACGAGACACTTGGTGAGCCTAAGGTTCGCTACCTTTCTCTGCCTGCCTATTATCAGGGTAAAGATGTGCCACTTGGTGAGCCTGCATGTCGCGCTCTTGCTCTGCCTGCCTATAATCAGGTCAAGACGAGACACTTGGTGAGCCTTAAGTTCACTATCTTTCTCAGCCTGCCTATAATCAGGGTCAAGATGTGCCACTTGGTGAGCCTACGTGGCACGCTCTTGCTCTGACTGCCTATAATCAGGGTCAAGACGAGACACTTGGTAAACCAGAGGTTCACTACCTTTCTCTGCCTGCCTATAAACAGGGTAAAGATGTGCCACTTGGTGAGCCTGCATGTCGCGCTCTTGCTCTGCCTGCCTATAATCAGGGTCAAGACGAGACACTTGGTGAGCCTAAGGTTCACTACCTTTCTCTGCCTGCCTATAATCAGGGTCAAGATGTGCCACTTGGTGAGCCTACGTGGCACGCTCTTGCTCTGCCTGCCTATAATCAGGGTCAAGACGAGACACTTGGTGAGCCTGAGGTTCACTACCTTTCTCTGCCTGCCTATAATCAAGGTCAAGACGTGCCACTTGGTAACGTGCCACGTACCACTCCGCCTGCGAGCAAATCCTTTTGATAAACGTTTTCCAGTTATCCCGGACTTCGATGTGACAGATGTTTCCCCGGTGAGTATTTTGGTTTGGTGTCCTCACTCCCCACTGTTACAATAGTAAACCAAAAATATGACACTTATGACACAAAATCCTTACAGGTGACGTAGGATAAGATGCCAGGTTCTTTAAAAAAACTAAGTGTCAATGTTTGATATAGCGCTTGTTTTAAAATGTCAAATTAAGCATTTAGTCAATGACGTAAAACTTTAGTTTTCTTGTTAAAGCTAATTCCTCATCTTCAGTTAATAGTGAAGGTAAAGCTATAACGTTTGAACTGTCACCGCTTAGCTGTTGTCCTGTCCTGCATTTGTACCTGGTATTGTATCATCAGCGATGTGTCCTAGATTGGTCTCAAATTCGAAGCCATGAAAAGGATTTTCATAAACTCGCATTAATTTCTTTGCTTTTTTACATAATTCCTGTATTTCGTATAGCTAACAATTTTAAAGGTTAAAATTGTTCTGTTCGTACTCTTTTATTAAATTGCTCGCTTTCTTTTTTTATTTTATCACTCATTCCCAAATATTTTAATTAATTGAAATTTAAGTCTGTATGAGAAGCCTTTCTTTTTCAACACGCCAATAGAGCTTAAGCTGCTCTCAATAAAATATAATAATATATGAATCGTCAAAAAGATTGAAACGTCTTAAACGAATTTATTATTGTATGGTAAAAGTAGCTATTTACCAACCAATAATAAATTAACTAATATTTGGTTGGTTTATTTAAATATGTGATCATGTTGAAGACGTTTAGAATAGATAAATCACAAGTTTCATGTCGATGATTGATTTGCGATTTCTCTCCTCGCATACTCTTTAAAATGTCCACTCTTTCATGGGATAAACTCTTATTCAAATGCGTGGAGCATTTAAATAAGTATTTGTCCCTTTGTTTGAAAATTGTAATAATTCAGAAAAACATTAATTTTCGCAATATTAAAATACTGGTGACAGGGAAAGTGACGTAAGTCGAATTTAAAAAAAATATATAAATTATTGAATAACTATTAAACCATGAGACTTTTCTTAACCCATGTTGGCCTATTATGATAGACCATGACCTCATCCATCTATGGTTTTCGGTTTAACCACTACTGACGGGACATCCTGTATAAGCCCTTATATAATTGTGCGAACTATAAATTTCAACTAGAGTGCTCCTTGACAGTCCATTTGCGAATCTTGCAAACAATGCTGTCTTAGCACAATATTGTCCTTGTACAAAGGATATGACAACAGACAAAAGACGACCATTGTCACTGCCCTAGAGTGGTTCACTTCACACAAAGTCAAATAAGTACCCGATTTATTATTTTATGTTTATGTTAATATTTAAGTCATTTAAATAAACAACATACAATTTATTACATATTGGACCTATTTGCAGAACGACCTGCAGTCGTCTGATAATCCTATTGCCTAAAATGGTAATTTTTAAAAAGGGCTATTTTCTTTACTTTTCTAAGTTGCTTATGGAAATGGTCAAAACGTGTTTTAAGTGGAAGTACGATAAATTAGTAACCAGAAAGATTAAATAAACCATAACAGCATCATATTTTTTACTATTAGATAGACTTAATACATAAATATGTAAGAAGAAATTAATATAAATTTAATTTCATTTCAATAACCAACTTAACTGTATAACAAAATGCACGCGGAAATGCCAGGAAGTAAGTCATAACCCCGATGGTAGACAAAAGTCACTATAATATCTAGTACCACACAGTAGGCTGAATTAGCGTTTCATAGACATTCAATATATTTTTTGAGTGACGCTTTTTATGCTTGGAAACGATTGAGGATACCTACTTTATGCCTTATAAAATGAGTTTTTTTATTTTTTTATTTCAACTAACATGGACGTATACAAACAGACTGGAAATTTACGATGATGAATTATTGTGGGAAGTGAACTTCATAAATAACCATTTTATTTGACTGTCAGGTCTCCTTCACTTCGCCTTCCACCTGCTTCGTTACCACGTCTTCAAAAGGTTTACGATTTGAGAATTTCATTTTCGTCATAGTTGCAATTGATGATGTAGATTCATAAAAGAAGCAGTAGCGCTTTATAATGGCTTCGAAAGTGGCACTGTAGGGTTTCCCTCATGCTGATAGTACGTAATATTTACTTGGGTCTTGATTGAGCTACTTCTTCTTGGTCGTACAGCGTTTGCGGTCTTCCTTCGCGAGATCTTTGATTAGGGAACCTGCACTCTGAGAAAGAACGATGTAAATTACTGAAGACTCCGTGATTTGGATAATGATCTTGGTTTGGGTATCTCTCTCGATATAGTCGAGCTGCCAGGCCACATAAGCATTGCATTTCCTATTTGGCATTCTACATTATGGCATAGTGTCATTGAATCATAATAATCACGTTACAAATAAGTCCGTAAACAAGCCACGGTTGTGGTCAAAAGCAATCAATGGAATCCGTAAACAAGCCAAGACTATGGTAAAAAAAAACAATAAAATCCGTATGCAAGCCAAGTCAGTGGTCAAAAAACAATCGATTAAATTTGTAAGCAAGCCAAGTCAGTAGTCAAAAAGCAAACGATGGAGTCTATAATTAAAGCCAAGTCGTGAAAATAATATTAAGAAATGAACAAGAGGCTTGAACACGAACAGGACGAATGAAAAAATAACACTGTGAGCGTTAAAAACCATTCTAAACCAACCATTAATGGTTTCATAAATATATTTCAAAATCTGATAACGATATAGTTTCGATTTGTAATAAATAAACTGTAAATAGAGTGTAATCTTGGTCGGAAATTATAAGTCTTCACCGTTGTAATCTTGTAATATGACAAGTCCTGGGTCGTTTGTTTCAATTCATTTGACATAATTCTTTTTATGACAGGGGTTGCTGATAGCCGCCAGTTGAAAAGTTCTTCTTCTTCTTCTTTTTATTAAAAAAAAAGAACAATCATCAACCCCTGAAGCACCCCCCAATACTCGGGTACAGTTGCATTCTTTCGACCATATCTTCATATTATGTAACAATGCCCTATAAAATTTATGTATATTAATTTTGAGACACGTGAAATATTTTGGTAGACACGTGTCCTGGGTCTCTGGCTTGCTAGCTAGCCTGTTCTTGCCTTTACTCATTGATAGTAGGCGCAAAAGGGACAAAAACAGCCGCGTCTGGTAAAAATTCGCGAAATACGCAACAAAGTAGGAAGCCCCAATCGGGCGTCGCGCTAGACAAAGGGTTTTTTAACAGTGTCCGTATCGGCCTTCTTGCCAGTTGACAGGCAATGCGTTCTTACTTCTTAGACATTGCCCCATATATATATTTTTTAATATACTGAATCACATGGTGATGGAAAATCATTTTTTTGTATAAAACTCAGTTTTATTTTGAAACATCTTTTTGGTAGGTCTTTTCACAGCAAGTTTCGGTTCCGGTTTCATTTATATTTGTGATTTTGTTACTATTTTGCCATCTTAATAAGTTAATTGAGCTGAATGCTGCAGTTAGCAGTGGTATATTTTCGTTTTTGTGATCTATATTTACTTCTGCCGCCGCCGTCATAGCATCTCAACAGGATTGAGTGAGATCGCAATGATTTCCTAGACCTAAGCGTTCGTGGCCATATTGTGTTAGTAAATTGTTAACCTCATACACAGGTTTAGGTTTGCGGTTCAACTGCGGTTTATTCACACCTTTTTTTTTTAGTTTCTTGTATTGTAGTTGAATATAAATGATCACGACCTAGGATTGTTGCGCCTGTTTACAGTGCTCTTAGCAGAGCTAATGTTTCCCTTTGTTGACTTCTACCCACTGAATAGATAAATAAGGTTAGAAACGTTCTGACAGTTCGTTTTTATGAGAACCTGTGTCGCCGGTGGGCGGTACGGCGTTGTTGCTGCAGTGCCAAAAGCACCAATCAATGAATCAACGCATCAATATCACAAACCAATCACACTTTCCGCTGGGAGCTCTGTGATTGGTGCGATAAGTACGTAAAACCAACTACCAATCACAGAGCTGCTAGCTGTGGAACCATCAATCATCATTCCGCTACGTTCATTCTTAAATGTCAAAATACTACGTTGTGGTAAAAGTCGATATTTTAGGTCGATCGATATCGATAACTTCAATTACCGGTGTAATGTATTTTTTCAATATGAATTGAAAAAATACCATAAGATTTTAGTTTTGCGTATATAATTTTACGGCACATTTGATCGCATCAAAGGGTTGTACAATTACCTTCCGATAGAAAACAATAAGAAAAAAATTGTATTGCTATACTTTACATGAAATAGAGAAAATTAATACTTTTACGTATTGATTAACATTAATAATTTGATTTAAATAATATTAAAATAAATTAATATAAACATATTTTTTATTTTATTTTGACAATAATTTGACATGTCTGAAAACGCAATGTTTTGACACATGTTTGTGATTGATGTTGCTCTCAAGAAGAGAGTTTATTAATATATTTTTTTGTTTCAACAGAATAGTTATATAGACCCCACAGTTTCCCACAGCGACCGGTCGCAAGCGGTCTACTATGTCCAATGCAATCCTGCAATCTTCAGAAGGTCATATTGCCGGTGCACATCCACGCTCTGATGTTATCGAAGGGTGTTCAATGTGAAACTTTTCTGCAAACTTTTCGTGGGAACGGCCTTTAGGTGTTGTAGATTATGATAGGGTAGATATCTACATGGCACAATAGCAATAGCCTTCTAGCATCCGAAAGAATTACATATAATTGAAAATAGGCGTACATAATATTTCCATTTTGTTGTTTAATAAAAAGATAATATCCCCGTATAAGTTTAAAAAACTTTATTTTATCAATAGCAAACAAGAAAAATTATAACTACATGGAACATAAAAAATAAGAAAAAAGGTCAGACCCGGTCTACGTGTTGTGTCAAAGGACGTAAAATACATATAACATTTATCTATAATATATAAATATACTAATTAAAAAGCTGGATGTTTTTGTTTGTTTGCTTGAACGCGCTAATATCAGAAACTATTTGTCTGGTTATAAATTATGTCAGATACATTTTTAGATAGCATATTTATAGGGGAAGACTATAGAAGTATAATGCGTATGGGCTTATAAAAAAATCTACGATTTATGGGAACGGTAACACTTAGACGCGCGAACGAAGTCGCGGGAGGGTGCTAGTTTGTTATAAATAAATACTAAACAATATTTATTTTAACTAATTAATAATGTTTTAATCTCCTAAAACATCAGTAGGGAAATTACCATTTATCGATATTTTTTACTGTGCCGTGAGCTACGACCCTATCGTTGTGTACGCAAGCGAACCAAGCAAATTGGATGCGATACATTGCGTGCTAAGGTAGCAATTTTGTTAGTAATGTGCGTGCACAGTCATCAATGTATATTTTTTTAAATACTTGGTGCAACAAAATCGCTGTTCTTGCAGAATATTAGTGCAACGCTCTTGTCACGCGACTGAAGTACGAAGCCAAAAATTCTAGAAGACAAACAAAGAGTTTTATGTACACCACTTTTTGAATTTCAATAATTTAGTATTTATGAATACATAGAAACAAAACAAAGTATTCGATTTATAAAATAAAAATTACGTAAAACTACAAAATTAACGAGGTTTTACTGTCGCCAACAATTTCCATTCTTACTCTCCTCTGTCTAAATAGGTCTTTCTTTGCTAGTAATACCAATGTCGAGTCTTCTTATTAAGTTGTTTTCCAAGATCTTGATTTTCGAAGTTCATTTTCAGGTGTATTAAATTTCTTTAAATTATTAATTGCATTCATTACCATATTTTTGGAGAATCTTAAGCCTCGGCAATCATCCTGTATGGTTGTGAAAGTTATGAAATGTCCTAGTAGATGAATCACAACTCTTCTTTTTGCGCGTTTCAAATGAGTTGGAGAACGCTTTTCATTTAATTCATATTTATTGAATATTATAAAATATGGGCTTCATCGGCTCCCATGTTGCCAGCTCCGCCTCCAGCCAATATAATACAAAATTATTGGCAATCAAAACTTGTAGAACATTAAATTTATTCAGTATCTTAATTTATTTGTCCACCACTGTAAATAAAAATATTAAACATAGGCAATAAAAAATGTTTAAAAAAAAATATGTCCAACCCTTGTATTTTAAAGTCCCTTTTTTATTGAGGGTCAATTTATGGTGCATAAATATGAGCACCTCTACCGTTGCCACCTTATTTTATTTAATCGGTTTGCTTGCTTAGTTATTTATTTTACTTAGATACAACCAGAATATGGTCTATGCTTAACTAATATAAAATTACAACTAAAATACATAGCTGCTTAAGTTGAAATCAATCACTAAGCGGCAAAGAATTGGAATTTAAAATCTGATTTGATCAATTAATGCCGGTTTCGTCATTTTAATACTTACTTTTGAAGTGAACCGTGAATTGAGCTACCAAAGCTAGATTGTCAACTGCTTCGCAGTTGCGAATATCAGTTATTATATATGGACTGAAACTGAATGACGCAATTACAGAAGTAACAATCATATTTAATCTTTTAAATTTTTGGTCTTCCACTCCTATACGCGAGGGAAGACTTGGGGGCAGGAAGATGAACACTTTTACCGTAGTGATTAAATATACCTATTTGCACACACAGCTTAATATAATGACACTAAAAATGGTATCTGACCAAAAGGTAAAAAAAACAAGGCAAAAATAGAGTAGGCAAAAAGGACGTATTTTACAAATCATAAAAAACTGTCGGTCTGTCGTCAACAACGCCTATTGTCATTTATAACTTCATGTCATTGTCTATGTTATTAATTCTTGCGTTGGCTTTGTTCGATCTTCAAATGATGTATAAAATGTAGAAGATTTGTCAGTTTCTGCAATGCTCTATATTTCCTGTTTTGGTTCCGTTGAATCGAAGACAAATTGCCGACTTCTTGTCTGGAAAATCTTAGCGAAAGAGCATCTGACTTTAGTTCTCTTGGTAGGTACTCATTATAAAATAAGTATTGTGGTTCATAATTAAATAATCTTATCGTAACAGTAAATTTCTTGACTACCGTCAGGTAAGTTGTTTAAATTATTAAAAAAAAGAGCTTCCTCACTGGTATGGTATTGGTGTTCCTTCTGTTTGTGTTTTTCCTATTGTAGGTTATTTCTAAGTAGGTACCTAATACTTATTAGGTTTCACACATATGTTCTCCTACCAAGTTGCGGTAATGGCGGCTTCTCTCAACTGATATAGGCCAGGTACGCAGGAGATATTATAGTGTCAAGATGTGTGCGCAATACACTCTCTGTTCTTTCCCTTTCATTAATTCGTAATGGTGAGAAGGCAGTCCGACATGACCGATAAGAGATCAGGCGCAGGACCAACGGCTTGTCAAAGTGGTTTTAAAATTTTAAGACAGAAAAACCCAGATACAAATTCCAACCAACCAGCGAGCTATTCATTTCAATCAGGTTGATTCAGGTTTCAAACATTTATTAGAAGAACCTGTCCAAAACATAGGCAGTGTCGCATGTTTAGTGACACTAAGATCAGTGAACGCATTTAATGTGAATTAAATTAATAAAAATTTGACAGCCCAATAAAGATTTACTATCATACTGCCAAAGTTTCAAGGAGACCGTTATCGCACTGCAACAAGCTACACCTCAGATTTTGACTTTATGCAGCTAAGAGTTAACAGTTTGAGACTAAAATTACCGCAGTCGTAGTAAATTTCCCTGAAACACTAAGTTATTACCTAGCTACGAGTATCCAAAGAGCAATGTTATTATGCCAAGAAGGTAAATATATCTATGAAATATTGTATTACCTAGTTTTTGACGCCTCCATACAGTTACCTCTAAAGGGTGACGATTTGGCGTTTGATAAACACTGGAAAATATTTGTTGGGGATTCAATCAATCCTTGCCATTTACTTTTTGGAGTTTATTTCTGGTTAATGATAACTACGGCTAGGTAAGTTCAGGTGTTGCCATAAACTTAAATATTAACTATGATTAAAAAAGAAACAAATAATAAATTTACTTCAATTTTTGAGAGAACACTTTTATTTGCTTGCACAAAGTTCAAATGTTGGTGTGGCGTGTAAAGACCACACCCTTAGGAGGAGAAGAAATTAATTCTTTTTGGTGACGACAGGAGAATTTGGAGTCCTTCCTTAGCGGGGGCTGTTACAGGTGCGGCGGCCCACAGTAATATATTCTACTATTCGACAAATTAAAGCACACTAAGGTTAAATAAAATTAAATGCACTTACCAAAATCCGGTGATGTGATGCGGAGATGCACCGCGCGGTGACTTGATTCAGGTGTAATAATGAAATCTGGTACAGCATATCAGTTGTACACGTATTTTATATGGTGAAAATTTTCAAGTTTCTTGAAGGGTGACAATTATTGAAGACGAAGAATTTGTTTTGGAAATGTACAATTTTTGATATTTTTTTTGTATGTAGCGCCCTCTATGTATTTGATGGGGCACTAGATGATAAATCAGCGCCCGTAGTGCGAGACGTGAATAGAAGATTTCTCTAGTAAAAATGTCACGATAAAACACGTACAACCAAAATAAAACAAATTACTATCCAAAATATCTTCGATATTTATTTCAAATATCACAATTTATTGTGCCAGGCAAAAGCTATTCTAGAACCATGTTGTATGCGATAAGTCAAAGGTCTGGTTGTATAAGATTACACTTTCATATCTCAAATGTATTTGAAAAGGAACTAGTAGAATGATGTTTTAATCGACATCTCAGAAGCGTTTAGCCACCGTGCTCGGTCGAAAGCTGCTTTGATGTCTAGTGAGACGACGACTATCTACTCTTTGTTAGATTTGACATGGTTGGCCAATTTCAAAGCATTATTGATTGCCAGATAGTAAGATTTTGGTATTTGGAGTGTATACAAGGAGTACAATACTATAAAAAATGCGATTAAAATGAGTTTTATTCAATCGCAAGACTTCCCTTTATGAATTTCTGTCCTATTTTGCTGTTGCTATTGTGCATAGTCTTTCCGGCTTTTTATTAAATCTCGACATACCATCTACCCTTCTTGGCTCATTGTCGACCAGTAAAGAGACAGGTATATTGGTGACAGCCATAAAACATATTTTATTAAATCCACAACCGTTGATTTGAATACAGAATGACATGTCTTAAAGGTTATCAAAATATACAGAGGTTTTAGTATAAAATAGTCTTTACAATCCTCCCTTTTTGGCAACCCTTAACGGACCATACCAATTTTCATTTTTATTGCTTCTAACCGTTGCTTATGCAATGCCTTGGTCAGAAACCTGCCACTTGGAACTCGCTGGGAACATATTTCACGTATTTCGTCAGCAGCAACGAGTTCTCTGTCATAAAAATGTCTAATGGCAATATGCTTAGTTCTTCGGTGGAGTTTTGGGTTATATGAGATCTTTATTGCTGCGTCATTATCAACCTTTAGTTTAGGTAATTCTTTCAACTTAAAGATCTAACCAAAGAGTCTTTTAATCCAGACAATTTATCTTGCTGCTTCACTGGCAGCAACCAGTTCGGCTTCGATACTGGATATGGCAACACATGTTTGTCGTCGACTCGACCAAAATATTGCTCCTCCAGAGTATAAGCATAATATACGTCGATCGTCTGGTACTTTGGTCTCCACCATGATTGGAATCACTGTAACATTCCAGAATTCTAGTGTTGCTCTTCTTATAGGTTATTTCCATAGTCTGAAATTCCTTTGATGTATCTTGGGTGCAATAGTATAATGTGGCTCAATTATTTTTGACCCAAGCTTCACGCTTCAAGAATATCCATTCTTGAGGCTGGCTGAAAATAATAGAATCAGTTTTTATTCAGTCTCTTTTTCTTTCGAATAACGCCGTACTGCGTCATCGAAGTGTTGATTGCACTGGTTAATTGGTTAACGTCGCTCCCGAAAAACAGTTATACGCATCGTTTAATTGCACTTGAAAGACTTCATTATATTGATTCCCAAGTTTTCTTTTGCGGCTTAGGCTTGCGGCATAGGTTACATCAAAAGATTGTCTAAACCACGTTCTTTAAAATAGGTAAAATTGACAAAGCACTTTCCTTTCTCCAATGTAATTGAAAAGGAGCTAGTAGAATGATGTTTTAATGGCAATTGACTGCGCATAGGCGTTTAGCCACCACGCTTGGTTTAAATCTGTTTTAATATCCAGTGAGACGACGACTATAATACTCTTGGTTAGATTTGACAAGGTTGACTATTGATTAATTGATTGATTATTGTTTTGGCATTATTGATTGCCAGATAGACGATTTTTTTATTTGGAGTGTATACAGGGAATCATTTTTTATATAGATTAAGATATTTAAAAAAAACAAAATTTATTTTATTCAATCGAAAAACTTCCGTTAATTATATGAACTTCAGCCCTTTTTTGCTAATGCTATTGTTCATGGTCTGTCTGTCTGTCCGTCCGTATGTCACAGCCACTTTATTCAGAAACTATAAGCATCACACAGTTGAAACTTGGTAGGTAGGTGTATCTTATTTACCACTATCCGATTCAGATGCAAAAAGTTTAAAAAAATACATTAAAGGGGGGGCTGCCATACATGAAACTAAAACCTAAAAAAAATTTTTACTCTAACCTATGCGTGTGGGGTCTATGGATAGCTCTTTTAAAATGATGTTGAGGTTTTTAAAACTATTTTTCCTAAAAGTCTAAGGTATGAGATACAGACGCTTCCAAAGTGGTAAAATGGGCGTCCCCCCCCCCCCCCCCCCCATCTAACTTTTGAACTAAGGAAGCGAAAATTTTGAAAAAAATACATGATGTAGATCTCAACAAAATCTTGCAACGAAAATTAGTTTGAAAAGATCGAACCAGTAGTTTTTGAGATATAGCACATTCTCATCAACCGCAAATATAACTTTGTCTTTCATACAAACACTATGAAAAACCAAGTTATTGTTGCTGTCAAAAAATATTGTGATATTTTCGCTAGGTGGAAGGAAGTAAGAGGACCCCGAATTCAGTTTAAGGGTGGTACGGAACTCATATTTTTTTAATTATTTGTACTTACTTGAGATTGTGATTGGCTGGAACTGACATCTATTTAAACGTTGGTTCATATTAAATTGTCAGAACTGCAAACCAACCAAATTTAAATAAAACTGCACTCTAGTCCTAGGTGCGAAAATTCTAATTTCTGTCAAGCCGGTCAGCACCGCCAAGCGATAATGGGTTTAATAACCAGTTATGAACAGAGGGAAAAAACGTAATTGGTTATGAAAGTCGGTTACGAAAACGATACGCAAATTCCGTTATCTTAACTGTATTTTTTTTGTCCATCCATGTGAACAAAAAATCCATGTTTGTACCTATCTGGTAATCAAAGATCAGTTACGATCGTGGATTAAAGGATTACGTTTACAATGTTCTTAAAGATCACTACATCAGGCATCCTCCCTCGTTTTCCAAGTTCCTCGATTTCCATCAATAGTTGATGCATGGATCACACTCTTGACTCAGCCCTTCATAGGCTCGTAGATGATGGTGTACATGTACATGTTATATCGTCAGGGATCTTCTAACTGACTGACACTTCAGTTCGTTACACGTCTCAAATGGTCCTTCAGACTTTAGCCAGAGCAAGCTGTTCCTCGCAAAAATCTTCGAGCAAAAATCAATGTTGCAGTGGTGACCATCCGTATATTGCTGCGTACTCTTCGATGTCATTTACCCAAAAGTCAACGGTATAAGTTTTGTTTTGTCTATAGAACATGGAAAATTTATCTGGCATCATATATGTAATGTTTGACATCTTGTCGTTGCATAGTGGTTGGTATTGTTGCTACTTTAGCCCCCTTAAAAAGTTCTTATCTGAGGCTTTATCTCCTTCTTCTTGTATGGCATGGTACAGCAACAGCCTCATCTTAAGGAATCGTTCACTTACACCGCCGTCGACCGCCACGTCGTTGAATACCCACAAGAATAGGCTAGTATTCACTAAGAACAAATCACAATGTTGGTAGTTTTTAGTTATTAATGGTGGTAAGGAGACATTATAAAACGGATTTTATGAATTAAAATTAGGATTGTTAATATTTTAAATAATTTAGTTTGTCCGAAACGCACATTTGATCACGTGACTGCAAACGCCATGCCTTGCGCGATAGAGGGCTTTTTTGCTAACATTGACTACTCTGCATAGTATTTTGCTGTCCTCCCGGCTCAAAGGGTATCTAGCCCTTTTATAAGTTGATTTTTAGGGTTCCGTAGCCGAATGGCAAAAAACGGAACCCTTATAGTTTCGTCAAGTCTGTCTGTCTGTCTGTCTGTCTGTCTGTCTGTCTGTCCGTCCGTATGTCACAGCCACTTTATTCTGAAACTATAAGCATCACATAGCTGAAACTTGGTAGGTAGGTGTATTTTGTTCACCGCTTTCCGATTCAGATACAAAAAATAAGAAAAAATAATATTTAAGGGGGGGCTCCCATACATGAAACTAAAACCTAAATTTTTTTTTTACTCAAACCTATGCGTGTGGGGTGTCTATGGATAGGTCTTTTAAAATGATGTTGAGGTTTCTAAAACCATTTTTTCTAAAAGTGTAAGGTTTGAGATATAGACCCTTCCAAAGTGGTAAAATAGGCGTCCCCCCCATCTAACTTTTGAACTAAGAAAGTGAAAATTTTGAAAAAAATATATGATGTAGATCTCAACAAAAACTTGCAACGAAAATTGGTTTGAAGGAGATCGAACTAGTAGTTTTTGAGATATTGCACATTTTTATCAACCGCAAATATAACTTTGTCTTTCATACAAACACTATGAAAACCAAGTTATTTTTGCTGTCGCAATATATTGTGATGTTTTCGTTAAGTGAAAGTAAGTGGACCCTGAATTCAGTTAAGGGTGGCACGGAACCCTCAGTGCGCGGGTCCGACACGCACTTAACCGGTTTTTAGGTTTTTCGCTTAATTATCGGAAATGCGTTTTAGCGACATGAGACCTTCTACAAAATGAAAGCTGATAAAATTTTCTTAAAGTTTACCTCGGTCAAGCTTTAAACGGACTTCAAAAAAAGGAGGTTATCAATTCGATATGTATTTATGTGACGTCGTTGGAATTGGACAATATTTGGGTATGATAATCTAGTTAGGCTTCTCAAAACGTGTGCTAAGTTTCGTACGTGTATGTATGTTTGTTTGTTTGATATTTGTAAAATTTTGCGTTTGTTTATGAATGTATGGAAAACGAAATGATGTATGATAATATGCTTTTTTTTAATCAATCAAGTAAGTTTCATCAGAATTGGTTTAGTAGTTTTTGAGATATGGGCAAAAACAAATATGTCCTATGGAATAAAAAATATAAGGACAGCACCAGTCTTTGATTTTGTAGGTATCATATTATCGCTAGGACGCATAGTTTCCGATTTATTTGCAAAAAACCTTAAAATTTTACCTTCAAACCCTCCCCCTCTTCCAAGCTCAAGAGGTACGGGGTGGGACTTTTGGTATGGTAACCTCCTACCTCCTAACGACAGCAAGTACAGATATGAAGTCAAAGATTGTGTTCTAAGCGATTCCCTCTAATATCTTTCCTTGACTGAGCTTGCTAGTTTTGGTGTACTTCTATATTTCAGCAGGTTAAAAGCGCAACTTCTCTTACTTCGATTTCCTCGAGATCACTCCATAGCACTCTAATAACTCAATCATAACGTCATCTTCTGCAATCCTTATTCAACTTCACACGTTTATCTCCTTCCTCATTATTTCTTGTCTTTCATCTGTAACTCGTTACGTTTTGTTTCATGTCTATATCCTACATTTATTTGATATGATTGGCTTAGCGATCAAAACTTTTCACCAGCATAACAGAATGGGAAAAAGTCGACAATAATGTGGACAATAACTGTATACGGTGGGAAAACACTTTACTTCACAAAAAAAAAATTTTTTATTTTCTTTTCTTGGTTTACCTTATTATTCTATCTTTGTTTGTCAACAGTTGTCATCGAGCGCCAAGATAGACCGGTGGTTCTCTCTTCTGCCCTCAAACGGCCCCGCTCTCTCCAGGCCGGAGAGTGGGTTCCTGTCGGGCGTTGACGATGCTACCGACGCCGCCACCTGGGCAGAAGTACGGAAATTCCTTCTGCAGTTTGGCGCGAAGAAGAAACGACGGCTCTTACCCATACGGTTCACTAGAAAAAAGACGATCGTCAATAAACACACGCTACTATAACAATGACTGAGCTTTTACACGAGTGCTGTTCAATAGGTACATGACTGGGTCTTAGGACTGTTAATGTTAGGTTCACAAATACGGCACTCTGCTTTGGATTGAAGAACCAAAGTGTTTTCATAGAATATAAAATATGGTATAAGGAATGGATTGATTTCATTTATTTATGAACAATAGACCTCCAGTTTTTTTGCGGTTTTGCGGGAAACCGTCGAGGAGGCCTATGTTCAGCAGTCGACTTTCTCTAAAAATAATGATAATGATGATTAGTAGTAGTGATGAGCAGTATAGGGTGTAGAACTGTGAAGTAACCCTACTTTCTTTCAACAATTGAGATAGTTTTATAACAATTAGCGAGTTGCAAAACAACTATTATGTTTCACACTTGAAACCTTCACTATGGAACAAACGTACCGAAGTCTTGCGTTGAATACAGACAGTTGCAATAATTTCTCCAATCTTTCTCACAAATGTTTATTGGACATTACGAATTCGCGCCGCTAAATCCATTAGTAGGCGTTAAAGCGAAGTTGGTGTCGCAATTTCATTGGAAATGACTGTTGAAGGCATGACTGGAATTATTATGTTATTCGGAAGGTACTTGAGTCACATGGTCAAGGTATATTTGCCCATTCATCAGTGTATGCTATGGTCTTCCGTTAATGTCAGTTTTCATAAGTAGGTCATTTGCATAAAACAACAGGTAGGTAATTTTAATTCGTAAAACTTTCAATAGCAATGAGAAACATTTTACAATGAAACATTTAAAGATTCACCAACAAAAGCTAGTGACCAGAAGTTCAAACGAAAGACGCGAATGCATGCGATTTTGTGTGCGACCTCGATTGAAACTATCTTGAATTTGCCTGATTCTTTAATACGGAATGATTGTAGATTTACATTAAGGTTTTGAATTCATGGCTCAAGAACATCTTTGTGTATTGGAACAGCGGTCCCAACTCCCAAACAGTATAGTTATTATTATGTAGTGCAATTCTGTATCTCGTTAGTGTTTAATTAGAAAATAATGCTGTAGGCTCTATGTACCTAAGTAGTTGAAAAATATGTACTAATGATAATTATTGTATAATTTATTTTTAAGCTGTTAATAATATTGTGCTTATTTAATTATTGATACCATTGGAATGTATGCACATCATCAAACCTTTTTTTTCTACAATTTACTGTAAAATAATTTATATACAAATGAGTTATTTGCATTTTAACTCGTCAAGTATGTGTAAACGAGACACAATAAAAATTCCATTGACTCTCGGCATTCGTTTGATACCTGACTGATTAAACTTCATTATTGCGCTGCCCGAAAATGCAAAATTATGCTTTTGATATTTTGCTTAAAAATGCAAGAAATTGAACAAAATATATATTTTTTTTAAATTCCGATTTCGTGTACTAATAATATGTTATTATGTTTGTTAGAAACTGATTTGCATTTACCTACTTAATTTTAAGGGTGATTTGGACTACTAGTGCTGGTACTGAGATATTGTCTTTTATAGAAAATATGTAGTCAATGTAATTTATAAGTGGACGTCCTTTGGCTGATAATGATGATGATGATGATGATGTCATTTATCAAGATATGCTACTATGATTATAAAAGCGCTTAGTAGATCGGTTTTTTTGCAGTAAATTTTTATTTTTAACATACAGTACCATCTCGTAATTATTATCATGAGTTAATTTAAATTAGCCAAATGAGCAAAATAAAATGTTTTTACTAAAACCAATAAGTGTTTAAGTATGAATAAGCACGTACACACGTATGCATTTCTAGTGTTCATAGTTTAATTAATAATGAAATCTCTAGTTAAAATATCTAGGTTTGATTTATGATGAAGACATACAGCGACCAAATATTTTAACGGAAATTCTTAACCGGTCAAAGATTTCATGTACGTGTAGAAAGTACATGAATGAGTCTGTAAAATAAAAGCGAGACCTGAAAAAAACGCGGGAATACAAAAAACACTAAATGACATCATCCTACTATAGTTGCTATAGTTGACTTGTGGGAGAAAAAGGATTTGACACTTTATCAATTTCGCTGTTTTTAAAGGTTCATTTCCCTCCGTGTAAAAGCTATGATAAAAAAACATATATATTTATAGAATGCATATTATTGGTTACCAACACACTTTTGCATTAACTGTTAGAAATTCTTTATCTAAATGATGTTTAATTGAATGCATTATAATGGTAAAAGGCAAGTTGACCAAATTTTAAAACTAGTTAATACTTTACCATAGTAAATAATATTAAACAGAATTTGGCCTGATGTAATAAGTTGTTCGTGACATCAAAAAAATTACGCCACCATCATAGCACTGACGTAAAACAGTCTTTGATAGCTGGTTTCGGTCACGTGACGAAATATGTTTTGGACAAATTTAATAACTAATTAAATATGAATAATGTTTATTTCAATTCCTAAATGATTACGTGTTTTGTTATTTCCATATCATAATTAGGTACAATAAAACCATCAACATTGTGATTTGTACGTAGTGGAAACTAGCCTATTATGAGTCCTCAAATATTTTCTTGAATACCAAATTTTTACCTTATCGTCAAAAAAATATATCATTTTATATGGTACCAAATCTAAATACAATAAATAACATCAAAATCAGCCCAAAAATAAAAGATGTTTTGTCATTTAATTCCAGACTATGACGTGATTGATGACGTGTCTTTGACTGATTAAAAACGTTTCCATAATCAAGCTAATACGTAAGTAAATTCAAATTCACGCGTTCTTTGGACATAAAATCCATCCAAGGTAAATCCATCGATACCAATCTCTTACTACACGGACATTGTCAAAATCTTAAATATAATTTCGAATGATTCATAAATATAAATCGGTTGGTATTCAACATAAGATGTCTTTATTTATAGTAAAAGATATATCGATGGTATGTTTAAACACCTTCCTGTATGTAATGAAAAAAAGTTATATGTTAAAGAAATTCATCCTCAAAGAAATTCAGCTTTCTTCAACGAATGTATAACTAACCAAAATATGGTGCTTAGAAATAAATATTTGTGACATGCTCCAAATGCTCGGGATTTTTTAAATAAAAATATTAGTACGTAAAATGTAGTAGTAAAAAAATAGTTACGTAAAAAAGGACGTACATTACATTATTTTTAAATGGTAATGACAAGAGAAGTGAAAATATCCAAAACAAACGTGATTTGTGACATTTCTAGTATCACCTTTACTTGTAATTATAAGTAGTTACGTAATAATGTTTACAATGAGAAAAGTGAGCCTCATTATAATTAAGCTTCAATTAATGTTATACTTAAAACATAGTTAGTGCCATAATATTCATTTCATTTTCAAAATCATTTTGTGCTCAATATTGTTTAAAAGACATTCAGTCACGAGTGAGTAGAAAGTATATTTTTAAAAATAGTAAAATATTGTTAAGTAATATCATTTATCTTCTAGCTAGAAGTAATAACCATTGATTGACAGTATTAGTAAGAATGAAACTTGATTTGTTTCATAGCTCAGATAAGGTATCTTATATGAAAAAATATAGCTACTAAAGCTTAAATTAGCTTTATTTAGGCTATTTTTGTTGTTCAAGCTAACTGAATATCTACTTAAAAATTAAATGTAATTTAAAGATTTCTTCAATTTCAACACCAGTTTAATAGGACTAGAAAAGAATATCAACTTACTGTTAGATTATAAAGGAAAAAAATGTATTCATTACGGAATAGACGAAGATCGGGCGGAGGCTTTTTGCAACAGATCCGTCGCCGTTATGATATGAAAATCATGATCAAATCAATCACAAGAACGTGAGCAAACGTGTACCTACGAATCACAGGGCTAACATTACAGTCACTTTAAAAATAGTACTTTAATGTGATTCTGGAGACATTCTATTTGTTTTGTATTCTGGGATAACCACTTTGTAATAGTGAAGAAAAAATAGTTTCTAAATTTTTCTTGTGTCTATTTTTTTTACTGTTAAAATCGTTTTACGTGAACCTTGAACGGTTCACGTAAAACAGTGACTATGGTTAATTTAATACTTAATTAGGTGCTTATAGTGTGGTCTCTACCGTCACAAAGTATATGTTATCCTATCAATATCTAAATATTAGACAATAGTTTATTAAAATACTGTAGAATAAAGTTTTTTTGACGTCAATGAGTGTCAGTGATTTGTTGTAATTAAGATTTTATATAAAAAACTTAAGAACTGACTGATAATTGTATTTACTGTAGGAACGATAATTCTTTATAACTTCTATACGAGTTTCAGCTTACTGAAATGACTAGTTTTAATAGCAATATTTGTAACATTTAATTAATAGTAAATAAACATTTAGTAAGAAAAAAATATTCAGTTATTATTACCCTACCCCGAACATCTTGAAATTCTCTAGATTAAAAAAAAACAGGTTTCACCTACTAATAAAACTGCTACTGGGCTAGAAAATGACTGTTGTTCAATTACGAGACCCGGACTCAATAAAACTTCCATAGGGCCTTGGGGCCTGGGTAACAAATAAATAAGTAGGCAAGTACTGGCGTAGGTAATTGGTAACTCACGTAGAACAAACAGCATACACATGTAGCCTCGGGCGAATCAAATGTTTGTTTTCTACATTTTTGAACACGGCTCTAAATCTAACCAAAATGGTTAGATTTTAACTGTAAATTCATTTAAAAGGACATACATATTTATGTACCTCTACAATAGCAAGTTTAATCGACAAAATAACAGTAGGAGGTCCCCCTTTCTTAAAATCATAATAATAGGATTTAAAAAATAAAAATATGAAATGAATGATGAAATATATTTTCTAGTATTTATATTATAAAGTCCATATTAATTATTGATAGTCATTCAGTTAGCTCTATTTTCTGTGGTTAGACCTTTGGTCCTAGTCCTAGGTGCAAACGATAAAGTATTTTTATGTTTGTTTGGTAGTTTAGCTGCATGAACGTAGAGTAGGTTAAGTAAGTATTGCTCATATCTTAATAATGGGGTCTATTCAAAAAACAAATACTCTGGAATTTAGGGGCCGTCCATTAATCACGTGAGGTCGTTTTTCTCATTTTTTGACCCCCCCCTCCCCCCTGATGATATTTGGTGAGGTTTGGGACCACTCCCCCCCCCTCCCCCTGGATCACGTGTATTTTTTTAGAAGTCTATGTAAGTAAAGGCTATTTTTTACTGGAAAAAAATATTTAACAAATCGCGTTTTGATTCGAAAAACATTTATATGTATTTGCAATAAAATTAATGAATATATTAATTAATAATAATTAATTAATGTTGTCTTCGTCCCACGGAGTTGCAATACTTTCATTTAAGGTTACAACTGGTAAAGCTTCTTCTTCACTGGCAGTTGTTATTGGCAAAGAGGTTTGTGACATATTAACTTCGGTTTCGTCAAGCCACTCGGTATCATCATCCTCGCGCACTACGCAGAGAACCTCCCTCCCTCGTAGCGTGAGGATACGCGTGGGCGTTTCGTGGACTGTATACAGTATACAAATCGTTCAAATTTTCGAGCCGTTCAAAATTTCGGTTCAGAAATAGCGCTTTTTGACAAAAAATAAATAAAATTAATACACGTGATGTCTAACGAGACCCCCCCCTCCCCCCTCGTGATGTTTCGTGATGTTTTCCGTACCCCCTCCCCCCCCTTTTGAGCCTCACGTGATTAATGGACGGCCCCTTAACACAATTTGTGAAAAATCTAAATAACAAATAAGTAGTAGGTAATAACTGACAAAAACAGAAGAGAAACTTGAAGATGTAATTGCCTCGTACGTAACAAGCTTTGTATTTTTGCACTGAATTTCTACGTTGTACTACAAAGTCACATTCATACTTTGTAGGAGGGCTACGAATATATAAGTCATACTTCGCTCTTGTAGGTAATTCAGTAATATTCTTTTCATTCGCAGTTTTAGCACAGTAAACGAGAATGGTTAGCAACAAGAATGTACTTGATTTACAATATGTACCAATGGAGTATGTCAGTAAACAGTGCACGAAATCTGATCTTTTTTTGCTTTAATTTAGTACTTACTTAAGGCCGCGGCCGGTTTCGTATTCGATAGTTAACTTAACTAATTGTTAAATAGCAACCTCTGACAGACCAATATGGTGTCACGATACGAACAAAATAACGTCAACAGCTGAAAAACTTTTTATAATATTAGGATCATCTACATTATAGTGGTACCTATGGACAGGCTCCTATAATAATCGCCTTTAGCGCCATCTATCTATCCCCCGGGGATCCCCATATTGCCTTCCAAACATAAGCCCTGTGGTGTGTCAGGCTCTAGGCCTCCGCAGCTTCCGCTCAGATGACGGAAAGCATTGCGTTGAATGAAAACGTCTTACTTATAGCGGTCTCAGGGAAACCGGGGAAGAAGTAAGCGTAAGGACGTTCCACAAAACCCACTGTCATCTGCCTGGGCCGTGAAATGCATTTCCTCCCATCAAAATTAGAACTTCTTCATTGCATCAATAACGTCTCCCCACCGAGTGACATGTCTGAACTGAAATAAGCCACTGTTGACCTTTGCTGTAAATAACTGACTTACCCATTTATTATTACTCTTAATAGACCATAAAGTGCCTGAACTCATCTTTTTAATTGTACAATTCAAGCTATCAACGAGCTCATGTAGAACGCGTCTAGTCTAGTAACTTAAGTCAAATCAAAAGGTCAACCACTTAAATAAGAAAAAATGAGGATAAACAGACAACATATTTTAAACATTTTAATGGATGAATAACTAAGCGCTTTGAGTCAGAGGATGTTTGACCCTTCGGCCAGTCGTACGAGTATAACCAATTATATTCGTTAAAGATGACGTAATAAAATAGCTGCATTTATATAGCGAAAGTTGATCGTGAGTATCGGGTCCATGGGCCGTGTTGTGTGCGGGATTTGACTCAGAAATGTTGCCAAGCTGTTGAAATAGTACTCTGACTATACAAATAGTAGTTTTTCAGCCTCAGAGATTTACCTTACTATTTTAAATTAAGAAACTTTTAGGGGTGAGATTTCACTTTGTTCTACGTCAATCTAAATTCTAAAGGATTGGTAAGCTACTTAACCACCGAAAAATACTAAACATCCAATCATAAGCCGGAAAAGTTTTCAATAACTAAATTATAAAAATTAGGCACTAAATATCTCAAACATAACCGTCAGTTATTAATTACACCACACGATACAAAATATGAGGCAGTAAGAAACTAAAGTCCAACCTTCGTATTATTGTTCCAATGCAATTCTTCTTTCTCAAGATTCGAGTATGTTATGTAAATAACGTCACAGCTGACCGATCATGTATGTAAGTGTAAGTAGCAAGACAGGTGTTCTGGCAATACCGCTCTCTACATCAGTTTCCCGCCGCCTAAGCCATCGCGCACACGCAGTTACATGTCTGCCAACGCACCTACATACATGCGTGGACCGCATCGCAAACGGTTGTACTAAAATAATGTGTTCAATAACCCCATTGTGTGATACAACGTTCAGGAATTGAGGTGAGTAACCCAGCAAAAGCGAGATGCAACAAACAACTAAAAACTAAAAAATATGCCCTTACGCGACCGTCTTGACCTAGCTATAAGTGCAGGAGATAAATATGATTTATTCATAATACATGCATGTTGTTATATGCTTGAGATACCGATGCATTAATAAAGTTATCGTCAAATCATGATTTTATTAAACCCGTTATTGCAATGTGCGAGTAAACATTACAAAAGAAAGTTGTTTGCTCACGTAACGTTAGAAATTAGAATGGTTAAAAATATTAGTTAGGTTCTATTGAAGATGTCATCATTAAATAGCTATGTTGTTTTTGTGTAAGGACTATGAAGTTATTTACACCCATATAGTAAATACGTTATAACGACAACACGTAAGTGACGCTACGTGACTTTATGAACGACAAAAATAACCGTTTGCTGCGATAGGTTCGTATTAGATGACAATGGAAGCAATTTGTTACTACTAAGCCTGCAGCATTGTGGAATAATTGCCTATGTAGGTATCTAAGAATTACTGGCTGGTACTTCGTCATGTGTGAGAATCACGGTCATACCGGTAATATAATATCTTCACTTGGTGTGAGCGGTCGACCAAGAAAATGATTTACGCACGATTAGAAAATTGCTCGAATCAATCTCACGTACGTAAACAAGCTGCAATAGTGCACGTGTTTCGCTGTGAATATGGCGAATAGCAATTTAAACATACAACATGACTTATTATAATGCTTTGGAAATCCTAATTGGATATGCTTTGTGCACTACCAGCTGCTCCAGAAGCCCCTAAATATCATGAAACCGTGTCATATCGGAATTCAAGTGTAAAGTATTGACTTGCCTCAGCTGCACCATTGTAACTAACCGTAACTATAACCTGTAGTTACGGTTAGTTACATTTAACGTCCATTATACATTTATAAAGTAAGATATTGCAACTGGTGCTACTGACATTAAATAAAAAATGGTTGTATATTCCATAAGTTCCTAGATGTATGCAATACTATAAAATGGTCTCTAGTATCCAGATTCCAGTACTTAAGTTATCCCTAAATTTATCATCCTGCCGAATTTCCAAAAGAAAAAACGAAATAATGCACTTCCTACGCATATCAAGATTGCATATTTCCTTTTAGGAGTTTGAATATGTATTTCAAGATATTTAAAATGTAAATAGACCCAACAAAGAACTATCTTATGTAGTACTCGCCGAATTCACATTTTTTCATTGGACTATTTCCGTAAGTTAGTGTTCGCATTTTTGGATGTTAAAAACTGCTGCTAAATTCGGGTATGTTTTTAAAAACTGTGACGAATATGAGAAATGGAATATACACTTTGTTACCGTATCTAATATAACAATATCGCTAACATTACGCCAGTAATATGGTTCAAAATTAAAGCAATCTAAACTAGCGAAGTCGCAAATTGTTTTAATAATCCTATATAACTCCCGAAACTTGACGCAATAAATAATCAGCACAATGATGAACTAGTGTGGAATTGTGCTAACCAAAGTTACAAAGCGTGACACCCAAACTAACAACGACATATTGTACTCGTAGACAGGTAGGTACACCGGCTAATTTGGATGCTTGTGATGTCAATCATTATGTAGGTTGTATAACTCGTAGACATGACCGACGTATTTTTGAAACCGAAGTACTGCAATCCCTAATCAATCTAAAGCCAGGCTATGAAGACTCAAAATGTAAACAGCGATTGAGTGACGCCTAATGATTTTTCAAAACTAGTTTCTCACTGTTTATAAAAATCCAGCACCGCAGCATTCATCGATAAAGATAAAATGACAAATACGATCAATAATTTTCAGAGATAGTGACAAATTAAATAAATAGTTGACAGATTACAACTACCGATACTGGTGACCGATGATGATAGATTTGATTTGTAGATAAATTCTTACAAGATCAAATCACGGTACACTCCCCATTTGTATCAAATCTCAAGTACTTAGTTTCATAACTACGAACAAAAAATAAACCGTATCTAAGTATTGCGAGCCACAAAACGAACGTTGAAAACATGTTTTAGTTAGACAGCATCTTATCATAAATTTATTAGCCATGTTGTAGGTATGTTAACAATGAGACGATTATTAAAAACTAATAAGTACATAACTTCGAATACATAATGTATTACTCATTCTTCGGCTTATGTTATTATTTAACTAACTTACCTTCTGAAAATATAAAGCAGTAAGTCAGAACTCTGAAACAGCCTTATGTGGCGTATGTAGGGTCTCTCCACCACAAAAAAAACTACTAATCCTCTAACTAGAGCTATTAGGAAAGCTCCTCCCTTCTTATGTCCAAGAGAATCATACCATCACAGCAAAGGTAGACTTAGGGCCGGTTTCGTGATAGATACATTAACTCTACTATGGTTGAAAGTCGTTTACAACCATTAATCGTTGAATAAATAATTACGTACTTAAACTTCTTAAGCTGGCCACAATATGCCAGCCAGGCAGATCTTTTGTAAATAAAGATAATTCTTAACATAAAAAAATGAAATAAAAGAAACATTAAACTTTCACTTGCTAAACTACGAGGAAAATTAATAGAATCAGTGATTCTATTAATTTTATGTATTTTAATGGATATGGTGTAATTTCTTTCCCATCCATAATATAATGTTACAGTAAGGTAGTCAATGTGATTGTTTATGTATAGTAACTATGTATCTTTTTGACGTTCAACGACAACGTTGAAAGTTGTAATACCTACCGAGCCTCAGTGTTACCCATTGAACTACTATTACTAGCTAACGTATGGACCTGACATCACTAACAAATTTTGTGCTCCATGAATTGACAATTGAATTGGATTCATAATTCAAATTTCAAAGAAAACGTCACAATCTTATCTTCTAATTTTGCGACCTACAACCATAGAGAAAGAAAAAAATCTTCGCTTTAAAAAGAGCGTGCTACTTAGTGAAATTCTATAGGATTTGACAGCGAAAAACCTTATGACAGCGAGACCGTTTTCTAAGAAATAATGGATTTAGTGGAAACGTCAAGTTTCCGTCGCTGGAATTTTTGAAAAATTATGAATGGATATCATTATAATTTAAGTTTTGTATAACAATTTCAGATGAAATGACTTGTGCTTTCAGCAACTGTGAAGTGCGCCGAGGATACAATCCCGAAAATCATACTTTCCATTATTAAATATGAATCATTGATATAAATATTAATTCCAAATTTTATAAAATTTGTGAGTGAAATCGACTCTGATGCCAAATTGTACAGTAAATTTAGGACCTCCCTTGTGATTTGCAGCCATATATCAAAGTTTCCAATAGAAGAATTCAGGTATTTTCAGTAAAATAAGAAACCGTTTCTTTACACTATGGCTTGACTAAATGATGACGTCATCAGTATCAATACATTTTTTGACTGATTTTTTTAGGTAACCGTAATTCTTGCACAGCTTCTTCTCAGCAGTGGCTCACACAACTGTCTCGAAGCTGTGCTGTAGTAAGGTCTATGTTGGAACGTGGATAAGTGCTTCTAGCAAGTCTTCATACATAAATAAATAAATATGTATTTAAAAAAAAATAAGTTGTCTTGTTTATCAAATAAAAAGTATAATGTTATTAAAAGTGCATTAATTTTATTATTTTTGTTTCAATTTACATGATTTATCGTAACCTCGTCGATAAAACTTGGACCACCATAAGATACACATCACTATTGAACGCACACATGTAAAGTAACTTTTTGGTTTCGCTGAAAATCCGCGTATGTCATTCTATACTATACTACATTCTATGCCTACGACATACATAAATAAGTCTATGTTTGCGACACATTTTTTGGTATTATATTTTTAGCAACAACTTAATGGTGTTGTGTTGGTGGTGTAAACTACCTCTTTAATAGTTCATTAATCATTCATCATTAATCATTCATTTATTCCCGTCATGTTGTCGAATTTTATGAATAAAAAATTATTGCACAGGAACTGATGAAATTTTTGTTTTACAGCTTCGTCACACTGGCTCCCATAAACAAGAAGCCAACAGCCGGTTCCGTGCCAAAACTCGGGACCGGCAGCATTGGGAAATCATCATCGGCCATAGGAAAAAACTCAAATGCAAGTAGCGGAGGAAAGATTTCCAATATGATGGGATCAAGTGGGAAAAGTACAAACATGTTTGGAAGCAGCCCTAAAAGTAACGCGTTCATGGGATCATCCGGGAAAAAAGATAGTCCTCCCATTTCTACCGGGAAAAGTATGAGTGTTTTTGCATCTACTGGAAAAGCGAATAATCAGGAAAGTGCTAAAGCTGGGAGCATGTACGGGACGAGTTCGAAAGCAACGAATATTTTTGGTTCCAGCGGCAAAAGTTCAAGTCCCTACGGAAGCGATAAAAACAAAGCGACAATTCCAAATGAAAAAAGTAGCGCCCCCTTACTCGCACCAAAAAATGTGAGCACTTTAGGAATGAATGATAAAAATAATAGGCTCACGAACTTTAGTGGAAAAAACGCAGACAGCTCGAGTCACGATTATCCTTCCTTCGTAACCCCAAAGGCCAACAAACCGACTGCAAGTTTTGGAATCATATGGATACCCACCAGAAAAAATAAGAAAAAAGACTTGGTATACAATTCACACAATTATGAACGATACAAAGAAAAGTCGCCATCAATGTATTCTTAGTAAGTACCTACGATGTATTTTTAATAGGTTACTGCTATTGATGATGAATGCTCGTATTATCTCTCTAAATATATATAACTCAAAGGTGAGTAACTGACTGACATAGTGTTCTATCAACGCACAGCCCAAACCGTTTGACAAATGAAATTAAATTTGGCATGCAGGTAGGTGTTATGACGTAATCATCCGCTAAGAAAGGATTTATCAAAAGTCCACCCCTAAGGGGGTGAAACAGGGGTTGACAAATTGTATGAAACTTCTTCTTCCGTTTAGTTAGTTAAGATATAGTTCGCTTACAGGCTTATGTTCCGTGTCAGTGCTCCGGTGATGTTGCTGTGAAATATCATATATTATATGCAAAAGCATATGTGTGTAGAGTAGGGAGATCTAATCGGATGCTTGGTATAGGGGTATGACAAACCTAACAATATGCATTGATTATTTACATTGATTTATTTCATCGTGTCTGAACTGGTTGGGGAAGGAACAATGTGTAGTCTACGCGTGCAAAGCCGCGGGCATTATAAAACTGAGGAATTGAGCCAATTTGTTAACAATATCTTGTGTTAGATAGCTTATTTCTCGAGGAATGCTATGAGCTATAAAATTGCATGAGACGTGGAATTAATGGAGACAGGGTAAAATCAAAATGCGCGGACGAAGTCTCGGCGACCGCTATCAAAATATAAACAACATTTGATTTCAATAAATATCTTAAAAGATAACACAGTTCTAAAATCTCCGCACCAAATTTATGCTCGCAGGAAATCCAAAATTTACGCGGATGTAGTCGCGGGGGACTGCTAGTAACTAATATAATATTAACTAGTACTACTCGTAGCGGTAACTAAGTATTTCCCTGCAAAGCCTAAAGCGTGGCTACGCTAATAATATTTTGCATAAGGCTACGCTCAGTTGCTTGTAGCGTGCTAGAACTAGGAAGCCTCGCACTTTTGATTAAATCTTGTTTGTTGTTTTCGGGTAAAACTAGGTACGTCAAGTCTAGATGGTATAATTCCGGCTAGAACCCGGCTTCACCCCAGTCTTCAACCAAACCGTTTTTAGTAAGTTCTCAGAGATCCGTCCTTCCTGCTGAATACTGTCTGATGCTTCGTATATTTTAAAGTAAAAGTTGAAAGCCTAATTTTTTTTTTCTTGACAGCGATACTGCTGTCTTATGGCAACGAAAGCCTAACTTTATTAACATTCTTAATTTTCCCGGGCTTTTGTACTTACAAATCAACGCTGTCAAAACTGACAGTTTCATTTTGTCTATGGTCAATTTACTCGGTCTTTCATGTCATGTCTAATCAGCAGAAAACAACAGCTGTTCAAACGCCGATCAACAAAGTAACTCTACGCAAAGCAATGAAAATGCTTAGTCAGCCATTTTTCTTCCGTAACACGCTGTCTGACTGTTACGCTCAATACGAAATCTTATTTTGACAGTCAATCCACGTCAAAACTTACTCAGCTTGCCACCACATATTAGTAAGAGTATGTCTCTTGCTTGCCACAAACTCACAGATTAGCATAGATTAGAAAGAGTACAGATTAGTAACTATCTAATAGACCAACCAACTTATCTGGAAAATGACAGCATGGCGCCACGATCAAAAAGGTTGCCGCTTTTTACAAAAATAAACACTTCTGGGTTTTTATATTCTCCGTAACTTCGAGATGAAAAATTATAAACGTATTTATTTAACTTAATTACATAACTTAAGGTGGATTTAACGCCGAATGGCATTCTCTATTCTATTCAGGTATACCTAAATTCAAATGATGTGCCATTCTATGACAATTTCTAGTATAGTCACAGAATATATAATAGTACGTGTCACAAACTTATCTGGAGAATGGACAAAAATGGAACTATAGATGTCACTTTGAAAACGTCATTGCTGCAAGTACAAGCCAGAGTTACCATTATTGATACACAAAAAATCACGTAAGCAATTTGTAAATAGGCGTATTACTAAACACCGGCTAATTTCATTGAATATATTAAATATTATTACGGCAGTCCACTATCATGAACTTATTATTTTTATAGGTGATAGCGCGTAAGTAAAACAATAGAATGGCCCACATCTCCTTTGTATTTAGGTATAATTGGTAGAGAATGTCGTTCGGCGTTAATTCCACCATAAGTTATATAATAAAGTTAAATAAATACGTTTTGAATTTTTCAATTTCTCCGTGTTTTTTTTTGTGAAAAGCGGCAACCCTTTTCAATCGTGTGCCTACTTTAATTCTAAGCCAAGCATTGAAGTGAAGCCAAGCTAAGATATTAGACAGTTATTTATTGGATTGGAAAGCTCTTGGTGCGTTTAGGACCCTTATAAAGTTTAGGGAAGCAGCCCGTGTGTCGTCATCGCTAGCGTCGTTTTATTTTTATTTTATGCGGATGATGACCAGGCAAAGATACAAAACCATCACACATTAACTAAGTTGTAATGTTTTATTTCTTCATACAAACGACTTAGATTTTAAATGCCACCCTAATTATCACATCACACCTTTTACTAGTAGTTAGGGTGGGATGAATTAACTTGAAAGATTATGTGCAAAAACGCAACAGAATAAAATTATTTTAATATTTAGTCAAAGAACGCAACCTAACCTTGCCACGAAAACTACCACAGGTTATGTGAAATGGCAGATTTGATTACGTGCGACATGGATCTTCTGGCCAACGGTGACAGTCGGAACTAACGCTGTCAAATACAAAAATCCGGCTGCCAGATCGAGTGTAGGAAATTTCCCCAATCTTACAAGACATTTTCCGATTTTCCCTTTCATTTTATTTTCTTACGTCTTCTGTGTAAAGTATTATTATGATTGTTTTTAAATACCGTAGAGCTAAACTCCTTAAAATAAAATTCAATGGTTTTTATTGATAATACAATTGTTTTGCGTCTAAAATCGGTGGAACATACTTGATATGTCTCTTATGATAGAAAATGACTCCTCGACATTTCCATCCAAAAATATTTTCTTTGACTTTGCTGTGGTTGGGTAAAAAAAAATAGCTAGAAAAGGTGATAAATAAAAATACCCTAATAAATAATTGACTCCCTGAATCAAGGGAGATTTTCTTGCTCTACCCTTATTGAAAAAGCGCCCCCCTGACAATGTCATCCGTTGGCCAGAAGATCCTTGTCGCACTGTAGGGCCCTGGCCTTAGATTATGTATCCTGTAGATTTGACACATATTTAAAATTGACAAGTTAGAAAGTGATGGCTGTATACAAAAGTACTTAAGAGTGAGAGAGACGCAGATATTGTTTTTTGTCCTTATCACCGTTCATAGGTAATTTCGGCCTGCCACAATTTAAAATTATGGGCAGACATTTGACGTCTATGCGAAAAATACAATAAAATTGCAAATTTAAAATAAATTTTGTGCAAGTGAAGTGTTTTGTGGATTACGGAGTGATTGTTTTACTTACTCAACATGGTAAATTGTTGTGTGCTTGGATGTAAAAGCCGTACTGAGCGTAAATATGAAAACATAACATTTCACACGTAAGTAAGCCTCATTTATATTGTTCCTATATGTTTTACCTGCATCGAAGTGCATTAATCTTAAATCCTATAAAAGAACATACATAATAGTGGAAAAAAGTAGTGAATTATCAATCGAATTGTAAAATATTTTTGTATTATTACCTGACCAAATATAAAAGGTCGTCTATGGCTCAACTCTGTGGGTTATGGCTATTACGGTAGCCATTTTGTTAGTATTTTAAATTTTGCTGGGTTATCGTTGCCTTTAGGGATACCACAATACAAAGGGTAAAAGTTCTCAATTTAAGGGTAATTTACAATCGACTAATTTTAAAAATCGTATATGTATTTTAATTGCTGGATGAACATTTCATGCGTTGTAGTGATCATTATTATTTGAACTAATTATGATTTGTGTTCATTTATATAGATTTCCAAAAGACGAGACGGTACTAAAGGTTTGGATTGCAGCGACTGGACGGCAAAACTGGCAGTCTACCAAGCACACTCGCATGTGTTCTATCCATTTGAAAACCGAATGCTTTCAGAAAAAGCAACGGATAACTTATTTGGCAAATATTTGAATGTACGCAACAAATTTATGTTGCGTATTTATGTTATTATTTAATAAACTTACATCATTTAACGGCCCATAAAAGTTGTTTGTTGACTATTTTATTTTAACTTTATTGCTCTGTAAGTTGTATAATTGGCGGACTTATTCTGTTCTATGACGTTAAAAATCCTATTTCCTTCTTAAACATTTTTTTTGTACACAATTTTTGTTTTATCCCTATGTTAATATTTTTTTGTACAAATCAATAAAGATTTTGACTGTAAAATTAAGTATTTATTGTAATTAAGGTTACTAGTGTATTTATATGGGTGGGGAGTAAATTTTTATGAACATGGCCACCCCAAAATACGTAAGTACTTTATATCTGCCTCATACGGGTGAACGCGGCTGTCAAGTCTATAATATACTTCGTCTAAGGCCCTGGCAGGTCATTATAGGGTGACAGCTAAAGGTGGGAGTGAGAAAGAAGACTTTATAATAAACACACCCGTCCCAGGCGATTCGCCTTCACCTGAGGTCTTAGATTATGTATCCTGTAGATTTGACACATATTTAAAATTGACAAGTTAGAAAGTGATGGCTGTATACAAAAGTACTTAAGAGTGAGAGAGACGCAGATATTGTTTTTTGTCCTTATCACCGTTCATAGGTAATTTCTGCCTGCCACAATTTAAAAATAATGGCAGACATTTGACGTCTATGCGAAAAATACAATAAAATTGCAAATTTAAAATAAATTTTGTGCAAGTGAAGTGTTTTGTGGATTACGGAGTGATTGTTTTACTTACTCAACATGGTAAATTGTTGTGTGCTTGGATGTAAAAGCCGTACTGAGCGTATATATGAAAACATAACATTTCACACGTAAGTAAGCCTCATTTATATTGTTCCTATATGTTTTACCTGCATCGAAGTGCATTAATCTTAAATCCTATAAAAGAACATACATAATAGTGGAAAAAAGTAGTGAATTATCAATCGAATTGTAAAATATTTTTGTATTATTACCTGACCAAATATAAAAGGTCGTCTATGGCTCAACTCTGTGGGTTATGGCTTTTACGGTAGCCATTTTGTTAGTATTTTAAATTTTGCTGGGTTATCGTTACCTTTAGGGATACCACAATACAAAGGGTAAAAGTTCTCGATTTAAGGGTAATTTACAATCGACTAATTTTTAAAATCGTATATGTATTTTAATTGCTGGAGGAACATTTCATGCGTTGTAGTGATCATTATTATTAGAACTAATTATGATTTGTGTTCATTTATATAGATTTCCAAAAGACGAGACGGTACTAAAGGTTTGGATTGCAGCGACTGGACGGCAAAACTGGCAGTCTACCAAGCACACTCGCATGTGTTCTATCCATTTTAAAACCGAATGCTTTCAGAAAAAGCAACGGATAACTTATTTGGCAAATATTTGAATGTACGCAACAAATTTATGTTGCGTATTTATGTTATTATTTAATAAACTTACATCATTTAACGGCCCATAAAAGTTATTTGTTGACTATTTTATTTAAACTTTATTGCTCTGTAAGTTGTATAATTGGCGGACTTATTCTGTTCTATGACGTTAAAAATCCTATTTAATTCTTAAACATTTTTTTTGTACACAATTTTTGTTTTATCCCTATGTTAATATTTTTTTGTACAAATAAATAAAGATTTTGACTGTAAAATTAAGTATTTATTGTAATTAAGGTTACTAGTGTATTTATATGGGTGGGGAGTAAATTTTTATGAACATGGCCACCCCAAAATACGTAAGTACTTTATATCTGTCTCATACGGGTGAACGCGGCTGTCAAGTCTATAATATACTTCGTCTAAGCCTGAGGTAGTATTATATTATCTGTGCCTGAGGCCTTACTCTGGAACCCGATCCAATGAATATAACTATCTCTGTCACACGCATACACGGCCTGGTATGAGTGACAGGGATGGCTATAATCATTGGATCGGGTTTTGTGTCCAGAGTACGGCCACTGATCTAAGCTAAGCCACAGAACATATCTAAGCGCTAAGCGCTGCATTCTGCTGAAGTATACATACACCCAAGTGTCAAGTCGGAATAAGTGCGTTCCAGTTCCTTATTACACGTTTACTCATGGTCTCAGTTATTACTTGACCACGTTGTCATAATTCTCAATATAAGTAACAATCCAACCAATAGGGATTTTATTTAAATTCACTTAGAGCTGAATGATTAAAAATGACATGATTCTTAAGTTGTGAGATCATCTTCACTGACACATATGTAGTTTAGTTTATTATTTGAACTTACTAAATAAACCACTGAACTGACTGCTATTGCTACTGAGCGCAATAGCAGCGTTAAGAGAAAACTGGAACGCACGGAATTGTAAACTTCAAACTTCAAAAAGTAAACAAGGAGGTGAAGGCGAAACCACAAAGCTGCCACAAGAAGCTTTGCGATGTGCTTGTTTATGTGAACTTTACTAATTTCCATTTTTTTATTGTAAATCTTATAACACAAATCAGTGAAACACTCCTTTTAATGATCTTAATCTAGTGTTTTGAAGAAAATATATCAGTTCTATGTGAAAATAAAGTTGAATCTGTCCAAAACTTTTTGGTGATCTGAAGTTTTTTTACTTCAAGATGCAAGAGAACAATAACTTTGAAACAATCATCAGCACATGGCGACGTTTGTCTGGAGAAAGAACTGAATCTCCCGTATTAACAAGGTGAATTTGTTAGCAGGAGGCCAATGAATATGAAATGTTGCATTTTATGACCCATTGTTTACATTTGCGCCAACGCGTATTGAGTTCAGCATGAAATCTGATCTTGCTCGCTCGCTACGTTTGGCCTTTCGGATTACTTGTTCTTGTCGTCGTGGATGTTCGTATTTGTCTTGTGCGTGCATTTATGCTTATTTTGATAATATCATTTCAGCATGTCTGGTGATTCCCCGGCCTTCCAAACACACAAGAAAAAAGAAGAAGAAACAGATTTATTGGTACCAGAGCGCCCTAAATTGACAACAGTTGCTGTGAACACTGGAATCACAGCAGCTACTATTGACATTGCATCAGATGGCTCAGGGCCTGCAAATACTGATGAGAAGCAAGAATTTATCAAAACTGAAGACAACAAGGTATGTAATTTATAGTGTTCTGTAACCAAAGGGTTAAATGGAATCCTATTACTGAGGCTCCACTGTGCATCCATCTGTCTGTCTCTCACAGATGGTGTATTTTTGTTGCCGCTATAACAACAAATACAGCATAAAGTTAATATTTAAAGAAGCACCCATAGGCCATAGGCATTTTGTATAGCAGGTATAAAATACCTGTACTAATAGTTCTGTTAACTGTGTAATAGTACCTACTGTTATTTATAAGTTTTAATCATCATCTCTTTTTAATTAAACTACTAGTAATAAAAACACAATTTTTTTCACAAATCTCAGCATACAATTTCCATTAAAAGTCTGTGATTAATTTTATCTGGTTTCTTTCTATTATGAAGATTTAGAAATGAGAAATAGCCTCGAATTACAAAACATAAGTTAACCCGTGTACTACCCAGCATTATGCGACCTCTTTTTGTGCAGTTTTGCTTTAATGCAAAACTTGAAAAGTATTTGAAATGCTCTTTAAAAGCTTTTTTGTTTCGGAGAGGTGGTCTGTGTTTGATTCAAATGATTTGTATTTCTTTTTAATCATGCATACTATCCTAATTGCTTAGTATACTTATTTGTTGATGATTAAACAGAGCCTACTTAGACTTGTAGTGACTTGGCTGTAATTAAAAATGTATATAATTATTGATTTATGTAATTCCTGTGATACACTTTATACTTGATGCTGTTTTTTTTCTAGAACATCTGTCTTGTGCCATAACTGTAACTTAATCACATTCTTGTCTATGTAACAATCTATCTTTCTTCTTTTTATAGGATGGTGCTGGTGACACAAATGAACGATCCAATAAGGATGATTCTGAATATTTGGAGAACAATGATAATATGACCAAACCACCAGACAACAAATGGGATAAGGAAAAACAAGTTGATAAAGTGGACAGTGTATATTTAAGACCACCTCCGGCACATAAGGTACGATCTACTACTTCCACAAATGAAGAAGAAGAAGACTGCGGAATCAAATGCCTTTATTACACTCTAGAATGCTGCGACTGTGTATTAATGTAATGTAAGATGATGCCATACATAAGTATATTTTTCTATGTTAATTGATTGATTACACGTTATGGAAAGTGCCAGTGGCCTGTACCATTTTCTTGGATCTGTACTATCTTCTAGAAAACATAATTATTGTATTACTAATATGCAAAGGCCCTATAATACATATATGCTTTAACTTATAATTTGTAATTTCATATTTATTAGATAGTTGCGATATTGCTGATTTGTTGAGTCATATTAAGATGACGATGTTTGCAAAATATTTTTCACTGTATCCAATTAATAGGTATTTCTTGCCACTGTGCACTTAATGTGAATCAAGACATGTTGTCATCATAAGCTTTGTGTTTAAATTGACTAATAGATTTCATCAATTGATTTATTTCAATCTTATTGATCTCCAAACATAGAAGTAAAACATTTTACTGAAATCAATTTTAGCTTAGGCAGAAATATGAAATTCTTTCTCTCATTATAACATGTTTATAAAGTATTTTTGCGATAAGGGTTTGTATGTTTTAGGTAGGTTTTATTTAGTATTCGATTCAAATCTAGATTTTATTCCGTTTTGCCATCTCAGTACCTATTAGTATGGTCCCATTGGCACTTGTATGAATATCTAGTAATAATTTTGTACTAGATCTTTACTAGGTTCAAAAGAGACCTTACAATTGCATTTGTCTATCGGATTTGAGATACTTTTTATCAGATCTAAATACAACAATATATTTAGAGTTTTATGAAGTCTTGATGACAGAGTAGGTGTATATTTGGTAACTAGCTTTTGCCCGCGACTTCGTCCGCGTGGAATCGTGACTTCTTTCTCCCGTTTTTTACACATTTACCACTATATCTTTGCTCCTATTGGTCGTAGCGTGATGTTATATAGCCTATAGCCTTCCTCGATAACTGGACTATCCAACACAAAAAGAATTATTCAATTCGAACCAGTAGTTTCGGAGATTAGCGCGTTCAAACAAACAAACAAACAAACAAACAAACAAACTCTTCAGCTTTATAATATTAGTATAGATAAATATAACTATTTTACTAATAAAAAGTTACTAATTAGTACTTTCATACTTCAGGGCAGCTCTTAAATTGCATTGCAATTAATTGCCAATTTTTTATATTGTGGAATGTAGTTATCTAAGGTCATTATTTTAAATCTGTTGTGTACTTCCAGATGTCATTTAAAATTTTGCAGTGTTACAATCTTTTTTTCTTTTTATATCATCCGGTTTACAGGTTTCGGTATTTATTTATTGAATAATACATGAATTGATAATAGCTACTTGGATTTATAATGATGCTAGTGTTCCAATGAGATGCCAAAGTTGCTCAAAAGTTTCTTCATTTTTAACCGCTTGATTTTATACTTAATCAGATCTAAATCAATTTAAATAAAATATTTTTTTAAGAGGCAATTGATAGATTTGCCAATTTGTGGACCTTATATGATTTCATTTGGTACATATTTAACTATTTCATTACTCAGAGAATATCTCGAATGAATATGTTTACGATTGTTTAATAACAATTTTTTATTCATTCTCCTCATTGAAATAATAACACATGTTATTTCATGCTATAAAAGCAATTTAAATAAAATATGGAGAACAATACAACACTGTTGAAGGAAGATAGTTATTTTAGTATTATAAATATCCATGTTTTTCTGTGAGAGCAGCTACTGTTTAGCATTACGTTACTGACCCAGTATGGTCCAATGATGATGATGAATGTGGACGATAATATCACATATTAAATTACATGGATATATTTAAAAAAAAACATTGATGTAATAAAATACTTCATAAAATATTCCACTTTTTTAGACTTACTACCTTACTTACTACATACTGTATTTCATTCCAATGCACGTCCTGTTAAAAAAAAAAGCTCATCAAACTTAGAATAAAAATAAGATAACCACAGGACTGCTGGCTGTTACCTCTTGTTAAAACATTCCATAAACATTTTATTTTTACTAAGTTCATATGCCTTATATTAAAGAAAGAATATTTTTATGAACACTTTTTTAGTCATTCCATTATTTTGCAGAATCTGTTGTCATTTTTGGGAAATGGTGCTCAATTAATGTGACTTGAATAGTGTATAAACAATAATATCTCTGGAATTGCCTTGTATAACTTTTTAAACAATTTACACATTCTTGTCTATAATGTTTTACATAAGACTTATTGAGTGACCAGTCGCCGTCCAGGGACTAAATATTTTGGTAAGATATAGAATGTATTTATTTAGAAAAGATCTGTATGTACAGTTTGTACTTTATTTAATAAAAATGTCTAAAACTTAAAATGCGTTTCCCAGAATACACCTCAACCAAATAAAATATACAAAACTTTTTGAAGAAGAAAAAAAAGTGATTGGAAGTAAAATATGATTGAATTAATGTACAGTCGCCAGCACAAGGTTACCCACTTTTGTTGCAAAATAGCTCATATTACAACAGCATAAGATAACGCAGTGTTTACCTTGTCGTGATGTCGTCCGTATATTTAATACAACCAGTATACAGGGTTACAGGTTAAGTCGACCTAATGCCTTTAAGTCTCACTTTCGCATGATGACTTAAACCTGGCTTATACTAATCTTGAATCTTATCTGTCTCTGTCAACGTCAAATAAACCGTCAGAAACACAATGATGATTTAATCCGGGATTAGCGTAATTCTAGGTTCATAATATCCTGCGCAAGTGGGGCTAAGATGTGGTAGTTTACTTAAATCATTCCTGATTGATCTGACTATGGAACCCCATATGGGGTTCGGATATATATCCGAACTAAACTAACTCTAACTAAACATTGCACAGGCAATGGGTAAAGTGGTGGAAAGGTTGAAGAAAAAAATGAGTTTGGAAGTAAAATATAATTGAATTGTACATTTAATACAACCAGTATAAATACGGCACAACATAGTCAAGTAGGTGGTAAATTTTTCACAACTTATAACTTTTATTTGTATTAATAATAAGTAATCAGATATTTGTTCCGATATTTACCAACCCGGATCGTAGTGTTCGCCAGGTTTCGCATGATATTAAACCTCATGGAAGCCCTTAAATTGGATCGGTCCCACTATACCCATTACCCATTTCCTGTGCCATTGCAGTAGTAAAACATTTCCAGTATTACCACTGCAATGGGTAAAGTGGGACCGAACCCTTCAATTAGTGTAAATAGAGACCAAATATCCGATCACTACCCTAAAACGCATTCGACTTATGGTACTCGCATCAATAATTAAACAATGACGTAGTAGTTATAGTTTGCATTATTTCTTATTTATTATCAATTAAGTTTTAGTTGTAGTAATTACTACATACGCAATTAAGCTCCATGACAACTAACAAAAAAGATTGAATTCAGTGAAATTAAGCAAATGAACAAAGTAATTCATGCAACAATGCAATACAAGTAACAACTATGCTTATATACAAATAATATGTAGATTAGCCGACTCTTAAAAGAAATCGAACGAATTCTTTTAAAATACTTAATGTCCAATTTGTTTAAAACAGTGTCAATAAAATATGATTTATTTTATTTGTTTATTATGCATTACTGACCATCTCCAGTGATCCATTAAAATATACTCAAAAAGGAAGAAACGTTAATTACAAATATGAAATCGTTTTTAGGTGCCAAATAAATATTGTAATAAACATGGTGCAAAAAAAATCTTAAAGACATCTCTATTCATTTATTTTTCATCCAAATACTTATTGGATCATTGTCATCGAGACGTGAGTATAATAATGTGCAAAAAAACTAGTTTCCTGGTAACTAAAATATTTACTATATTAAACCTATTCAAAAACTAAGTTATAAAAAGAATACTTACATAGTCATACAAATTATAACGTATTAAAATAATTTATATACATACCATCAATATTGACAAATTTATTATTTACTAAAACATTTTTTCTAATTTTTTGGTATAATTTTATCAATTTTATCAATAAATTGTGATTTCACAAATAAATACACTGATCCTTACTAAAACTACTCACAAAGTTCAGAGTTGGTGAGAATAGTCTAACCTGAAGCATAAATGACATACCAACATTTATAACAACAATCAAATCATATCGTACATTATGATACGGATTCGGATGTTGGTGTCCGTAATGTCAGTCGACAACAAACATGATTTCAGTTAAATCAGTCACTCTCATTGACTCGAGATAGACTGCAGTTGAGCTAAAAGTCAGAATACAACTCGGATTATGTGCTACTTAAATGCAAGTTATTATTTACTACTTCCATATATACATTCTCGACTTGGATTTTAAAAATAATATTACATAATAAAATAATATAAATAATAATAAGTATATTTTTTATCATTATTTACACGTTGTCCACCACCTAAACATGTCAATTAACAATTAGGTCAAACCACATTAACAAATCAATACCAACAAGAAAACAAGTCCTGGGAAAACACACCATAACATGCATTTTGTATAATAATAATTATAATAAAAAAAATACATCATGAACGTTCACATAATAATAATAATTTAACGGTCGATACTTTCCTGACGAAATGCTTAACGTTACAAGAACGTTTATAATAGTAATATAATAAGCTCATAATAATTCATCTCCCTAACACAATGAAATCAAAGTTTCTACTAAGTTGTCTTAGTTTTTTAATTTGAGTGATCTACGTATGTGGCTAAAATCAATAGATATTTTAATCCAATACGTTATGTTAATATCTTATTGTGATGACTGATGTGAATTATGATTCATGTGATGGAGTATAGGTAAAGCACATCTGCTTGAATTATTATCTAATGCGCTAAAATTATATTTATGTAGGTATAATATTTATCGTCGCTCAGGTCTCTGAAGTGTTAAGTACTCGATTTTATATTACACAGCGACACATAGAAAAACAATAACATTTATAGAAAATATTAAGGTTTTAGAAGAATTCAAGTATGGCTATAAAAATATTAAAATTCATGGATATAAAATAAATGATCGAAAGGTTTGTTTAGATCAACAAAATCTTTCTCGTGGCCTTAAAATAATATTATATGTTTTTTCAGTCACAAATATAAAATTTCAAGGTTTTTGACTAATAATTCATAAAATGATTTTAAAAATATATGAAAACTAAAACTTGCAAAATTCGCTCGTAGTGCTTATCATTATTTAAAAATACACGGCGCAAAATTTAAATTGAACTTGGTTCAATCTACTTGACGCATAGTACGCAACGTTTTCGCAGTCGCAAATCTTTGCCAAAGTTAAGAAAAAGTGCCCTTTAAAACATACGGAACGCGCAGTCTATATCAATTATTATCAATGCGCAGTATATTGTTTTCTTGCGTGAAATATAAGTATTTGTGCGGAAGCAACGCGTTATTAGATTGCTAGATATAAAATTAAATAAACGACTATTAGAATACAAATTTAAAAAAAAGTTTTTTTTTAATAATTTCCCAAACATAACCATGATACAACTGCGCAAATTATAATGGTAAAAATCTTTTGCTTTGTGATAGTTATTTGATAAACATATAAAGGCTTAATACAAGATCTAAATAGAGAAAGAGTAACCTGTCCTCACTTGATCACACGTCAATTTTAAAATGCAAATAGTATACATTAAATATAAACATTTCAGTCAGGTTGCTAAAAGTTAACATGTCATCTAATTTCTATGTATAGGCAGGGGGTGCGCTTCGGAATTGATGACGTACTTGCTAAGATCAATGATGTACCTGTCGTCAGCGAGTAATAAGTACAAATACTTGAGCGTTTCGGAGAGGAAGAATGTTTCCATCATGTCACGTTGTAACGGCTTCTCGGATTTCACGTTGGCTAATGATGTGTACCCTTTCGGCACCTTGGCGTATTTTTCTAGACTCTGAAATATATATAAATAAACCACGTAAGTATTACTCGTATGTGCGTATTATTAAAATAACGCTGCTGGTGGGTTTTTTGCGTGCATGGGTGGGATGACGCTATCGCACAGATACATACTTTTATGAGCTATGAAACGCTCGTAATGTTAACAAAATTGCACGACAACGTTTATTTGCTACGATGTTTTTAAAACTTGTATTTATTTTATTTTATATTCGACAGTTCAGAGCACATTCTGTGTTACATTTTCTAAAATGAGCAAGTTTGTGGACAATCACCATGGCAACGCTTAGAAAAATGCTCCACCTGGCCTCAATTTATTGTAGAGCTTGTCGAAACTTAAATGACGCGTCCTACTATCGCATTTACACGTTTCGGGACACAATTCAAGACACAATAGATAATAATTTTTATTTGCATTTGAGTAGGGTACACTGAAGTTCCACTGTCCCAGATAGTGTTTACGCACACAAACACACTTAAACTAATCGAATGTGACGTAGGCATACAGATCTTAATTCGCGGAGCAGTCCACACTCCCACACAGACAAAGTGTCGTTATTAATATTTGCACTCACACATCGAAATCAACTAATCAAGTGGGCGGCGCGTCATTTCAGCTTAGACAAGCTCGACCACAAAATTTGCTGTGAGCATCCTGTCTAGTGTAACAAGAGGTCGTTGCTTGCCTGGAATATCTGCCACCCCCATTCCTGGAAGGTGGTGTTGCCGGTGATCTGGTACATGTACCACAGGCTCTCGACGAACTCCGGGCGGAGCAGGTTGTGCGAATCAGCTGTCTTCGTGTACATGTCGTCTGTTGCGCTTGCCTAAAATAAGATAGCAAATTATAATTCATATATATTTTCTTGGGGTTTAAGGCAATGTTATAATAAACACCCACATTTTTTTAAATTGTTTTTTCTGTTTTTCCTTTTGAACGGGATAGGATTTTAGGTAAGTTCTGTGTTGAAGTCAGATAATAAAGTAAGGGAACTTTTTGATGGATATGAACTGACTGCATTAAAATTTAAATAGATATTAATGTAAGTAATATCCACTTTCTATTCGAACCGACGCAAATTACCAAAACTGCATCCTATATTTTTATGGCGCCGACGGATAGAGTAGCATATAGATTCAATATTAATCTCAACGATACGAGTGTGTGAACTGGACGGTGCAGCATAAAATGAAGAAGATAGATACACATATGCTGATTAAACTTTTTATGTCAGCTCGTGGTGACCGAGTGTTCCTACGTTACTTTTCAGCACATGCATAGCATAATCGTCTGTGTTTGAGCGATAAGAGCCTAAAAGATAAGAAAACCTCCCATGACTGGTAGTATTCAGCCATGGCCATGTACGAGGTGTGGTCCAAAAGTTTCTGGCTAGAAAAAATTGGCGGCTTAAAATAAAATAAAAAATATGTCATCGCGATCGTCATTTATTCCGCTTTTTCGTGTATGATTTTGGTGTTTCTGTTGCTTGTGGTTTTGATTTTACAGCGTTTAAACGATAGGAAGTTGGTAAATTTTCGATATGTTCAAATTGGAATATCGTTCCGCGATCAAATTCCTGACCAAGGAAAGAATCAGTCCAACCGATATAAAAAAAAAGGTTAGATGCCGTGTACGGGGATTCTTCTCCGTCGTTTTCCACCGTTAAAGAATGGTGTAAGCAGTTTCGTTTAGGACGGGAGTCCATTGACGACGAACCCCGCTCCGGCCGGCCTGTGGAAGTACTCACCGAGGACTGTGTCAAATTAGTGGAAGAGGAAGTTCTGAGTGATCGAAGACTTAAGACTAAAGAAGTAGCAGCAAGAACCGGGCTTTCGAAAACTTCAGTACTTAGGATTCTTCATGAACATCTTCACATGAATAAAGTTAGTGCTAGGTGGGTACCCAAACTTCTTTCGAGCTTGCAGCGAACAGAGCGAAAAGCGTGTTCTCAAGAAGTTTTAGACGCGTATAGGCGTTACGGAAAAAGTTATTTGGAGTCGATTGTTACGGGAGACGAAACCATGGTTTTGTACTATGATCCCCTGTCCAAAAGGGAATCGATGGAGTGGCGTCGTCTTGGTGAAAAGCCGCCTAGAAAGGTCAAGGTAACGCAATCCACCAAAACGATAATGGTAACGGTATTCTGGGATTGTTACGGAATACTGATGATTGACATAAAAGAAAGGAATACCACGGTAAATGGCAGCTACTACGCTACCCTTATTGAGCAGTTACGAAAGGCGATCAAGCAGAAGCGACGTGGAAAAATCAGTAGCGGTGTGCGGCTTCTCCACGATAATGCTCTCGTTCACACTGCTGCAATTGCCAAAGCTGCTGTAGCAAAATGTGGCTTCGAGGAAATTCGCCACCCACCTTACAGCCCTGACCTGGCCCCAAGCGACTATTATTTGTTTTCAAGACTGATGATGATGAAGTGGCTCAAGCGGTTTTCGCCCATTTTGAGGACAAAACTTCAGAGTTTTTTTTAAGGGTATAGGAACGCTTATCAAGAGATCTGCAATGTGCATTGAAATAGAGGGAGACTATATAGAAAAATAAAAAAAGTTTTTGTAAATACTCTACTTGTTTTCATTGTTAGGCCGGACACTTTTGGACCGCACCTCGTATCAGTCATAGCCCGGAAAGGAAACAACACCCAGCCCGGAGTCGAAACATTTACCTAGCGTGGAGACGAAACATGTAACTAGTCAGGTGAAACATCTGCCAGCCAGATGAAACATACAATACTGACCAGATTGAAATGCGTGATCTCCGGTGCCATATAGGTATCCCACATTTATGGCCCCGTAGGTTAGGTAGCAGGTATACAGAAGTTCTTTAGCCATCATCATGTGCCAGGCATACCCCAGAGACGAAACAACACCCAGAGCTGTGATGAAGCATGTACCTACCCAGTCAGGTGAAACATGTGCCCATCCAGATGAAACATACAATACTGACCAGGTTGAAGTGCGTGATCTCCGGCGCCAGGAAGGTAGGATGCGCGGCGTAGGTCAGGTAGCAGGTATACAGCAGTTCTTTAGCCATCGTCATGTGCCAGGCATACCCCAGAGACGAAACAACACCCAGAGCTGTGATGAAGCATGTACCTACCCAGTCAGGTGAAACATGTGCCCATCCAGATGAAACATACAATACTGACCAGGTTGAAGTGCGTGATCTCCGGCGCCAGGAAGGTAGGATGCGCGGCGTAGGTCAGGTAGCAGGTATACAGCAGTTCTTTAGCCATCGTCATGTGCCAGGCATACCCCAGAGACGAAACAACACCCAGAGCTGTGATGAAGCATGTACCTACCCAGTCAGGTGAAACATGTGCCCATCCAGATGAAACATACAATACTGACCAGGTTGAAGTGCGTGATCTCCGGCGCCAGGAAGGTAGGATGCGCGGCGTAGGTCAGGTAGCAGGTATACAGCAGTTCTTTAGCCATCGTCATGTGCCAGGCATACCCCAGAGACGAAACAACACCCAGAGCTGTGATGAAGCATGTACCTACCCAGTCAGGTGAAACATGTGCCCATCCAGATGAAACATACAATACTGACCAGGTTGAAGTGCGTGATCTCCGGCGCCAGGAAGGTAGGATGCGCGGCGTAGGTCAGGTAGCAGGTATACAGCAGTTCTTTAGCCATCGTCATGTGCCAGGCATACCCCAGAGACGAAACAACACCCAGAGCTGTGATGAAGCATGTACCTACCCAGTCAGGTGAAACATGTGCCCATCCAGATGAAACATACAATACTAACCAGGTTGAAGTGCGTGATCTCCGGCGCCAGGAAGGTAGGATGCGCGGCGTAGGTCAGGTAGCAGGTATACAGCAGTTCTTTAGCCATCGTCATGTGCCAGGCATACCCCAGAGACGAAACAACACCCAGAGCTGTGATGAAGCATGTACCTACCCAGTCAGGTAAAACATGTGCCCATCCAGATGAAACATACAATACTGACCAGGTTGAAGTGCGTGATCTCCGGCGCCAGGAAGGTAGGATGCGCGGCGTAGGTCAGGTAGCAGGTATACAGCAGTTCTTTAGCCATCGTCATGTGCCAGGCATACCCCAGAGACGAAACAACACCCAGAGCTGTGATGAAACATGTACCTACCCAGTCAGGTGAAACATGTGCCCATCCAGATGAAACATACAATACTGACCAGGTTGAAGTGCGTGATCTCCGGCGCCAGGAAGGTAGGATGCGCGGCGTAGGTCAGGTAGCAGGTATACAGCAGTTCTTCAGCCATCGTCATGTGCCAGTCGGGGAGGCCGTTAGCGTGGCCTAGGGCCAGAGTGCCTGGTAGGAAGCAGGTGAGGTGGTCCATTTTTGGGTTGAACGACTGTAAAATAATAAATTAATGTTGGACAATAACACATACATTAAGTAAGTAAGTAAGTAAGTCTTTATTGTGTATATGAACAAAGGTTACAAAGTTCTTATAAGTAAATACATATCTCTTAGTTCTACCTTTTCAGGCGTATACACACAATTATTGCTCAGATTAAGCTCAGAGTAAGGCAATTATTACGTCTACGTTAAGCCAACAACCAATTTATACAAGGTGTGACCTGTAATAGGAGCAAAAAATTAAAATGTAAAAATGAAAAATAATTTTATTGTTATTTTCTAACAAAATAAATCGAACCAACAATGTATTGCAAACAAATGAGTCCAGTCATAGAACTTGACATTGTCATTTACTACAACGACTTAGCGATTTTGACTAGAGATTATCAGCCTTACCACAAATCACTTAAACAACGTTTTAGGCACTGTTTAACAAGATTTTAAGAAAATCCTTACCACAAATCAGTTTTTGGCGCTAAAACACTCTTTTAAACAGCGTTTTAGTTAAACACCCTCCCCCCTATTTTATCTTGTGTTTAACCTCAAAAAATAGACAGATTGACAATAGACAACTTTATTTCGTTTCGCTATAAATTCAAATTCGTGATTTCTTATACAAAATATCATGGATGATTTCACTAAAATTGATTTAATGCACTTAACAAACAAACAAAACAAGTTCGCGCTCCGGTACTTTATAGACATTAGACACTATTTTAGACATACTTTTGTAAAATCAAATTCCACTCAGCAACTTTATGACGGTTTATGTTGGTATCCGTTTTTCTGTTTTCTACCACGTCTTTCAAACTTTCTATAAGCTGTTTATGGATATCCTGAAATAAAATAAACAATTACAATGCTATGACGTTTCCAAACCCCACATACGGCGACTATGTAGTAGTGATTATTATCCATTTGATTTACCTTTTCGTCTTTTGTCCAATTGTCCGAGCGATCTTTTTTTTTTTGATTCGTGTTGAAAACAAATCAGTCAATACACAACAAAATACGACTTTTTACAAATGAATTGAAAACGCGCTCTTACTTTACAAACTCCTGTAGAAAGTCAAAACAAATCAGATTCTTCTCATTCTTCTCTTCTGTCATTACAACTTTTTTTTAAGATTTGGGTTTTGTTACTATTCAGCCATCATTTCAAGAAGCTTTTGTTCATTTACCCTGAAGTGTGTTGAATGCAACCTGCGTACTAGGAAATGTAATGAATGAACTGAGTGAATGAATGAATGTTTGTATCTAAAACTGGTGTTTAGCTAAACACTGCTCAAATACCTATTTGTGGTACAAAATGTTAAACACTGTTTTAAACCCTTTTTAAATTTAAAACAGTGTTTAACTAAACATGACTTAAAACGAGTTTTAACGGATGATTTGTAGTAAGACTGATAACTTTGGATTACTATATCTTTTAGTCAAATCATTTTGGAGCACTATGACAAGGCAAGCGTATGAGCAAGGTAACTACGAATACTCTGTAGAATCATTGATTAAATTTTTTGCTCCTATTACAGGCCACACGCTGTATATTTTATTGTTAACTCATATGTTGTTTCGTTGGACTATATTCTCTTTTGATTACTATAACATTCGAGCTGCAAGCCATGATACGACACAAAGAAATGTCTTTATTCAAAACATTTCTGTTTTCTCAGACGAAGACGATGTTTAACCATTTTCCAGGAATTGACAAACATGTATATTTTGCTTCTCACCTCTGACCCCGCCGACAGTTCTCCGATAAACAGCCGTTTGTTAGGGGATGACCTCTTCGCCAGAAACTCGCGCACACCCTCTATGGCTGTCATGTAGTCATCCAGCAAACTGGAAATAAAAAAAATTGTACAACATTCGGCCGCCGGGGATCGAACACGGGAACGTTTTCACAGAAGCGGGGTTGGGTGGACCTAAGCAGAGATGTGTAAAAAATGACCATTGATGTACCTATTGCGAGTTTCCCCTAATTCTTATATAAATATGCTAAAAATCCCCCCTAATTCTTATATAAAGACAAGTAGAACAGGTTATGTATTTTGGAAAAAAAATCGACTTCAAAACGAATTCAAATGATAAAATTATATCGTTATTTTACACATCACGGCTTTTCAAATTCAAATTCAAAATCTTTATTTCAATTTAGGTCATGCAATGACACTTATGAACGTCAAAATACAGTGAAAAAAATAAAAAAATATGTGCTTAAAAGATGAAATATGAAACCAAAAATTGCGCACGGGCGGGACTCGAACCAGCATCCTTCTGGCTAACCGTGGCCCGTGCGCAATTTTTGGTTTCATATTTCATCTTTTAAGAATAAAATATGACACTGTGAGTGTTAAAAATATTGTAAAACCAAAAAAAATATGTGCCCTGAAAGGGCCTAAACATGTCTCCTTATCTTTTGGGCTTCTAGGACATTTATTTCTAGAAGCACATAACTAGGACAATTCCTAGAAGCAGAGATGTTTTATAACGATATCACATACATACAGGTCGCATTGACAATCTTCTTTTTGATATCGGTAATAAATTGACCAAATTACGTGACATGTTTTGCTTGTCTTATTTTGAGCAACATCAATTTCTGCACACTAACGGCCATTCCCTATATCCATTCTATCTGTGGTTTTGCCCTACTAGAGATAGAAATGGTTATCTTTAGATTTTGTGCCCCTATAAAACTTCTGGCAGTACGAAATCCTAACTCTGGTTGAGGAAATCCTATCTCCCCGGTCGAGGATAGCTATCTACCGATGACTTTAGTTTGCATATAGGGAACGGCCGTTAGAGATGGTGTGGTGACACCACGAAAACCGTTGTGCTTTCCACAAAAACATAGGGTTTATCCAACAAACTGTAAATAAACAGTGACATCAGTCGCGCCCACGCCACTGACCCAATGAACTCCGTGATTGAGGCCAATTGACGAAAATATCTTTATACAGGGTCTTCAATTTATCTATTGCGATTCTTTTTCAGGTTTTTAACAGGTTGGTGTAGATGATTTAACGTTCGGTTGTATGATTGCTATTACTATTTTTAAGTTACAATCTATACGTCACCAGTGTTTTTGCATAATATGTAGGCAGGTACATCACACGTATGATCAAGATCAATCAAGATCAGGAAAAATAAGCCACATTTGCTTTATGAACACACACACAAGGATATTACAAAGCACGGACAACAGCACGTCAAGGTAAACATCTTATTCACTTATAATAAGGGCTAGTTTACAACGAAAATGTGTGACCTGATGTGCTAGCGACTGTACAGGGGCCCTATTTTTGAATCACTCGCGTCAAGATGGCGAGCGATTTTCGTTCGAAAACTAGTTTTTTTCTATGAAATTGACTATGACATTTAATTTAATTCATCATTCACACGAATGTATGTACAGTAACGACCAGGGCCCCTATTTTTGAATCACTCGCTTCAAGATGGCGAGTGATTTTGGTTCGACGTAGTGTCAAAAGTCATAGAAAAAAAATCGTTCGAAAACACATTAAAAACCAACGGAAATTACTCAAAATCTAGACGTGAGTACTCACAAAATTGAGCAATGATTTTTCGAATCCTTTTTGAGTAAATTACAAATGGTTTTCATTCGAAATTTGACTTTAATCATTGAATATCACTTGCCATCTTGACGCGAGTGATTCAAAAATAGGGCTCCTGATCGTTACTGTACATACATTCGTAAGCAGTTAAATGAGCAATAAAACGCATAGGCAAGTGGCACAATCGCAATTCGCAGAGCAATTGTTATCAACATTTTTATGTCGTTTTAACGTATTCACTTATCTATGTTGTTAAAACGGTTTATCGTTGGGTTTCACAAGTTGGAAGTTGGGAATACCGTCATATTTCCTTTTTAATTAATTGATATAATAACATTATAATAATATTTGAAATCACATTCTTATCATTAACAGGTAGCATAGCTGAAATACTTTGGAAAATATTCGCAAAAGCTTACAAGCCTATTTATATTATTTGTTAGCGCACGAGTGGCGAGACCTTCGGGTATCATCGGAGATCATCGGTTTCAACGCGCCATTCTGCTCATTACCGTCGTCAGAGACGCTCGCGCACCAACTTACATTACTACACTGTCCAATTTGTACATTACCGTTGTTGGAGTAAACTTTATTATATGTTTCTCCTCCAGATGTTGAAGATTCTCCTCCAGAATTTGGACCTTCTCACTGGATTCTCAGCGACGTGCGACCTTGGACTTTGGAGAAAGTTGCTCAACGGCGAACGCTCGGTGAAGATTTGAATTTCCAACGGTCATCGTGAAGACAAATTGGACAAGTCATCATTACCTGTGTCATCACGAAGCATTAATTGTTGGCGGCACAACGCAGAAAAGGGAAATACGTCGGCATCCTGGTTTCCCGCTCGCGTCGGCATCCTGGTATCCTGCTCACAAGCTTTAGAGAAGCAGCGTTACATACCTATCAAGTGCTAACGACACGGCTGTTACCTAGATACACCAAGACGGTCTAGAATCATAGCGGATACATTCTGGAAAGGCATACATTTGTGAGTTCGTTCCATAATACCTCCCTTTGTCACTGCATAGCCCAGTTGCATACGTAGCTATTTGCATTATTTATTTCTTTCACGCATTATTTCATTACGCATTAGTTTTTTCACGCATTATATTATCCACGTTGCATTCCGCAATTTTTACTTGCATTCATTATATTGCCCCTTTCGTTACTTCCCATTATTACATAATCATTAAACATTAATCTTCCAATCATCGATTCCCTAGCTTATCTTTTATATTAATTTCAATACCTATAACGGAGTTGTTTATCGCATTCCAGTGTCGCTGCAACTCGTTCACGCCAACTACCTACCTGCTTACTTCGCGCTTTGCGGGTCGTACCTACGTTTGAGCGTAACGGCTGATAACGGCTCGCCTATTGTTGCTTCTTCGCTGCGCATTATTTAAGTATTCGTTCTTTTATCATTTCACCTTGTTTATTTGCGACTTTAAATAATAAACTTTACTTTTCAGTGGTAACTATCGATCGGTAAATATGTCAAAATTAGTTAACTTAAAAAGAAAACGTAGCTCATACAAAGCAAAGCTTACACACTTCAAATCATACTTAGCTCTTCTTTCTTCTTGCGAAAAACCTAGCTCAGTCCAGATTAGCGATCTTAATCTTAGATTATCAAAGATTGAAGAGTGGTATGGAGAATTTGATGCCTTGCAGATTGAAATAGAAAGTTGTATGGAAATTTCAGAGGAGGACTGCGAGCAGGAGTTTCTTTATCGCGAGCAGTTCGAGGTGGAGTACTTCGCGACAGTTGGCGCCGCGCGCGAGCTGGTAAGCAGGTTCACCTCTGCGCAGCCAGCCCGGGACGATGCCGCGTCTGCCTACTCGACGCCAGGTACTGTGCTTACAGCTGCAACACCGACTTTAAATTTACCTACCATTAGCCTACCTACTTTCTCTGGTAATTTTGAGGATTGGCTTAAATTTCATGATTTGTTTGTTTCGTTAATACATTCTAATGATAGCATACCAAAAATAAATAAATTCCATTACTTACAATCTACATTAAAGGACAAGGCTTTAAATGTCATAAGTACAATAGAATTTTCGGCCAATAACTATGATATTGCTTGGCAATTATTATGTGAACGGTATCATAACAATAAGGTTCTCATAAACAATCATATTCAGGCGTTGTTTGACGTGGAGCAGGTTACAAGGGAATCATCTGTTGCATTAAGAAACTTGATAGATAACTTAAATAAAAACATTAATGCTTTACAAAGTCTCAACGTTGACACTAACAACTGGGATACGCTTTTAATCCACATGTTTTCTAATAAACTAGATAACGTTACGAATAGGAAATGGAAGGAGTACTCAAATGGTTTTGATAAGGTACCTAATTTGGAACGGTTTACTAAATTCGTCAAAGATCGCGCAGGGTTGCTGGAGACCATAAACTTAACACAGGTTAAGCGTAGGCATAGTGAACCAGTTTCTTTACGACCGCGTACACTTGTAGTAAATTCTAACGAGTCTGCCTCAAAACCTACCTACTCGTGTCCGCTATGTAAGCAAAGTCATCCTATCTATCAGTGTCCTAAATTTAAATCTTTATCAGTAAATGCTAAAATTAATAAAGCCAAACATTTAAATCTTTGTCTTAATTGTTTGCGTCAAGGACATGAAGTTAGCAAGTGCAGGTTCGGTCCGTGTAGGATATGTGCAAAGTGGCACAATACGTTATTACATAATGAGCAGGCGACTCATGTCGAGTCAAAGGAGTCCAGCAGCTCCACTAGACCAGATAATAAGTGTGTCATGCTGGCAACACAAGAAATAACATCCTCAGACAGAGAGTCTCATGATGATGATGATAGTACAGATTATTCAGTGATAGACGACACGGTGAATCAAAACGAAGTTGTCTTATCATCAATTCACAACAGTTGTGTTCTCCTGTCTACAGTTTTACTTGAGGTTACTGCCAGTGATGGCACACGTCACACTGCTCGTGCTTTACTGGACAATGGTAGCACATCCAATTTCATCACTCAAAAATTAAGTAAAAAATTAAACTTACCTTTATATCCAACCACGACAGCAGTCGAGGGGTTAAGTCGCGAGTCCATTCGCATTAGTAAGCGTTCTTTAGTTACGATATCATCGAGAACTGAGCCCTACACGTTAAATGTTAACTGTTTCATTGTTCCTCAAATAACTCGAATGCTGCCAGCAACACATTTCAATATAGAATCATTAAACATTCCTAAGAATATATCATTAGCTGATCCATCATTTAACTCACCTGCTGATATTGACATGTTGTTGAGTGCCGATATATTCTGGAACGTATTAGGTCAAGAACGTATTCCATTAGGCAAAAACAGACCAACTCTCAGCAACACTAAATTTGGCTGGTTGGTGTCAGGTTCAATACAGACACAAAGGGTTAACACCAATGAATCTACGCGCATGAATACAGTCCATTGCCATTTTATAAATGATGTCGAGCTTCAACAGAAACTAGATCGATTTTTTGAATTAGAATCAGTATCTTTACCGCGCCTTACTACAAAACAAGAAAACAAATGTGAACTTCATTTTCAGTCAACAACGACACGACATCATGACGGTCGTTTCATTGTAGAAATTCCATTAAATAAATCACCAGAAGCTTTAGGTGATTCCTATGATCAAGCCTTTAATAGATTTCAATCTTTAGAGCGTAGACTTGCGCGTTTTCCATCATTAAAGGAAAAATATTGTGACTTCATGCAAGAATACATTGACTTGGGTCACATGTCACTTAACGAAGCTAATAACGATAAACATACGCACATACTGCCTCACCACGGTATTCTCAAAGAATCATTTGAGACTGAATATAATTGTTTACTTATAAATAAACCTATACACAATAAATCAAAATTATTAAATTTAAATCCATTTCTATCTGATGAAAATTTAATTCGCGTGGGTGGCCGACTATCAAATTCAAATTACGACTACGATACGAAGCACCCAATCGTACTTCATGCACAACATCATGTCACAAAATTGTTGTTCAGGCAATATCATAAGGTACTTATGCATGCAGGTCCGCAGCTCATGTTGTCCACTATAAGAAACAGATTTTGGATAATAGGAGGCCGCAATTTAGCTCGAAAAATTACTCATGATTGTGTCACATGTTGCAAATATTCAGGCAAGTCCATACAGCCAATCATGGCCAGTCTGCCAAAGGAACGACTTCACAGCCAATTTCCTTTCTTTAACACAGCAGTAGATTATGCCGGTCCAATCTCATTAGCAGACAAAAAAGGTAGAGGATGTAAATTAATAAAAGCATATATTTGTGTCTTTGTTTGCTTAGCTGTAAGAGCAGTACATCTCGAGTTGGTAACCGACCTAAGTACTGAAACATTCCTGGCTGCGTTAAATAGATTTGTGGCACGCAGAGGTAAGCCTGCTTTTATGTATTCCGATAATGGTACCAATTTTGTTGGAGCTGCAAACGAGCTTTCTAAATTTTTAAAAACAAGGTGCAATGATATTAGTTCGAAAACGGCGGAGCAATCTATCACGTTTAGGTTTTCGCCTGCATACAGCCCTCACTTCAACGGCCTTGCAGAAGGTTCTGTTAAGTCAGTCAAACATCATTTAAGAAGGGTTCTGTCTTTAGCAAACTTGACGTATGAGGAAATGAACACCGTACTCATAAACATAGAAGGAATTCTTAATTCTCGTCCACTGACCCCCCTCTCTTCCGATCCAAACGATTTTGTCCCCTTAACGCCTTCTCATTTTCTTATCGGACGAACGCTCACAATGTTGCCTACTTCACAGATAACCGCAGAAGAGACAGCCCGGATTTGCACACTGCCACGATTTCAAAGAGCACAAATCCTGACCAAGCACTTCTGGAATCGTTACCACTTAGAATACATTTCAGATTTGCAAAAACGCATGAAGTGGCAACGCAACGTCGGAGGCCAGCTACACGTCGGGTCAATGGTGGTGGTCAAAGACGATCGTTTGCCACCCAACCGCTGGCTGCTGGGACGTGTCACCCAGCTGCACCGGGGGAGCGACGGCGTCGCTCGCGTCGCCGACATCGCTACAGCATCGGGAGTTCTGCGACGAGCCTACAATAGACTTTGCCTTCTACCTACTGAAGATTCTTTGGAACCTGGAGTTCCAAACGGGGGAGCCTGTTAGCGCACGAGTGGCGAGACCTTCGGGTATCATCGGAGATCATCGGTTTCAACGCGCCATTCTGCTCATTACCGTCGTCAGAGACGCTCGCGCACCAACTTACATTATTATCACACTGTCCAATTTGTACATTACCGTTGTTGGAGTAAAATTAATTATTTGTCCATCCGAGTTTATTTTCATCGCCCACGAAGATTCTCCTCCATATTAATATGTAGAAATAGCTTGGCATACGACACAGCCACAGCTTATGAGCTTATTACAAGTAAGTACACATTTCAAATAATTCAGATCCAAAGGTGTAAACCTTTAACCTAAAACAGTCGTACAAACTAATAAAAGAAACCAAAATTAAGTTGGGAACTATACACAGCAGTGACCAAAGCACATCAGTTAAGTTAAGCAATATATTTTTGGTCAGATTCTCATTTCGTCCAAGAGACTTCAGCGCAATGCTGCTCTTCCTTCTTTGACGACACGTTTGGTGTAATGGTTAGCGCTCGTGACTACTGAACCAGCGGTCGCGGGTTCGAATCCCGCAATGGGTTAATGTTTGTGTGATGAGCACGAACATTTGTACCTAAGTCATGGATGTTTTATGTATTTGAGTATTTAAGGGAGACGCCCTGTTTTAATCGTTGTCTGGTACTTCGTAGCACAAGGAAGAAAATTCCTTCAAAACCAGACAATTTGTGTGTTGTCTGGCGCATAATTATTTCCCCTTAACTCACGCATCTGCTACAAATGTGGCAAGAAATGCCATGCAGCGATCGGAGTCCTAAGTGCGCCTTCACATTCATAATACATAAAAAACAGCAGCGCTGCTCCTGCTGAAGTCTCCTAAATGTGAAAGCGCTCCAAGTCAACGGAGACGTCGAACCCTCTCGATCAGACCTCCAAAACATTGCCAATATCATCAAAAGCCGATGATGTACATGCCACTTACTAGTTGATGGTCTTGCCGGTCTGCAGCCACTGCTTGAGCAGGTACTCGTAGTAGCTGTCGCCGCGAGCGCCCAGCGTGATGGTGGCGTGCGGCAGAAAGTGGCCGGTGTTAGGGTTTATGAATATGGGCACGAGGCCGTGCTTCTTCGGCAGCTGGTGGATCTTCTCTGAGACTGCTGACGCCGCGTCCTGGATTGAAATTAGTTAATTAGTATACCAGTGAACTTAAGCCAGCAGGAACCAAGATTACGTAAATCTGAAGCGAGATAACCTACCCAGAAAACCCAGAACAGAGCTCTCTGGCGCAGATGATGAGATGACTAGGAGACCTGACCCCAGATGAACTGGGAATAAGGGCTGGAAATAATGACCCGTTTCTAGCACGGTCATAGTATGCAACAGTGTATAGGTAAACCGCTTCATTGAGACTTCCGTCTGCGGGGTACAGGGGCGTGGGGAGAGGCTCACTAACCGCACCCGGCCGCCCCGCAGGCGAGGTTTCAATAAAATTACGCGGTCTACCTATAGTAGACAGAAACCTTTAAACGTGACGTTAAAACAGATACCCACCTCATAAACAGGGTTGCCAGACGCTCGCGACAGTTCCCTAAACTCCAGCTGCACAGTAGTAACTTCCGCTGTGGTACTGTAGTGCGACCATTCGGGGGCGTGGGCGGTGCGCGTGCCAAGATTTACGTCCGAGTACGGTATGCCGGATGGAGACGAGAAAGCTGCCATGAGACGGTCACCCAGATCTTTCTGTAAAGGCCCATATAAATCAGACGAGCGAATGCTCATTCTATCCCCACTTCATTAAATTCTTCTACCCGGAGCGTTACGTTCGTTGCGTTATATAGAATATTTTAAGAACGCTCGCTCGATATTTTGGTATAAATCGCTGAAATCGAGCTTCCGTGACGAACAAAAGAACAGGAAAGAATGTTCCTTGGCCTTCTAGGCAGTGCAACTGTCATATCTTAATAAAATATAAAAAATACTTACAGCTTTATCTAGGAACATCTTGTCTTCAGTAAAGTGATAATTGCTTAACAAAGCGCCGAGCACCCTTATAGTGACTTCAAAGAAATTCACGTCTTTATTCTTGGTGAATACTAACTGATCTTTTATCCACTGTCTGCCTTCTTCAAATTCTGGAAAAAAAGCAATGAGATTGGTTGCATTTTCATGAAAACATAATTTTTGTACTGATGCTGAAAACAATTAAGTCTCTAATATATTATGTAGGATATTAAGAGTCACTGAGACTCTTAATATCCTACATATATTATATCCTACTTATATTTATAGGCGAAAGTTTGTGCGGGTGAATTTATGTTTGTTACACCTTCACGCAAAAACTGTGCAATGGATTTTGATAGAACTTTACAATAATATAGCTCAGACATCAGGATAGCATATAGGCTATAATTCAAAGCAATATTTTTTTAAGATCCAACATTTACTTACGCGGGAACAGCTAGTTACAAATAATTACCTTCATTTAGCCCCATGATATAAGCTGTATCCAATCCGTCAACAATAGTTAAACCTAGCGAGAACCAATCAGAAGCCATGCCAGACACCGGCTTCAAATTATCATAGCCCCAAGCATGTTCCTTGTACCCCTTCCAAGCATGTTTGAAACTTTGCACTACTGCCAGCTGTCTTGCATTTGTTGGACCTAAAGATAAAAAAAAAAACATTATGCATAATAGCTGGAATGTTAAGCTTCAAATAATATGGAAGCTGTCTGAACTATTTTATTTAGTTCAGCTGTGTACGTTTTAAAAGTAGGATGTTGATAAGACTATTCTTAAACCAGATGTAAGACAGCTTAGATAACTACACTATTAAATTTTCAGTTTGTTCTTAATATTTTTAATATTTATTTATATCAGTTCAGCTAGAAAAGTGAAATCTCAGGACCAATAAAAATAAATAAGTACTGTTTATTTACAAAATATTCATATAATTTTCAGATGAATTCTAGTACTCCCTATTTAGTTGACAAGTTTCAACATCAGGTTACAATGTCCTAGTTTTAGCTGAAAAGGCTTCACGGTTCATTGTAATCTATTGTTACCTGTGAAAGTAGGCCTCTCATTGTTTTCACTCTCAACAGCAACAGCCTTTTCGGACTGGGCCACAGCTGCTAAGGGTTCATTGACTAGAGACAAATTACTCATAGGTTCCTAAAATAAAGAAAATTATTAGTGAAACATACGTAGTAAATCGTAAAAAACAATTGTCATGAAAACTACAATCAATCAATCAATCATTTATTTATTTGTTTGTACTCACCTGAGCAATTTTATTACTACTTTTGCTAGCATTTTCGTCACTTAGATTTGAAGAATACAATAATACTAATACAGTCACAATTATTATAACTAAAGCATAAACTAAAGACCTTTGAAGACGAGACAATTGATTCCATCTCTGAAACAAAAATAATTTGTGAAGATGCTAAAATTATTATACACATTAAAATAGATAAAAATGAAATAATCACTTTAGCTTCTGGCATGTTGGGAACAAATAAGTTTTAATAAACAAGCAGTCTTAACTCGGTAACAATTCTTGGGTAAATACAATCTCAGTGTAACAAAACTGATTTCAACTTTTAAATAGGTATTTATTAACGCGTCTGTGCTATGTAAACAAGATAAAAAGCCAACCAGGACGTAACTGAATATTCATCTAAAAAAAACCGGTTAAGTGCGTGTCGGACCCGCGCACTGAGGGTTCCGTGCCACCCATAACTGAATTCAGGGTCCACTAACTTTCACTTAACGAAAACATCACAATATATTGCGACAGCAAAAATAACTTTGTTTTTCATAGTGTTTGTATGAAAGACCAAGTTATATTTGCGGTTGATAAAAATGTGCAATATCTCCAAAACTACTAGTTCGATTTCCTTCAAATCAATTTTCGTTGCAAGTTTTTGTTGAGATCTACATCATATATTTTTTTTAAAAATTTCACTTTCTTAGTTCAAAAGTTAGATGGGGGAACGCCCATTTTACCACTTTGGAAGCGTCTATATCTCAAACCTTACACTTTTAGAAAAAATGGTTTTAGAAACCTCAACATCATTTTAAAAGGCCTATCCAAAGACACACCACAGGCATATGTTTGAGTAAAAAAAAATTTTTAGGTTTTAGTTTCATGTATGGGAGGGGCTCCCATACATGAAACTAAAACCTAAAAATTAGCCCCCCCTTAATATTATTTTTTCTTACTTTTTGTATCTGAATCGGAAAGCGGTGAACAAAATACACCTACCTACCAAGTTTCAGCTATGTGATCTTTGAGTATATAGCCCCCTGGAGATGCCAATACGGACACGCGTCTAACAAATTTTTTCACCACTTTTAGGGGGGAGTGAGGTAAACACGTACAGCACACCACCATTAGATGAATAACTCAACAGACACAAATTTTGCTGTGGCGATAAACGCACACTACAAAAAAATTCAACACATGAAACATTACACGCACACAATCAGAGTTTTCACGTAACTACGCAGCATACATACGAACAAGATAGTGATGTGACACGCAAAGAATGAGTCAGATCAGTTTGCTGAATGAACTGAATGATTCTCGCCTAGAGCTCTCATTTCTCAACCGTTTCTAATGAAATGTTGTGAGAAGGTTTGATAAGTAGGTATATTGAATATTTTTGACCGACTCAGTTTGCAAAATTGAAAAAAGAATGTGGTGAAGATATGCGAGACGAAAACGTAAAAAAGATGAGTAATAAAAAGGTAAATTTCCGCCATATTGAAACAAAACGAGGTCAACAGCTCACAGAGCCACTAGTATGATAATAGGGTCACCAGCACCACCTATATAAAGCACATTATAAAGTTACATAAACATTTGAACGAACAAAGGAAAAGCAATAAAAAATGATAATTTAATTGGAATGATTTATTTTAATTCTATGGTAAAGATTTTAGGACCCAGTTAAGACTTTCCTTAATATGTATTTTATTCATAAAATTACTACCCCTGTGGAATAGAACGAAAAGAGCGAGATATCACTAGCAGCAAACTGTGTGATAAAAAGAGATGCGAGATGCGATGTAGCAGAACCGTTTTTGGCGGCTATCACTCAGTTTTAGAGGCCCATGGAGGCTCGCTGAAAATTTCTTTCATGTGATTTTTTATAAATTCAAGTTGTGAATATGTGTATATTTTTTAGAAATAGTAATCCTGATACATAGTAGTACTTGATCGGTGATTGATTGTTGTCCATTACAGCGAAATAACCCCAACAAATATTCATTTAACAGGTAGATTAGTCCAAATCGAAGCCTCTTAATATATGATATATATTTACTAATGAGCTTCAAATTATAAGTACACAGTTTGATTATTCTTTTCTATAAACGTTAATTTACGTAAAAAGTTAAGACAGAATAACACAGGTAATGCATATCTACGAATATTTGTCTCAAGAAATCATTTTTCGTTTTACACTGGCTGCATTAGGATTGCACTAGGGTTGTCCTGGCACAATAATAAATAATAATGAAAAAACCGATTTGAAAAAAACTAAAAAGCCAAACATAAATGTTTGTTTTTTAAGTCGGTGAAAAACCGATATGTACGTACATATCGGTAGAACCCAAAAGCCAATAATTTAATGTGATTAAAGGAAATATGCAGCAGCTGGCAGATCTATACTTAAACCACTCAAGGATTTCAATAAGGCTCTTAGACTTACAATGACACATTGTGAAGATTGGGTAACTGCTTCAGCTGTTGCTGCAGCTGAAGCACTGGCAGTATTCAATATTGTTGGTTAAATTATTGTATGTTGGTTCAAGTTGGTTCAGTTAATTGTGATGTAGTGTTAAAAATAATAAAGCAACTAATATACTACACAAAAATTGGCGAAAAGAATACAAAGTTGAGGGACAAAACACGAAAAAGGGGAGCAATAGACAAAAATCGGGAGTTTTTATAAAATAAATTAAAAGTCCGATAACTTAACGGTAAAGTTTTTCTTATTTACCGTACAAGATTTAAATATAACATACATTATATATGACATATATATAATGTATATATTATACATATATATATTATACATTATATATAACTACTTAATTCAAAATCTAATTAAAAAAACTGATTATAAAACTAACTCCAGTAAGGCCAGTGAGTGAATGATTAGAGGTATGTTGAGTCACATCACTAAGACCGATTCACCTCCGTACCACTGTATTCATGTTTACATTTTTCTGTCGTTTACGTATCGCAACGGTTTTTTCTTTAAATGGAAATTGTACTTAAATACACATTTAATAGTTACTAAAAATACTTAACTATGGTAGGAAACGCGATCTTGTTGCGAATTTGAGCTGTCAGATCGCCTTTTACATGAGAATACTTGTGCAGTACCATTTTTCAAGAGAAGCGTCACGCGATACGGAACGATGCAAAATGGCGGTGTAGCGACTTCAAGTAGTTTTATATAACGCGTTTGAACAGTTGACCAACGTACTTTGCCGGAGGGGGTCGCCCGTGTATGGCATCTCCAGGGGCTATATACTCAAAGTATGTGATGCTTATAGTTTCAGAATAAAGTGGCTGTGACATACGGACGGACAGACAGACAGACAGACAGACAGACAGACAGACAGACAGACAGATAGACAGACAGACAGACAGACAGACTTGACAAAACTATAAGGGTTCCGTTTTTTGCCATTTGGCTACGGAACCCTAATTATTGTGTATGCTGTACAGTACATGTAGGAAGGTATATTTTAAATCAACTTGGTTGAATAATTAGATAACTGGTTGTTACTCATATTTTACTTTGATTGGTACTAAGACTTTATACTTTCATTAACTCAATTTATCATTTCTAAAAAAATTGTGGACGAATTTTGTGAGATCATATTATGTTGAAGCATTGAAAGGTAAATGGAATTGTCTAACGGCCATTCCCTATATCCATTCTATCTGTGGTTTGCCCTACTAGAGATAGAAATGGTTAACTACCTTTAGATTTTATGTCCCTATGAAACTTCTGGCAGTATGAAATCCTATCTCTGGTTGACGAAATCCTATCTCTGGTCGAGGATAGCTATCTACCTTTGACTATAGTTTGCATATAGGGAATGGCCATAAGTCAAACAATATGGCTTCTATATCTGATTTTTAATGGTTCTTTCTTAAGCATAAGTCAATCAAACCTATGTTTACTTTGCTATTTCTCCATGCACATTAGACACATAGTGTGACAAAACAGAACACAGTACTTGTGGATATGGATAATTGGCCACTTTGTCATAGTTAATAATTCCTTCACTAATCAAGCATTCAATAAACAAACCAGTAGAGCTGATACTATAATGAACAATGTTTATACTTACTCTAAGTATTATACTATAATGAACAATGTTTATACTTACTCTAAGTATTTTCCTATGTGATATTGCTTGGTTTTGGTCAGTAATAAATATTGAAGTATCAAGTTTAGCTTTCCATTTTGAAACCAGCGGGTCAGCATGTGGGTCGCTGTAATCGGCAGTTGTTTGTGCACTGGACTCCTTCATTTTGTATTACTGAGTCTATGCACCATTATAGTATACACCCATTTCTAGCCTGTGACAATTTTTAGAGATTCATAAATTGAAAATGCATATAAAGAACAATTTGATGAACAATCAATGCGATTGAGGTCAAACATATGGTTAGCCTTAACTATTTAAAAAATCCTTGTACTTAAAAATTTTAATTAAAAGACCTAATTATGTAAGTTGTTCAATTATTTGTGATACTAATGGATGTGTACCTTGGATGAGTGTACACTAATTCTCTAAACTCATTATACTACATGGTACCATATAAAAATCCACTTTACAGTTTCACATAACACTGTCTGTATTCATAGTTATTAAGTGTGGGGTTAAGAAATCTTGATTTTCAATCTAAGTATATTTTGATTTTCCTCTTCTTGACTGCATTCCACGTCTGCAGGTTTGATAATGTGGAGTCATACTAAAGTTTTTGAGGACTAACATTTAAAGTTGAGATTGAAGTCATTTGTTGACACATATGTTTGAAATTTTATTTATACAGGTGTTATAAGTACATCATAAACTCACTGTTAACTGCAATCACACGTATTTTTTCAGAAACTATTAAAAATATTCAATTTTTATCAGATCCATTCCGGAGAAGACCATCGACCACACGGCCTGGAAACGGCCATAGAGATGACGTTTAGTTAGTCGGCACAACGCATTATAATCTATGCGAAAATCAGGATCCACTATTTGGCACAGACTATATGGAAAAAATATGTCAAAGCGCCGTCTAGTGATCAATATAAGAACTAAAAGAAATGTCTCTATGGAGGGTTCCAACTTTATACTCTCCCTAGACCTGGGGGAAAATCTTGGTGAAAGGAGAATTTTGTAGTGAAAATATTTACGAATAATTATGGATTTACTGAAATAAAATAAATAAAAAAGATGAAAAATAATCATTTTACCAATCAGAATTTTAGGCGAACTGAAATCTTGTTAGAATTATTAGTAATTTAAAAAAAAAGATACTAAATCAAAAGCTAAAGTATTGGATATCAAGTTTTTTATGTCTTTAAAGAATAATCAGGTGAAAAAATATATTTATACGTCAAATTTTGGTGATTTGTCAGATAACTTATTTATGAGTCATTTTATGGTTAGGGGTAAATGTAATCAGAAGTGCTGGCAGCCCTATCTGTCAATGATTGAAAATTTCAAAATGGCCGTTTGTCTTTGTTTACTTAATTTAATTAATTCATTGTATTATTTAGCAGTTCCGTGATGCTATTACAAATGAAAGACTGTGTAAAAGAGCGTTTAATAATTCCCGTAAGTGATTAGTGTAAGACAGTATCGGTTGATTTCGTACAAGGATCAACAATGTGGATTTGTTTATTCACGTCAAGGTTAGTACTAACTTAATTAATTTATCGCTTAACATTCGGGCTGATTCTTATCTCTGATGCCTTATTTACTAAGTCTATACTTCTAGTCATACCGGCTAGTCGGGTGTCTGGGCCGGTTTTTATCGGTTTTGAGCACCTAACCTAACCCAACCTATAGTAGATGAAAATGTGTGTAAAAACTTCATCCAAAATGCTCTGCCACTGGAATATTTAACCAAAATCATAGCCAGACACCCGACAAGTGAGCACAAACTCTTAGGAAGCAGTATAATGGTAGCGACTACAGAAGTTTTGAAACTTAGCGGAAAAGTATTTGTTTACATTATGTTTATTTATTTTACACAGTAAGTGCTAGGTAAAATGTTATAATTCAAGTAATTTTAGATTGTATTAGTCGACTGTCATCTCACACCTTGTAAACGTTTATTGTGTAGGTTGGCCAACTTTATTGCAAGAAAGAATATACAATACGGAACAAGAGAATATTATTGATTTGTGGTTTCTCATTATTTACACCTGAAGGAATCTGCTCAGGGCAGGGAGTTGAAATATTTCTTCAATAAAAAATTATGTAAGTTGTTCAAAAATTAATGTTTACTATTCTCTGTATTAAAAAGCAAACCTATTTATTACCTGTTAGAATAGTTAGTATTAAAACAAGTGTCAACACATTAAACTAAAGCGAACAAGTCTAGTTGTGTAGTTTTCCAAAGTAATAGTATGTTTAGAGTAATAATTACTAGCTTGTATTTTACTTTTTACAGATATTATTAAAAAATAACCTCAGTTTTGAAAAACATATTTTTTTTACTCCTGCCAGTTAAATTTCATTAGTGTGTTGAGTAGTCCAATAAATTGTTTGCTCTAGTTCTGATTTGATTATTATTTTTATGCTAAAAATTACCAAAAATATATTATACAGGGTAACAGTTTATACAGGGTGTAAAATAAGTATGAGTCAAATTCAAGGAGGTGGTTGTCAATCGAAAATAGATTACAGGTAAAATATTAAAAAAAATTAAAGAAGATTATGATAACAAAAAAAACTTTTTTCAAGTTTTATTTTTACTGTATTAGAGACTGGACTCTTAACCTTGAATTCGGCTCGTACTTTATTACACCCTGTTAAGAATTTTAGGGATCCGTGGACACTTTGTACCTGATATCTACATTTTTCTTTCTTATACAGGGTGTAGATAAAAAGTACGAGCCAAATTTAAGGGGGTGGTTAAGAGTTGAGTCTAGAATATATGAAATAAAAAACTTTTTTTAAACGAGATGTTTTCGTTTGTATGGGGAAAATGCCAACACCTTATACATGACACTATAAATAGCGTATGTAAAGCTTTTTCAGTTTTAGACTGATTTCATAAAATTTTTGGGTAAATGTAGCATAAACGTCTAATGAATGCCTAATAAATCAGACAAATACCAATCAGTTGCTTAAACAGGCCGAAAGCGGAAAGCAAAATGGCATTTGACATTAACAGATTAGGTAAAATGACATTTGACATTGACATATTACCTTTTTTTTTGCACGATTTGACATATTTTTGGAGTAAGTATAGACAGGAGGAGTTGCCAAGGTTTTTAAAACTTTATTATTTTATTACTTAAATTACCTAAAAATTGTGATTAAATTAAAACTACATATGGTATGTCTAATTACATGTATTTTCAGCTATTTTTAGAGATACCGTACATAGTCTTGGCATTTTTTCAAACATCTCCTTTTTTTATATTTTTCGTTCCTTGAATGCGGCTCGTTCTTTTTTTTACAGCCTGTATTTGTGATGGTTGTATTATAATTAACAAATAACTTGGGAACTCATTATTTTTTCAGATGAATCCATTGGACAACAAGAAAATTTTGTATTAAGTTGTCTTGTCTTAGTTGAAATTATCTAATTATTTTTGTGGAAGCCTTTTCTTCGGCAAAATGAAAATAAGATTTTGCGACTGTGGTATTCATGGTACGTAATAACCCACAATAATTGTCATTTGCTACATATTGAACCTTACTTTCTCGTAATAAAGTTTTAAAGTAACTTATTAATATCAAACTCAGACTCATAAAACTCAGTTCCTACTTTCATAGAGCATTTTTTTTTCAATTTTCATTTAATACATAGACTTTAAATAAATATCATGCTGCATGCTATTTGTAATAAATATTGAAGATGCTGTGATTTTGTCTTTCTGAATGAATAATTAAATTGAATATTTCTTTGTTAAGGTTTTTTCCCACAGGCACGTATAATTAAAAATAAAATGCTTATGCTTTGTAGAATCCTTTGTTTAAATTTCCGGAAAACAAAAATAACTGTTGTTTTAATAACGATATATTTTAATGAAAAACTGTTCATGTAAAACTTGATGGTATTGGTAGAAGAAAACATCTTTCATCTTTTTACCGACTTCAAAAAAAAGGAGGTATTGAATTCGACCTGTATGTATGTGATATAGTTCAAATTGAATAAAATTTGAGTATGTTGATCTGTTAAGGCTTCGAAACAAGTGAGCAAAGTTTCTAAAGTGTATGTATGTTTGTATATTTGTGTATATGCAGATTTCTCGAAAATGAGAAGTCATAGCGAGATGATAATTTATTAGTTAAATCAAGTATATTTCCGCTTAGGGTACAGTGTGAGTTTCATCATAAAACTGCCCAGTAGTTTTTGAGACCCTCTCAAAAACTACTGGGCAGTAAATAACTAAAAATCATGAAATAAAAAAAATAACAAATTAAACCTCTTATAAAAAGCAGGCTTTCATATTAACTGACTTTTTTGTAGTTTTAGTATTTTTTTGGTTTCCAGTAACGTAGGTGTCTTTAATTAGTTGTCCACATCACTGGTACACTTATAATGATTATAATAGATTTGAAGTCAAAAGAAACGAAAAATAGATTAAGGTTATGGCAAATAGTAACTTCAAATTATACGTAAAACCCATATTATTATTTTACTACAATAACTGCTTTCTGTGTATTCATAACACAAATTTATTGGAACATAAAATTTTCAGTGTATTTAATTAGCTGACCACCACTGTATGTGATATGGTGGAATAAGATAATATTTGAGTATAATATAACGCATTCGTCTTGTATTTAGAAAAACAATTTTTTTGGAGTCGATGCTTGATATGTGTAGATTAATGGTGTACTTACGCTTGACATTTTTTTTAAATCTTATTTCTTAATATTTTTTGCTTTACACTATTACCGCAATTAAGTCTCTAAAAGAAAGAAATCAGGATTGGAAAAAAAATAAACTATAAGTCAAGTAGCTCCAAAATTATTAAAATTGGAATAGTACATAATGGGGTCAAAGTTGTTGCAATGGAGCTCTCCCATCGCCTCTTAAAAGGATCCGGTCTAATTACCATCAACCCTGTATATAACAGTGCAGTAGTCAAGATAAATATGCCTTAAAGTAATATTTTTTCTAACAGGACTCAATCTGGACGTGTCATTCATCAGTTAGCTGCACAATGGAAACCAAGTCCGAGGTGGTGCTGTTCTTCGACCAACTATTCAACTGTGTTAACGGCGCGACGGGCTCTGTCTGAGCAAGAAAAATACGAAGACCATCTCTGATTTTATCTGAAAGCTATACAAAAAGCTATCTCTTGCCATTTGTCTGTTTAAAATTAAAGCATTGCGTTTGTTTAACCCCGACGCAACTTAAAAAGAGGTAGTATAAGTTTGACCGTGTATTATGTCTGTTTAACTCTGTCTAATTGCTGCAATGTCTATCAAAATGATATATCTAAATATTATGTCTATATATTATGCGAAATAGGCGTATTTTTGGTGTAATACATTTAACGTCATAGCAATTCCGTATTGTACTATTCAATCTGCATTATATTTTATTGTATTTTTTTTAACCAACAATTATAGTTATTCAGTGTTTCTCAACTGTTTTTCTTTCAGGATTTGTCACATTAGATGTGTTCTGCGGTCAGGTCAATGTTCTCATAATAATGTGGGCTGAAATCACTTTGACCTGATCGCAGAACACATCCAGTGTGACAAAGCCTTTTCCTGAGCAAAAAATAATATCACGGTTTAGTAAGTACCGTTAATAAATACCTATTGGATAACGATAACGTTACATTAGTGAGCAAGAATAATATAATCTATGCCAGAGAAGCCATAATGTGAAAAAAATTTATGTCATTCTTGGTGAGCCAGCTGTCAAAATATCTCACTAACTTATGTGCCCACAAAGGAGCGTTTCCTATCTGTCTTTAGACATACTCTTACTAATCTGTGATCGACCATCTGTCAAACTCAATAAACTTTTTTATAAATTGAAATCGTAGTGCTGTTCTTACCCCACCTGTGTTGTTGTGACTTTTGGTGCACTTGAGTGTGCACTCTTCCTCCATCATGCTTGGTTTGTCAAAATCTGTAGGTACATAAGAAACAACGCCACATTTAAAAAATATCGTCGTGATTCAATTTAAAACAATAACTTGATTCAGTACAGTAACTCATAAACTATTGTTGTAAAAGTTATGGACGCAGTGTACAGGTCCATTCATTTCATTATCTCACAACAAGGATCCGTCTTGGGTAGCATCACAAATAAACACTGGTAGCTAGGTTGAGACGAATTATTTAATATTATTAGAGTTATACTAATACAACTAGATGTAATTAATATTATGACAAATAGTAATTTATAGCTGGCGCCATGACAAGTGCCAGAATGGTGTGTGTAGTGTCCCATCCACGTTATAGATGGCAGCACCATAAATAGCAGTGCGTAGCACAGTGGCGTTTCGCCACACTGTTAAGTAAAAACTACAACGACATCTAGATCTTTGACACAGTACTTTTTTTTCGGTTTTTGGCTTACACGCACAGATTAGTAAGAGTATGCTTACACGGCCTGTGAGTTGGTTGAATATTACAAGTAAAACGACTTGAGTCACATTTAGGAAAGTGACATGTATTTACTATGTAGCACGCTAGATGTCGCTGTTCACCTTAAAACTGGTTATCAACCTTGCGATTTCTTATTTTTTAGTCAATTTTGCCTTATCTGAGAATATAAACACCAACAGTGATTATATTCCTAGTGCCTTATCCTTACGAACAAAATGCAAATGTAGAGAGTGTAGGTAGAGACTGGAGACAGGCATTCCTCTGAACCATAAATTCATTATGTGTAAAATAAAAATGCTCCCTCAGCATGTTTTGGTTTATTTTCATGAAATAGCTTGCTATCTCTGGCCACAAACAGATGTGTTTTCATTTTCAGATTAGGTTTTTTGTCAAAAATTGACAGTGTCTGACATCGCCAAATAGATTGTCACATAATTATTTATAATATTTACAAGATTTTCAATACGTTTTGCGTTGATAATTTATATTGTTTCATCATTTATGTAAGAAATCTGTAAATAAAAATATCTTTGATGCCGCAGTCCGAGTTTTGGCCGTTTGCTAAAAACAAAGTCAGCGAAGATGTCGAGTATAACGGAGAGGCTTCAATATTGGTAAATATCAAACATTTAAACAATGTTTTATTAAAAGCATATCTACCTTTTAAAACTTTATAATGCGTTAGTTAAATGAGGAGTACAGTAGACACCAACCACGCAAACGTCAGTTATAGAGGAGTTAAGTATAGGCATTAGTATAGGTACCAACCACGCACACGCATCTTTCCATTTTCCACAGATACTTTTTGCATACATTCAAATCTGTTCAGTTCCTGTAGAACGAGGACGATAAACTTCAAAGAAACACGTTTATCTGGTAGAATAAAAGAAAAACAGCACTGCTCTTACATTTTACAGCAAAAGCAGTTGGGAGATATGGAAGGGGAAGTTAAAGAGATACAAATGGAGTTAGCAGCCATAAAACGAGACCGCGAGGATCTTCATCAAAGGAAATTGGCTAATAAAGACTTACTCACGGTTAGTCAAAATGCATAGTATTTATTTTTAGGGTTCCGACGACATGAATCTCTTATCACTCTTATCCGTGGTGTATTGGAATAATATCACGCTGGGTTTCCGATGTCCTGGGTCCGAATCGCGGTCGGTCAGTGTAGAAATCATTTTTTTCTTTATTGTCTCGGGTCTGGGTATTTGGTCGGGTGTTGTGATAACACGGGTGTTTCTGACTTCCTAACACAAGTGCATTAGCTACTTACTTTGGGATCAGAGTATTGTATGTATAAACTCGTAGTTTCGTCAACATGTATGACCTGTGCCAGTCCGTTAATCTTTTGAGGAAAATATCTTGGAGATTTCGTTTAGAACAGTGGTTGTTTAATTATTTTTGAGCACTAGGATTGTATTGAAATAAAAAACAATATATTACAGTGTCCAGAAGAAGCTGTTAAGGAAACTCTTACGTACACAGAAAATATGATGCCTGAAGGACTGGGCAGATACCCAGAGGTGTGTATCGTCGTGAGTCCTTTAAATTTTGAAAGATCTAATATCTTTCTATTCTGATACCTAAAACGATACAATAATAAATATAGTTATATTCCTAACGAGTAGATTTGTTTGCACTATTCATTAACGAATCCCAAAATAAGGTAAATCACTATTTGTGTAAGATGATGACGTACAGGTAGTGATAAACATAATTAATGAAAATACCATGTTTTTTAAGATATCGAAACTTCGTGAAGAATTAATCAGAGCTAAAAATGTAGCCGATCAAGAAAGGTTCCAGAGAGAGAAATATGAATCAAAATTAAAAGACTTAGAGATCAAACTGAATAGTATATGTTGCGCTGATATTGTTGCTGAGAAAAAGGTATGTAGACTACATTTAGTAATTTTTCTGTACTTATCAAATGCATTTAACAGACAGATTTGTGTACGGTTTGTGTGAGTGTAATAGGAGGAGACGTTAGTTCAAGCAAAGGAGATTTCACTGCTCTTCTTTTTTATAAATAAATTTACGCAATAATTCCGGTTTGAATTGGCATGACTTGATCTTCAGTTATATAGTAAGTAGGCTATCATTTCTGATATTATTTGCATCCTGAATTCAATACCTTGACTTGAAATTCTAGTTATGTAACTAAATATTTTTATATTCAAAAAATAAAATAAAATAAAATCTAGTTAATTATTGATGTTAAACTTATCAATTTGATACAAGGACACCTAAATGTCACAAGAAATAAACTAAATTCTGCTAATGACTTCCTTAAATCCTTTTGTGCTTTAAACTGTGGAATATATTAGTGGTTTTAGTTAACTACTTAACACCACTTAAGTGTTTTGAATATTTTTATTAAGCTCCTAAAGTTGACGCATCTATTAATGTCCCGAAAGGCGCTTGCTAAAATTAGTGTCGCTGCCACAAACACTATCAAGTTGATATTTTTTTTACTATCAATGTAAATTGAATGTCTTTTCTTTCTTTTTAAAAGCTCCTTTCAATAAACAACAAAAATTGCAATTTCGTTTGCATGACGTTAAATGTTCAGAAGACAGACCATTTCCCATTTCTTCGAATAGATTGATTTGAAGGCATTTCAGGGATTTATCAATGTTACAATTTAACAACCAGCTGATACTCTCGTGGGAAGGGCGTAGATACGAACAGATCTGTAAACAACAGCATTGTTGAAAGGCACAATAGCAATTATGATGCATAATTAATAAATTGCATGCCGTTCATAATAGGAGCATCGGAAATTTTCCGAAGAGGAGGTCAATGCTATGAAAACTCAAATCAGAGACATGAAAGAGGAGATAGAAGAAATGCGCATTACGCTTGTGGAAAAAACTGAACAATTGCAGGAATATCGGGTGAAGGTATTCACAAACATTTTTTCTTGGAAGTGCGTGCGCCCACTTGGATTTTTCCCGTTTGGACACCTTGCCGTTTCTTCCGTAACCCTCATTGAATAAAGGCATTTTGTACTGTCCAAATGGGAAGTCACGCTACTAGGTATAGTTAATTTATTTGTTTTGGTAAGTATTCTAATTGCTACCTGACTACATCCAAATTAATAATATCAACCAAATAATGCTAAATAATATCAAAAACATATGACGCAATGATACCGAATTTTCCAGTTGCTATCATTACCTAACCTACCTACCAACAATTTGCAGTAACATTGTAATTTACCAAACAGTTTTTACCTATTTACGTAGATTCATCATCATTATAGTGTACAATATAAGGTCGACATAAGACAATTAGGTTCCTAAATGAGACTATAAATAAATAATAAATAAACGTTTATTTCAGGCATCAGATAATGAAATACAGGCCCATAAAATAAACACTTTACAGACTAATATACATACAATATGATCAAAATAAAATACAATCACAAACAAATTTAACTTACACGCTGCTTTGTGTTGTTCCTCATGGTGTCTCCTAGACTTCAGCGAAAACTCCGGAAAACCTTTCGGCCAAAAATCTTCCTTCATGAATGAATGAATATTCAAAATGTCAAAATTGATGACCCGCAGTTCGCAGATTATGTTTTAGTCTCGTTGCATTAATAGTTTAAGAGTTGTTTTGAACTTTAAATGAACATGTCACACCCTGAATATAATATTAGTGGTTTTATAGTAGGACTTAAGTTTTCTTAAAGATGAAATTCTTTGATTGTAAACATACTTAATTGTTCGGGCGTAACCATGTGGTAAGAATTTAAGTTGTTTAGAACCCCTGCAAATTGCTAATAAGTACGCCTGGCTGGTGGCGTTTATATTTGACGTATTCTCGTTGTTATTTCTTTTAATATTTTGTTTTGATTGTTTCTTACGATTAACTTATTGACGATCTTATTGACAATAATAAATCAAAACTAAAAAAATATTATTTGATATTTGGGGTCGCTGCGTCAAAGGAGTAAGTAAGTAAGTAAGATAATTGGGGTGTTTCTTTTTAATTGCAAAAGAGAATTTGAGGTTATTAATTTGAAAAGGTTCCAGCGCATTAGCAACATACGGTGCTTATAACATATTATCATTATCATCATTATTACCAAGGATGTCCACCGATATATGATTTAATGTTTTTATTTTAGTATCTTCAAGCGCAGCAACAAGTGGAAGAATTGAGAAGGCAGTTAGACGTCATAGATTATGACAATAAGCAAGTTTCAGATCAAATTCAAATCGAAATACAAAAGATGAAGGTAATTTGTCTTACTATAGTTTTAAAAAACCTAGTTGACCAGCAAGTGGAATCTGATGGTCCCTGGTTGATCTGTCGGCCATAAATTGAATAAAAAGAAGATACGGATTGAAATTTTTGCGATTGGAATTTCGAAGTGTAGCTTTTCACAGCATGCTATAAGCATTATTTATGAGCACATCTGACTCATTTTTTTATTACTACCCCGTCTGTTATTTAAGATTCGGACTTATTTACCCACGTAATTTACTTACGTCAAATTTTATCACCAAAAAGCCCTCTCAATGGGCGCCATGTTTTGAAAGTAGTTCTTTTAATGTTGTTGTTCATATCTGATCTGATTCACTCTTCTATGGTTCGTACAAAAAAGTGAAGCTGATATAAAAATAGCTATAATTTGAACTTGACCCCTAAAGTTAAAGTTTCAGTCGATGGGCCAAATCCGAACTAATAGTCTAACTTATATGATTGGATAGCTCTAATCTTGCCTGCCACTTTACACGCGCAGAATGTATTGGATACGAGTACGTGACACGACGAAAATTTTATTATAAACTCCATGAATAATTTTACTGAGTTTTCAAGATATTTACTGCTACTTATACCTACCAAAATACGGTTTTGACAGTGTAAAGGTCTTTGTTAAAGTAAAAATAATATTCACCTCACCATTTTCGGTAAATAGCAGTAACATGGATAGGCCAGGTAGTACGTACGCATGAGATATTGTATTGAAGTGTGCGCAATACACAAGTGCACTCCCTATTCCTTCACTCTCGTACTAATTTGATAGTTACTTAAAGTATCGGAAAAGTGAAAACATAGTTTTAGTAAACGATTATGGCCCTCAGATGCAATTTCAAGAGAAACTTCAAGAACTGGCCCCGCTGCCCGATTTGCTGAAAGGTGCCCAGATCCAGCTTCAGGAAGCCAAACAGATGCAGAGGCTGGCGGAAGACAGCTCACAACAGCTCTCAAATGAGCTGCATCGAGTCAAAGAGAAGGTGCTTATTCGTTTGCATCATATTACTTACCATCTACAATGTAAGTCATGGGGCCAGCTATGACCCAGGTTCGCTACAAAAGGGCCCATCGAACCGACCGTTCGCGCCAGGAGAATGATGATGAATGACCGAGTGAACTTGGAGGGGAGTGCGTTCGTTATAGTACCTAGTAGTAATATGTGCAACGGAAACTCCACTGTGTAATTTCATTTATTCTACATAGCATTCATTCCAGCCGCACGCGCGCCGTTATTGGATTTCTCTTACAAAATTGTAACCCCCTTTCCACTTCTTTACAGGAATGAAGTATACCTCCGTATAAAAACTGTCCCATCCAATGCTTCATAGTTAAAATTCATCAAAATCGAGTTTGCATTTTTAGCGCGAAGACGGAACATACGTACACTCTCACACATCAAATTTTATAATATTGCTAAGGAAAGGAATAGTAACGAATGGACCTTATTAAATTAGAATTCACACGGGCACATCGTGGATGTAATGAATGAATTTTTAAACTGTTACGTCTACAAACACGTGTCCATATGATTTGATTGAGTTTATTCGAAAAGCTCACAAGACCTCCTTTCGTTGTCACGTTACACTATTATATATTCTATGACGTACGTTAGATACATCTTAAATACTTTGCATCAGTAGGAAGTTTTTATTTTATTTATGGGCCTCTTTCCCAGCAACAGAATAGCTAAATCTGGGTTAGTTCATTATTCTATGCAGCCAGTCAATATCTTTGGTGTCGACAGGGACAAAAAGACAGATACTATGTCAAACCCAGTATTATATTATCTGTGGTCAAACTTAGCTCGGGTTAATTGTCAACTGTGGGTTGCACTCGTGGGCTTACCTCAATCATGATGCATTATTACAGCTGGTGATAGCTGTGAACAACCTTAATCAAGAAAAAGCAGAAAAAGGCAAATTGGTTGAAGAAAATAAAGTTTTCAGAGTTACCTTGGATGAAAAAGAAAGGGAAATTGTTGAGTTAACGAAATCTGTGGATGAATACAAGTAAGTTTTGATGAATTACGTCTATTTACGTTTGAATTATACGAGTATGACCTAGTTATCTAGAATACCGGTGGATGAGATTCAACAGAAATTTTATATTTATTTGGTATTACTAGCTGGAAAAAAATGATCTGCCATATAATTATCAAATAATCGGAAGCAAGAGGATTATAAAAACATATTATTATTACGACTTATTATCATTTCCAAATACACGAAATAATCATAAAAATCAGTCAAGCCATTTCAGAGAACTGCAACCACAATCATTGTGATACACGTGTTTGTGTTATATATACATATAATATTAGCAGAACCAGTAGGTTAATGTACTCGAGACATTTCAGTCGTGGGGCTATCCCACCGACCAGTTTAGTAGGTAATACGCTACTTGACCACACGGTTACTTAAAACTGGTTGATAGACCTTTCAAGATTCGTATACTTAATATTGCCCGTTTTTTAAAGAGTGTTGTCTTCCTTTCGTTTTTTCTCTTGTCCACCTTTTCATCCTATTTTTTTATTATCTTATCTTTTTCTAAGTATTTACAATAAAGTAAGAAGATCGTAGGCCTAATAATATTGATACATATAGGGCGGATTGCGCTTGAATAAATCTTCGTTCTGTATTTGTCTATATAAAAAAAAAACATAGAGACAGAACTATAATTAATCCAGTACTAAGCTAATTCTGACCAAACAATAATAGTTTGATTTCGCTCAATAAACAAAGAAAAAAACACATCAAGTATCGACCAAATTCAGTTCCATTTGAAGAAAAAAAAACTAGTGTACATCAATTTCGTTATACTAAATACTGCATTCAGTTAGTATCCTGTTAATGTCTGCATCATACGTAGCTAGCTCAAATTGCCTGTCGAATGTATGCAACGTCTGCTTGTATGATTTTGGGCATTGCCCGTAATTTCAAATACTCTATCCTATTCATTCGCAAGGTTGTCCTGACATGAACGACAGGGACCACTAGATTTTCAAATGCGGACGTTGTTTTATAGAGTATGGGCCCAGGTTAGAATTGACAAGCAATCCGCACGTCCTATTGATTTGGCGCGCACGTAATTGAATTGAACTCTGTTTCGGGCAGGTGCAAAGTGCTGCGATTGGAAGAGAAGCTATCTCAACAGGATTTGAGGTTCAAGGAGAAAGCATCGGAATGTATGGCGTTGTTGAAGGACCTAGAAGAGTTGAGAGAGGAGAGTACCCGGTCTCTGAGTAGATGCAAAGATAGGGCTGACTCCATGAGACGGTACCTTCAGACACAGATATCTGAAATGGAGAGACAACTGATCCAGAGTCGAGCGCAGTGCAGAGCCTGTCAGAAGGAGAGGGATGAGGTAATATGAGTTTTATTTGGAACTTTTTTCCCATTAGTTAACTATACTTACAACTTCTTTACCAGAGTATGTGTTAAACTTGGTGTCTACGGATTACCTATGATCCACTAATAGCATTACGCATAGTTGGGATTGGAATCAGTACGGTGACATGAAATAGTCGCTCGCGTTTGCGGATTTGATAGAGCCACTGGGCTCCTATTTAAGGATCACTCGCTTGGATATGGCGTGTGATTTTCGTTCGAAAACACATAAAAATCAACGGAAATCACTCAAGCAATGATTTTTCAAATCCTTTTTGAGTAGATTACAACTGGTTTTCATTCCTAAATTCGAATTTAAACATTGAATATCACACGCCATCTTGAAGCGAGTGATTTAAAAATAGAGCTCCTGGGCCCCTATTTTTGAATCACTCGCTTGGATATGGCGTGTGATTTTCGTTCGAAAACGATTTTTTTTCTATGACTTTTGACACTACGTCGAACGAAAATCACTCGCGATCTTGAAGCGAATGATTCAAAAATAGGGCTCCTGATTAGAACGCCAAATACCGTAATGATATCGAAAGTTGTGTAAAATAAAACGCTAGATAAGGCCTTTTGCCATTGAGCACATTGAATTAAAAACACGTCCGTTGCTAAAAGAATAATACCGGCAGGGAAGTAGCCTAATTAAGCGCTGTTTTTTTCCACAAATGTCGTCGAAAATGTATACATACACACTCCCACGCTTTCAACATAGAAATCTCTACCCGTCTTGTTCACACCTTTCTTAAAAACAATTTCCTAGGTATACTGAAATTCATGGTTTAGTACGTGATGTGTTGCTATATATTTATCTATCGCGTCAAGTCGAGCCCTATATTTTTACCGACTCTTGCTCGACACGACGAAACTTAGCAAACGAGTGCCCTTGCCCTGTCGTTGCAGAAAGCGAGCGACAGTTGAAACGTCATTCAAAAAGCGATTTTTTAATTTTGCACGACTGATTCAAAAATAGAGCCCTACCGGGAGGTCATTAGCTTATTTAAAGTGTTATTTATGTGATGCGGCTGCTCCGTGTTGCTTGGTGTTGTACAGGTTTGATAAGATTAAAGTTTAATGAGTCAACTTTTGTTTATTCCCAATGAATGTTACGGTTCGTCTATTATCAATATTACTTGAACTCAATAAAACATTCAATTTTTGCGAGCGCGACATTTTAATACCAACCGGATTTATTGTAGGAAATGAAGTTGAATTTGTACAAATAAACTGAAGATTGCCTAATAAAGTAAAACTGCTTTAATTATAAAAGATTTAACGACATCTAGAAATAATTAACTCCATTTAGCTTTGCATCTTTGTGACACTAATATAGACATATTACCTTGGTACTTAATAGTTAGTTCGCATTACCTTGGACAGCAGCGATTTTATGTGTCCTTATAAATGCGTTATTTTCTGACATAGACCACGACTATGAGGTAAATTGCTAGTAAAATATATATACGTTAAAGGCATAGAACGTTGCTTTGTCGAAAACACATAATGGTATTCAAAATATGTAAACTGAAGCATGAAAACATAATTGAGTTACTATCATTAGTTTAGCATAAGCCTTTGAACGAGCTCAAACGGCGAGCTCCGTGAAATTGCATCGATAACATAATTTGCTGGTGGACAGTGCTTTTGCTTGTAAAATTAAGTCTAGATACATAGCGTAGAGTTATTAGGTTCCTGTGCACTTCCTTTATAAAGTAGCAGCGCACTTTATAGCGCCACAACGAAGTTATAGGTCGACCGCAACAATGAGACGTTACTGACGTCACTTTTGTCGCTTTTATTTTCATTTCCCTCCCAATGAATGTACTCCCTATCATTGCTGTAAATTAAACGATCTTTCTTTTTACCTTGAAGAAGAACATTTAATTCATAATAATAATATGGAGTACATTATTCGGGAGAAAAATACAACAAAAGTGACGTCAGAGATGTCTCAGTTTCGCGGTTTACCTATAGACCCTTTTCTAAGTGATATACCTACTACCTACTCGTGTATTGGTACTAAAGCCCCGCCGTGGAACAAATCTCTCTTGCTTAGTGATTGTTGATTCACAAAAAATGCTTTGATCTCAATTAAGGAATTAATCCTTTCAGCTAAAGTTTTTGCGGATTTGTCAAATTAAACATTCATCGGATTTATCAGATTATTTATGTCACCGCGAATAGTCGTGACATTTTTAAAACAAACTAGTTTTTTTTAAAAAGGACTCAAGAATCTGTACCTACTTATATTATAAAGAGGAAAGATTTGTTTTGTTTATTGGCATCGAAAAGGCTCTGAAACTACTTGATTTAAAACATTCTTTCACCATTATTAGAATACTGCATTACCTGAAATGAACAATAATTATATTATTATTTTATCAAAAAGTTAGGGATCCGTATGAAAACTTAGAATAAGTTATCGAAGGTGTTAAATGAAAATCATTAAAAATCACGAACGCTGCGAAAACTATTGACAATAGAGCAAGTGATGTTCAACATTTTTGTAAGGGACATCATTATCTACAATAAAGTCTGCGTTGGCGTATGTCTAACTATAACAGTTATGTCGCAATATAACTCCTTTTTTAGGTAAAAATATAAAATTATTTATACTGGTCCGATTTTGAAACAACTTTTTGTGTATGAAGTAGTCGGGGACTGCTATTTTTTATTATAATAAGATGTTAGGTACGGTTGCACCATATTCTCCAATACAAAACAAGGAAACGGAGGAATTGTTTGTTTGTTTAAGCATGCCAATCACAAGAACTGCTGAGCTGATTTCAAAAAAATATTTTGTGTTAGATACCTTATTTCTTGGAGAAGGTTAGGAAGCTATAAAATGAATGATACCTAGAAATCAACGGAGAAGCAGTAAAATATAAAAGCACGGGCGAAGTCGCGGGGACCGCTATAATAAATATGTGTATATTATTCACACGCGTTTTGATTCTTATCTTGAAAAATATCACAGTTTTTTTAGAAAGTTTTTTTTAGTAGCAGGAGCTTACGCGAACTTACGCGAAATTTACGCGAACGAAGTCCCGGAGGCCGCTAGTCTCTAATAAAAGTACTGTGGTACTCAATCATTATTATTACTAGTTTACCGGCGTGCAATATATTGTATGCATTGTTCGCTCGTCAATTGTTCGCGTTGTGCTGACGCAAGTTTTAAATTCAACAGATTCGCCAACGTATGCAAATCCAGATTAATAATCTCCAAGAAAACTTCGAGTTGGTCGAGATGCGGTTGCGAGCGCTCCAGAACCAGGTCTCGTCACTCAAGAACAGCTATACCTCGATCCTGGCTGACGAGGAAGATTCCACCGATTTCAATAAAATCGTGACTACTTCAAATTTAGAGTCATTGTGATTGTTATTTTGTTACAAAATAGACGATTTTGTTTTGATATTTGCTGTTGTTATTTCTTATTCCTCTGCAACGAAAATCTCATATACCTAAACTAAAAATCATCTCTTCTTCTTCCGGGATCAAAACGTTATAACGGGACGTAAATTACAATTTTCGTATTCATTAAAATAACGCCCAAATCGTTAATGTTCAATTAACGATATGTATTTTTTTATATGTTAGTTAAATCATACTTTATTAAATCGCGGTGTGGATGGCAAGCGGGAAACCACGACAATATCTTCTATTCATCCATCCTCCTCATTTTGAGTTTTAGAAAAAAACTCCACCGACTAGAGCTAATGATAATGACGATAATGATTGTCGAATAGATAGATTGTATGCATACAATTATCACTACCGTCACGTGACTAGATATATTCTTCTTCTTCTTCTTCTTCTTCAGCCACTGTCTACCAATCGCTTGGCGTAGGCCTCCTTTAACCCTCTCCATTTGTCCCTGTTTTGGGCAGTTAGGATCCAGTTGCTGCCCGCTATCTCTTTTAGGTCGTCCTTCCATCTCATTTGCATTAAATAGATTCATAAAATAATTATTTATTTATTAAAACATATGCAATATAACCTAAGATCTAATCTATTCATACAAGTATTTGCACTTATTGTTTACATCCACACAAAATTAATCCGCTGAAGTATTGTTGGTTCTTTTTACGATTGAATTGGCCAGAAACCTTGAAGTGGGAATTCAATGTTAAATTTATTATATCATTTGCGTCGTTATATTATTACAACGAGGTATTGTGGTATTAGTGCTTGCGAGAACTTTAAATGTAAATGATATTAAATTTACCTAGTTATCAGTTAGGTTTGTTTAATAAGTAATAACATTTGTTATTATATCAACTCTGTTAAATCAATGACCTTCCATAACAACAACAACTTCATCCACATGAGCGATGAGAACAATCAGGGAGTGTTTGTGTAATTTGGCACCTCCACACTGATGACTTTCTGATTAAAACAATTTACGGATATTATTTTGCGCATAATAAATTTGCATTTTACGCTGTTAGTCCACACGCCGCAATCGCATACGAAATGTGACATTTGAATGCGGCGTGTTGTGGCATTGTTATATACTTATATGCTATCACACGCTCTAACATAACTATTTGTGATATTTGCAGCCTTGTCGGTATCGTTCAGCCGCATCGCTGCCGCATGCGAATGGGTTGGTGTACTAACGGCGTTCTAATGCTTTAAAATTTTCTAATCAATGAGTAGTATTCGCATAAACTTCAGATCAGAACAGACTTTATGAAGACTTTTTATAGTGCTGTCAGGGTAATTTGCAGGTAATACAGGGATCAATCTACAACAATATTAGGCCACGGATACATAACGCGAGAAACGTTGCGAGCCACGTATCACTAGTGTGTGTAGGTGTAGAGGTGTCGACGATGTTACGGGACTTTGCTCGATATGTCTGGAAATCGCGGGACACGTTGTACTCGTAGTAGCTCACTTTTATTCGCGCGACGATCTCAGACAGATGTGCATCTGGATTGGGGGCCCATTTTTTTAACCCTTGTGTAATTAATAAATCTCTAAGGGTAATTTAATTAAAAATAGTAAAAACTGAAAGCATAGGGCCAAAAATTTCTTAAACATAAATTACAACTTTTATGGATAAATAACTTGGGCCCTCAATCCAGATGGTGGCATAACCTAATCTCAGTAAGTATTATCTCTGGTTTAATATTTTTTATTTAAGGATTTAGTTACGAATTTCTTACATATTTTAAGAAATTCCCAAATCTGTAGAACATGACGTTATAGATTTATGGCGGTATATCTAGGGCCCTCACTTCGTTTTTGTCTGAACCCCAAAAACATGAATTTATCTGAAAAATAAAAATTACGACTATTAGAAATGTTACTTAGATACACTCGGTGAATTACTTAAAAAGAAATAATGACTCAAAAGTTTATTGTTAAGAAGTACATGAAGGTTGTAACGTCTGAACTGAGAGCCCAATATTTTTGGCTTTATTGACGAGGCAAAATGTCATAGAATAACGCAAATTTAATGAGAATTTTAACATTTTCTTAATTAAATTATAACACAACGCCCGTTCTTCTAAATTCCATATTTCAAGAGAAAAATAACTTTCAACTTTCTTTAAGAGAACAAATTGTAGGGTGACCATTAGTTTATCATAGTATTTAGGGACCGTCTATTAATTCCTTGAAAGTAACTTAACTAGGAACCATCATAGTTATACCTATAAGGGGTCATCCATAAAGTACGTCACACGTAAAGGGGGAAGGGGCGGGTCGACAAAGTGTGACATAGTGTGACAAGGGGTGGGAGGGGTACTAAGTTTCGTGACATCACATTTCAAAATCTATTATATCTAGAGGTAGTAATCGCGTAATTTGAAATATTAATTATAAACTAAAATTCACGTCAGGAACATTTTGTGGTGTCAAAATCTTTCATATGGCATCATCATTATTATCCAAACAAAGAATTTCTCTGGCACGTCTAGATAATAATGATGCCATATGGTTGGATGAAAAAGATGTTGACACCACAAATGTTCCTGACGTGAAAAACCTTAATGAGAACGAAGTGACTGCCATGCCAGTTATAAATAATTTTAAGGAGTGGGTTCAAAGTCCATGGACTGAAAATGATTGAGTTTCATTCTTTTTCTATAAATTCAATAGTTTATTGCTTTGTTATTGTTTCAAATATTTGATATGATGTTGATTTCATAAAAAAAATACTTAATTTAAATGGAAATAAAACTAAATTCGGAACTGCTGTTTTAATTTAATAATTTTTCGATGTGAAATTGCAAAACATGTGACGTCACACTAGGGAGGAGGGGGGTCTCAGAAATGTGACCACCTGTGACAAGGACGGGAGGGGGGCTCAAAAAATCATGAAATTCGTGTGACGTACTTTATGGATGGCCCCTAAGACCAAAAAAAAAAACTAAGACATGCATGAATCATACTCAAATCAAGTTGTTTCAGGTGTCAAGCCAATACGAGCTGAGTACAATACCTATCGATTTAACCCCCATGTATTCTACAATTATTTGAAGTTTTCGAGATAACGTATTCTTTCGATATTTTTCATGATACACCTAGATGATGGCTTTAAAAATTAAATTATATATTTTTTTAGGTCAACTTTTCTTGGATATTTTAAATTTAGTCAGAAGCTATGGAGTACACATTGATGAAGTAAATATTTTTTTAATAATTGTACCGATCGTGAAATATTTTTTGGAGTGATTTTATTTCATTTGCGTATTTCGACGCCTCTGGTGCGATAGTAAGACTGCGCTTTACAAAATATACACGTACACTATGATAAACTATGGTCACCCTACAATTTATTCCTTTGAAAGAAAGTTACAAGTTATTTTCTCTTAAAATATGGCATTTAGAAGATTGGACGATATGTTAAAATTTAATTAAGAAAAAGTTTAAAATCTTATCGAATTTGAGTTAATCTATGACATTTTCTGACTGTGGCTATGACTCGGGTATATTTAATTATTAACTTTTTGCTACGAAAATAAAACCTGCAGGACTGGGTGTGCAAGTTTGAATATGGAAACATTACTTAGTGCAAACGAAAACTCGAGGGGTGTAGGTATTCGTTATCTGTAGTAATATTTAAAAGCTATAGAGTTTGTTTGCTTAGTTGAACGCGTTAATCTTAGGGGCCTTGGGTATAATTTGAATTAAAATCGACACGGTAGTCAATAAAAAAAAAACTCAAGTTTTTAACTTTAACTACTCCAACTCCAGGAACAACTGGTCCATTTAAAAAATGATTTATCGAGATGGACTGTTAATAAACATCGCGCTAAAAGCTATAGGAGCAAAGAAAAATCAATTTATTTGGACGAAGTCGCGATAAACCGCTACTAAATGATTATATAGTCAAGATTAGCCCTAGATACAGCGTGAGCATACGCCCTTGCACTGAGGTCGAGTCCGCTTGACTCGTTTAATGTCAATGCACAAGTGCGACCTTTTTGTTAAATAAAACAAAATAGAACGATATTTTTTCAAAACGTTTTTACTTGTTTTGAACTCGTATCCTCGACTTTGCATTCTATCCGACCAACCAGTTCTTCTGTTATCATTGTTGTTTCGAGCTTTTTATTTCAGACCAATGGAATTTTTGTGTCTTAAATGATGTGCTGCAAGTACAGCAAATAATCTTTGCAGATATAAAGTAAAGATATAAAAAAAAGAAAAAAAGTGCAATCTGAGGAGGAGAAAAGGAATGTTAAGCAATCTAAAAAAACTATTGTAGTTTTTTTTTATCGAAAAATAATATTTACATTTTGTGCTGTGTACGCTACCTGCAATTATGTAAATAGATTTCTACTGAAATTGGGTCGAGGAGTGGGGAGTTTACTACTGATGGCGTACCATTAAGGAAGATTCTCTACACAGACACAGATGTGCTAATGTATTATATTGCGGATTAATTATTATTTATGATACTAAGTTAAGCTAAGTTAACTTAAGAAAAGCTTAATTTAATAAGTCTTATTAAATTAAGCTTTTCTTAAGTTTCGTTCATTGAAGTCGACCCATTATTTTGGAAGAGCTCGTCAATTTTGCATTTCCTAGTACAAAATGAGAATTTCATTCTTCAATAAAAGCTAAAATATTAAATAAAACCCTAAAAATTGTTTTCGCTTATCTTTCACCGTCAATCGGTATTTTACTTTATCCAGGAACACACTGTATTTGAAGTAGGGGCAATGAGTCTGATGTAATTAATTAAGGACGTCGGTCTGCGACAATATTAATATTGTAAAATTCACAATCCTAGTAGATTGGGAGCGATCATATTCCTCAGAGACCCGGGCAAATCGTATTACAGGTGAGCGCTGGCAGACTCCCCGCTGATTGGTTTCAATCCTTATTCCATTTTACTTATTCTTCAGTCAGTATCTTATGGCTTTTAAGTTGGAGCCAAATCAAAATTTTACTTTATTTGGTTACGAACCCGATTCGAAAATCGATTTGTATCGATCGATTCAAACTATCGAAACTGGTGTTTCTGTAATATGTACTTATAGTCTTCAATCCTAAGGCTTAGTTGCACCATTTTAGTTTATTTCATCTATGACTATGACTGCTGCGACCGTCAGTCATCGTTTAGGGAGATAATTGACAGCTTTATAGGGTTTAAAATGTTAAAATAAGATGATGCAATCAAGTGTATGTAATTAAATAAAACTTCGAAATCCACTCAAACACATATATTCATTGTTTGATTTTTTACTTTTTGGTGCTCCATTTTTATATCTGTGTTATAAATTATAAATAATACTAGTAGTAAGGTCTCGCAAAAACCACACTGCCCCCGTAAATGGGCAATCGGGAGGCGGGTGTAGTTTTTGAAGCCCGGGCAATGAACTCGGCAATAAATAATAGAATAGTACAAAAAGGTTTTCAACGTAGTACCATCGTGTGGTTTCCACACTCTCAAGCACTCGGACACACGCCAACAGTCTTAATCTATGATATCACTAGCTTTACAGAATGCGGGGTGGCCGCGTTCACTGATGCGTGATGTAGGTTTACTCGAAGTGGGAGGTCTTGAGCTTCTTGACGGCGTTGGTGAGATGCAGCATCTCGGTGTTGAGCTGCCAGATGAGGGTCTCCAGCTTGTCGACGGAGTCCAGGACCTCGACGCGCTCGGTGTGCGGGTTGAAGCGCACCTCGAACGGCCGGGACATGGTGGACACCCAGCGTCTGAAAAAAAAAAGCATTTAATTTATTGGCACATGACAAGTACACCCAACAACCAAATCCTAGACGGAATGTCAAGGGGAATAAAACTTAGGAGAGTGGATTATCAAAGTGGGAAAGCACAAACTTGAGGAAGATTCATGGACACAAGACATTGTTTGAAAGGGGTTGATTTAAAATGTGCGAAAATAGATTGTCAAGATATATTTTTTTATTCTGGAGGGCGACTCATAATTTAAATATTGGTTGCAGTTAAAATGTCTAGAAAAGTAGGCAAGTGCGAAATCTTCAAACACGCCGCCGTAACGAGAGCGTTAGTATGTTACATTTGGCCTTGTATTGCTGGTAAAACCTACGATGCATATAAAAACACCCATTCACCTAAATTTATCTTTGGCATCTTCGAAGCTTTCAGCTACGTAGTAAATGGGCTGGTACTCCTGGTCTTGGTAGGGCTGGATCGAGGTGGAGGCAGGGTCGAAGGGCCTGTGCTCCGGCTTGTCACTGAGGGCATGCAGCAGCTCCCCAATGGAGGAGAGCACAGCCGCTCCATAAACCTTCAGTTGCTGGTTCTCCTTGCACAGACCGAACTCCACTGTGAACCAGTACACCTGAACAAAGGAAACATTCAATGCACACTGTTCAAATGATCAAACACATGACAACTACATGTGACGTGGGTGACAGAAAATTCGCATTAGCTGGGCCCATTTACAAACAAATAATTCGCTTTTGCAATTACATATCTTCTCTTTGTGAACTTACAGTAGACAGTTTTTCGATCTCAGCATCGGAAGCACCGAGCGATGCCAAACCAATTTCTTGGGAGAATTGAGCGAAGCTGGGGTCGGCTAAGAGGGGGATGTGTCCAAGAAGCTCATGGATACAGTCTCTGCAAAAACAATTAGATACACGTTGTAGATAACACTCAGAAATATTCAAAAACAAACGTGCCACGTTTTAGTTCACCAAAGTGGTGTGTAGTAGCAGAAAATATTAGACAGTAACCATATTATGTGGAAGTAGTGTCCATAAGTTAACAGTTATATTATTAAGTATAGTTATAGCCTATGTTAAAAAAAAATTAGTAGTCTTTAACTCGATCGGAAACTTGGAAAATGACCCCTTTGACGTTGAAAACGTTGTTCGTAACACTTTACGGGTGTAAGTAAATTTCCACGGGCATTTAACAATGTTATAACTCCATCAAGCGGATGGGTCTTGTCCGTTTTATATGTATAATGAAATTGCTAAAGATTGTCAGGAAATGATCAAAATAAAAGGAAGCACTTTGGATCAATACTTTAATTAGGCCCGTACCGCATAAACTATAATTCGACCCAATTTACATATGATCTACAAGGACTTATTACGCGTGTTGCGTAATATTTCCGCTAAGATACTAGTCAAGGTGATTGTCAAGTAATTAACGATTCAGAAAATAATTACATTGTGTAGATTTTAAAATGATCAAAAGCTCGTTAACCTGTCAGAGTAGTTAGTTTTTTTATATTTTTATTTATTTAATGAATATGTTGATGGAGCAAAAAATCATACGTACGGTTCAGGGGTGTGGAAGGGGGAGTTGGCGTGGCGTACGTATTGCGTAGACTGGAATACGCGGAAAGCCAGAGACGCAAGGAAGTCCCGGGCGGTCAGCAAGCCAGCTGCTGGGCGCAGCGTGAACCCGGTGTGCTTCCGCAGGAAGTTGCTCACATCCTCCAGCTGAGGGATGCGGTGCGGAACAAAGATATCAGCCTCTTGCAGCTTCCTGAACGCAGACATGTACTCCTTGCAAGCATGCTTGGGCATCAGGTCCACCACCGAGTTGAACACTCGCTGCCAGGTGGCGTTCTCACTCTCCTTGTACGTAATAGACGGGATCGGATCGCCATACTTGTAAGCGAAAGCGATCTCTGCGATTTGCTTCCTGCGCTCTCTGTAATCTTTATCGGCGAAACCGGGGTGGTTCATGTCTAATTCAGGTTCATATTTGGTCATGAGATGGTTGCAGTTGTCGAGATCGGAGGCGTGGCGGGGAAACCAGGGGGTCTTGCTGGAGATGTTGTTGTCAGTCATTAGGCTGAAGCCGGCAAAGGCAGTCGACTGACGAAGAGATCTTATGAGTTGCAGCAGGTTGACGCGGGACATGCTGACTTTAACGAGAGCGTCAAATTGGACATCGGTCAGTTGGGAGGGGCGAGTTTCGAGGTGCTGGACGCATCCCTTGTAGTTGTCGATAGTTTTGAGGATGCGAGCCAGAGAGCCCATGCCATCGCGCATGCGCAACAACAGGGCTGCTTGCTGGATCGCTTGCTCTGCTTCGGGAGACTCACTCGCAGCATTCTGCAGAATGACCTCTTCCTCAGTCAGAGTGTAATCTGGAAATAATACTTAATTTAAAACACCAACGCAGAGACATGACTAAATATTGTGTAGTGTATATAGACTATTATGGGTTTCGAGTCTTTGAGAGAATTACAATGTCTTGAAAACAATAATACTGACCCTCGTCATTTTTCGCAGCGTCATCCCCTATGTCAGCATCGGCTACAAAGATAACAAAACAAATAAAAATCAAATCATAAAAAGAAAATAAAAAATAAAGTAAAGAAAATTCTTAAACAATAATTTACCAAGTTGACCGTTCTTCGTTTCATCTTGCTGAGTCCCATCTTCCACGGTCGGGGAGTTGTCGCCGCCAATATAAACTCCATCTTGGTTGAATTCGGGGTCCAAGCCAGAGTCTAAATTAATAAAATAATAGCAAATAAAATAAAAATATCCAAAGAAAACAAATAAATACATAAATATTTTTTAGAAATACAACTGAAAAAAACTTGGTGTAAGTACTTCAGGGTCCTCGAGGGCAGACATCGTTTTAAATGAGAGGTCACCAAACGAGCAGATAATTTGACAGCTACAGGATACACGCGCAGACAGATGATGGTCTCTCTGCTCAACGCATTGTTCACTTGTATGCAGTTAATAATAATAAATCTAACTCTGTTTGAGTAACCCACGCAAATAAATACTTGGAGATGAATTCATTGTGTCTTGTCAAAAGTGACTATGTATTACTTAAGCTTTACATTTTATTTATTTAGTTCCCTAAATACCCAAAATTACGTAATTCACATAATACTAGAACTAAACCGACATAGTGCTATGCCCTAAAATAATGTTGTTGATCATCATCATCTTTCGAAATGTTATTAAATTTCACCATTTTCTCAGTAACTTAATGAAATACTGTTTTTCCTAGTCGTATCTTAAAATGATCTCAATACGTCAGGTCTGCTTTTGAATTGCTGTTTTTCGGATTAAAACTGTTTGTAAACGTTAAGGCTAGCAGGCCGGGTTTGAGAGATGGACCAGTACCATGGTCTTGTTTTCTGAATTGCCCCTGTTTATTTGGCACCTGTATACGTCAATATAGCAGGGCCATTCTGGAGCAAGAGCGCAAGACAACTTGCAAACTATCAGAGCTGTTGACTTACCATTGGCACGGGCGCGAGCCTCTTCAAGGACGCTTTGCTTGGTCTGTTTGACGACTAGTGTCTCGAAGCGAGCATCGTCCACCAGGGAACGGCGGCGAGATGGGTAGCCGTTCTGCGGAGAAAAAACTATATGTTACAACCTGTTGCTGATGCCCTGAACCTGATGAATACTAATTCGAACACGTGACAGCTGACGTTGTAGTTAACCTAACCACTACTCCGAACGTGTCGTCGTAAGAAGTAAGGCAGCGAGATTCGACACACAATTATTGTCAATCAATTTTTAACGCGCGGCTCTAATGGTGTCGAAGGGGTAGATATAGTTAAATTATGATCAATGATAAAAAATTACATCATATTATGTAAAAGGTTTCAAACCTGGTGTTAACGGTCGTGGTAAGTAAATGTATTATCAAAATATGAAAGAGATGACCACAATTAATCGTTCATTAATGAAACCGAGAACGATAAACGATGAAAGTTATTCTAATGCATTTAAACCCTAATTCAATATCGACGTGCACGATACGATCGTAACCCTCCACTTCACAAAGGGATCTAGAAATATATCTTCTAAATCCTTATAAATATAAAGCGGTCACAGCGCATTATATTTCATGTGCGAGTAGGAATTGCTTTTACGAAGTTCCTAAGCTTATTTCCTGAGCGGGGCGTAAAGTGCTCCCATTATTCCCCGGAACCTCCATCTTGTGATGGAAATCTCACAAAGGAATACCAGTTTCTGGACGAGTAAACGCGAAAGGCCAATTACAAGTTCCAACTTTTAGCTGTTGCTTCGACCCTCGTATGTCTTAAGTTTAACACGTATTTAAGTGAAGTGAGAGCAAGTTTCAATGACTTTAAAAAGTCAAAAGTTTGTCTTTAATACAATTATGTAATTATACTAATTTGTTTAAATTCGGTGCCCCTAACAGGAAGTAAGTGGCTAATCGTACGTTTATATTGTAATGCATTGTTATAGTTTCATTGTCTGCGTATTGTCTGAGCGAGTGTTTCCGTCGAGCGAGCGTCTGAGACGTAAGGCCTAGCATTTTCCACTAGAACGGCCGCCTATGTGTGTCAAGGGTTGTGCTAATCACCTTTGATTGTTACCGAGCCCCTGTAATGCAGCCTAGCACATAATTGCACCTGAAAACTTTTGTGCAAAATTAATATCGCGACCGTCAACAGAATTGCGGAAACGCCAGTCGCATTGTAAAGTTAAAGGTCCGCCTAACTGGAGCGGGCAGGACTCGGAATCCGGTTAAAATAGCCTTGGTTTGTCCGAGTGGCCACTTCACCGTTCCAATCGGTCGGCTGATAATTAAGCGGAGCCGAGAGTCGACCGCTGACCACCCTACTATTATCTTAATTCAAGAACGATTTGGGCGACCAATTCATCATCAATAGCCGTCAACGTGTCTACCGCTAATCGAACAATTGATAAACGAGTTGTGGTTATCTTAATTTTGTTAGTTACACAAAAAACAATGTCACCTAACGCCTCAAATGGTTAGGTAGTGCATGGATATAACGACCGCGTCAATGAATCCGGTGGTCAAGGGCGCAATGAGACCTCGAATTAGTTTAAGTAAATTTAGCGTTGCTCTTTTGTTTTTGCATCTAGATAACTGATTAAGAGCGGAACTAATCGGCGCAAAGCGAATTAGCCGTTTTTATTTGCTTATAAAACATTTGAAGGTGACTGTCATAAATGGTTACCTCTTTGTGGTTATTATTAAAGTGTAATTTGCTACACCGGGTCACATGATTGAATTTTAACGATCTTAACTTATTCCAGTAGGCTGGTGAGCGTCGCACCTCCAAGCATTCCGACCTTCGATGGTCAAGGAAATACAATCAATCCGCCAATTATAAAATACACGATAACTATAACACGTAAGTTGCAAACCGGGTTATCGCACAGCATTGTCTGTTTAAGCAAACAATTAAAGCAAAATATAAGCATTGCAGCTAACTATACTTATGTAAATAGAAGTAACTTATCTAAAATCTACACAACAACAATTTAGAGGATATTTTTTACAAACTCTTCATAAAATTCGCAACAATCGCTTAAGCTTTCGTAACCACAAATCAGTCTTGTTAACTGCCTGCCATAGAAACGAAACCACTATAGTTAGTGCAAAAACAAATTAATTGAGGTTAGGTAACGATTACGATGCACCTTGAATATTGACAATGGTAATTAATCTCGAACGAGACAATGATGAGACCGTTAACGGAATATTTTTCTGGGGCGACTGAACTATTTCATGCGCGAATTGTATTTTCGCCGGCGAAGAGATTATCTCCGGTAGCGAACAATGAGTTTATGTCATTTTAATGTTGCGCGAGATGTTGCGTAATTCGTCACACGATTATTGTGATATCGTCGAGAAAGTGAGTACGGTGTCACTTAATTGTGAATGAATTAAGCGGCGGTAGGTGTAATGTGATTAAAGGTGTCTGGGGGAGAGACCCGGCGAACTCACCGGATTTTCGGTGTAATTAACCTGAGCTTTAAGTGAAAACAATTTAAATTCTTTTACCAACTGGAATCATCTCCTTAGAACACTTTCACACGATTTCTTTGCATTCACTGAGATTTTGTGTTTTAATGTAAACAATGTGATTGTCTTAGCGGTTAAAATTAATGGTAATTAGTTCATAATTATGTTAAACGCTTCTGTTTTATTGGCCGCGTCTATTGTTACTTAATCGTACAAGGCTGAAAGGATTTGACAAACAATTAAGTAGGCAATAGCGATTACTGGAGATGACGCGCGGATCTGTGCAACTGTCGCTAAGAACCTTGCACCTGCATTAAATATAATATTAATTAATAACCTTACTTTATGCTAAATCTTTCACTGTTACTAGGGTAATTTTTAGTGGGCACCGACGAAATAGTGTTATCTATCTTAACAAACTACGATGGACCAATTAACATTTCCGTTTTTACGTTAAAGACTTTTATCATAATAATTTTCCGCACGAAAATCCCAAGTTTGTAAATGACAATTAAATGAGCGGGACATTTCATTAGTCACCAGTCAAAAACCTATATGAGATCATTATATCATCCCAGTGTATTAAATAACAATCATGCAATTATCAACTCAAATTATAACTATGAAGAACTTAACGCAGGTAATTATTTAAAAAAGATGAGTCTTATTATGTATGGGAACTTGATTAGATTTGAGATAGTCATTTGGACAAACACGAGGTTTGTGATGTAAACAAACTTTGTTTTGTTTTTGAAATGGAAACTGATTTGACCACCGTAAACTTTGTAACATTTCTGCCTTAAATAGCAAGCAAAAGCGCAGGGTCCTGAAGGAATCCTGCGAAGCAGCAGTCCTCACCTCGATGCTATAGGATTTCTTGATGGCGAACATTTCGCGGTTTTTCTGGGCAGCAGCGACGGCCATATCGAGCTCCGAACACACCACTGGGTAGCCTGAACTGAGGTTCACTGCGCGTTTAGCTAGCGTTAAGTCTGCGAGAGCTTTGTCCCGACCACTGGCTTGGCCTGTCTGTCTGCGACTGTAGCTGTCGGACTACTAAGGCTAACTAAACTTTGGATTGCAAACAGACCAATGCATGATGACCGTTCGTAAGAACAGTTTAAATAGTGTTAGGCGCTCGCCTCCCACCGCGCGGCGCCTTTCGTGCGCATGCGTCACCGCCTCCCGCGCGCCGCGCTCCTGCGGCCAACCCTTAGCACCCTCGACGTCTACTTACCACCCTCAATCATCAGCACTGTGCACCTACATTTGCGGATTGCCGAATTTGCGGAGCGCATTAAGATTTTTTAATGTTTGTCGAGTATAAAAAATAAATAAGTAATTTCTACTCTGAATCATGGTATTGTGACATCTTTATCTGGATTGGGAGAATTCATGCATTAAATCCGTGAAAAAACTAAATTCAAAATAAATAGCTCTATAGTTAATACGAAGTACCTAGGACTAGTTACTACATACAAAATGCAAGCGGTCTGCATCCAGTGTGATCCTGCGATCTTTACAATGTGAAATCATCTTAATTTTCGCTTTGTAAAACTGTGGATGTACCTTGGCTGATAAGATAATGATAATAATGACTACAACATTATAAAGGCTATCTTTCAGTTCATTTCCAAATACTTAGCTGAAAGTTAATCGCACCATTTTCAAATCGGGCGGCAATCTGGCTCGGCGTATCCCGTACTAATGTTATTATTATGTTATGTACCTTATCTATTTTTAAACGTGTCCTGTGTTAATCCTTCAGTGCTAGATTTAAAGGATTTATCTAGCAATAGCAAGGATGACCTTCATGATGTTTGGTTGTAGTATAGGTTGTAATGTATTATAATCTGGTTTTCACGCGATAGAAATGATAGATTTATAGGAGGAACTTCGGCTTCTAGTACTAAAGTTCTAAGTTATAGGTTTAGTTCTAGGGTTCGATTCCCAGAGTCAGAAGATACACAATCAAAAATGCTTTACTACCTATAATAATAAAAAAAAGTACTACGTAGTATTGATTTGTTTCTCCAAACTCCGTGTTTTAATAATATGTAGTGATTAACTTCGTCTGATAGCTTGCATCGAAATTATTCCATGCAAACAACATGATAGAGCACTTTTTTGTTAGTCGATTGCCTCCTGCTTTTATATGGAGAGTTAGTTTTCGATCTTCTCCTAAATATTTCTTTCTGATTACCTATATTATTCGTAGGACCACGAGGACAGGTTAACTATAAGACCTGTATAATTGGGGATTTTAAATTACATTCAAACTGTAGACGTGAAACCAGGAGCTCTATTTTTGAATCACTCGCATCCAGATGGCGAGTGATATTCATTGATTAAAGTCAAATTTTGGAATGAAAACCAGTTGTAACCTACACATGAAGGATTTGAAAAATCATTGCTCATTTTTGTGAGTACTTACGTCTATATTTCGCGTGGTTTTCGTTGATTTTTTATTCGTTTTTGAACGAAAATCACACGCCATATCAGAGTGATTCTAAAATAGAGGCCCAGACGGCTAGGATCCAGATTAGTGGGAAGGAGTGTTGTGAAAAGTCCCTATTTAGCATAATATTTAAGGTAGCTTAAAATTTGGACATGTAGCATAAAAAAGCAACTGTGTATGTATCTGGAATGGAAATCTTCTTCTCGTGTATTTTAAAACTATATTGAGAAAAGCGACAGAAAGGTGTTTTTTGGAAGCATTTTCCCCCCTGCTATTAGTGTTGTTATCCTCCTAATACTCTTATGTGTATTAGTATAATATAGTAGATATTGTTAACACGAAACACCGATCTGGTACTTTGTAACACAAGGAAGAAAATTCCTTACCACGAAACTAGACAATTGGTGTGTTATCTGGCGCATATTTATATATATATATTTATTTATATACATTAATCGGTTCTAGGATCATTATGATGCTACTAACAGACTACTAACCATAATGTGAATTGTGACTAGTTTAATACGTGTATGTTACATTGAAATAACAATGTTCAGATGCAATTAGCGCAGGCGTATGACTTTAATTAAGAATATTAATTAAAGTAAAACATGAATGATGCTGTAAATAATTGTTCCATAAAAATCTATAGCAGGTTTCCTATTAAATAAACTTGATTCATTTATTGTTTTATTTTTCATAAATTACGACAAAGATTTGCTGATTGTACATCTAGGAAAAATATTTTTTTATCAGATTGACCAGATAGTTTTATGAAATAATTGTTGATGATTTGTATCTTAGAAGTAATTAAATAAATAGCCTTAAATAAAGCCTTTGTTTGGATCTTGAAATTATGTACAGTTTTTAATAGATTAACTCCTTAAGTGACCATATACGAAATGTGATTTTAATTAATTCGCCGGCAAGACTAATATGGCAAAGTGAGGTAGGTAACGTTGAATGATAATAGTGTGATAAGTACGTCAATGAAATAAAGATACTGATATTGTTCCTACTTTAATTTACTTCCGATAAAATTTGCAATATATAAAATTGAAGGCGGACATTGCTTTGTCGTGTCATGTTACAGATCCTTGGATTGGCTCGGGCCTTATCTAAGGAAGTGAATTACTTCACTTTGCTCCACATATGCAGGATATGAATACCTACTGTATATTGTGGGCATATCTGTCAACAACTTCTAAGAATTTATTTACTCATGTACGAGTATCATATCGCAGTGACATGTCCGGGGTTTGACAACTCTACCCATGATCATGGCTATTATTTGCAGTTAATTAACTATATACCGTAAGTAAATTAATAAAGGGTTATTTAGAAGAACAAATATAGGGTCTAATGGTAATTTAAGATGAAGTCGGTGTGAACCTATTCACTCCCCGAGAATAGTTCATTCCTTATGGAGAACAATATATATACATATATATATTTTTTCAAAATATATAAATAAATCGCAAAGTCATCAGTAAAAGGCGTTTTAATTAAGCTATTTAAGGTCACCTGTAAAGTGTATTTAAAGTGTAATTTAGAAATCTTTTAGAGATTTTGACATCATAATCAAATCAAATCACTAATCGTCGCTGCCAAATCTAATACTAATAGTTTTTCTTTAATACATATTTAAAAACCAAATAGGGAATGCCCCTATTAAATTTAATGTAATTGTAGCAAAAACTTCAATTAGTAATTTAATAAGTGTCATTAGACGTTGGAATTACCTACATGTAAAAAACATTTAGTAGTCGTCAAATAGATAATTCGGTTATTTTATTACTCACCTTAGTTACCGGTTATGCATCCGTATATTAATATGCAAATTGTGTAGTAGATTGTGGTACATATTGTCGTCCAGTTAATTCATATTCGTCGTGACAAATTAGTATTATGAAATCAGTAAGAATAGGTATAAAAACACTCATTGTTTTTATGTTTCTATGCACATAAATAGATTATTATTATAAGTATTATTATCATAGTCTGATCTATGGCCATGTTAACATCTGTATAAGTACATATAATTATAACAAGCGGGCCCCCGCGCGTTTAGGGTTTTCTCCCTTCTCTCCCCTCGCTGCGTGATGTTTTATAGCCTTAAAGCCTGGAACTCTCTGCCTTTGGATGTCAGGAGGACCGAGTCGAAGTTATCGTTCAAGAGCAAAGTCCGACAATTCCTCAAAGAATAGATAATTGCATAATATTTTTTATATATGTATATTTATATATAATTTATGTATTTTGTTTAAGTTTAAGTATGTTTATAGAATATATGTTACTGCAGTAGTTTATGTAGGTTTATTTTTTTACTATACATATTAGTTAATTGTTGCTTTTTTATTTCTTTTCTGTTTATTATTTTCGCTGCACCCATTGCCATCTCTCTGCATGACCTAAAGGTTTGACTGGCAGAGAATGCTTTTAGCATTAAGTCCACCTTTGTACACTATGATTTGTGCAATAAAGTCTTTAAATAAAAAAAAAATAAAGCCTTCGCCGATAAATAAGATAAGATAACTCTGTTGCACGTCATAACAAATTACAAATTCGTTCAAAAGAAATGTACAATTTAGGAGGTCTTTTTGATAAATAAGCTATCCAATCCAACACAAAAATATTTTTGAAATCGGTAGTTTCTGAGATTAGCGCGTTCAAACAAACAAATAAACTCTTCTGCTTTATAATATTAGGAACGATATTGTATTGATGGAAAACCTGGCTTGCTAAAAATAGTAGGATATTAATCGCTATAGAAGAGGCTATGAAACAGAGCCCAGCCATGGAAACTTTTAAAGTAAAGTTCGTATTTTGTACTGTGTCAAAAATTATTTGCTCTGATTGTTGATGGTAAAATACTCGTATTTACATGTGAAAGATTTTAATTGTTACTTTTAACAGTTTTGTACGTGTTTATATCCTCATAATATCAATAAATTATGTAACCGGTTGTAATGATTTTGATTCGTTCTTGGTTCAACCACCACTATGACCTTGTTTTTGTTTATTAACGATAAATTACCCCGCTAGTCTTTCTACTTACTAAGTGATACTTAGGACCCTGGAAAAGTACTGGTAGGCGTTCGATACTTTGAACTTGAGACTTCCTACCATTTTGCATAGTACTTAAGGATAGTGGTTTAGAAAGGAAAACAAAACGACAACTGTCAGTTATTTAAATAATTCATTTATTTGTCATGGATACCATTAAGTGCAGCAATTACAAAATTTATGTAAAAGAATTACCATTCACATTGCATAATTGAGTTGAAAGTATTATCATAAAGTCGGTTGATTTTCATCTTATATACGAGTAGGATGTTTTCATCTAATGTTCGCCGAGGCCCAGTGGATTGCTTCTTTGCAATATGCACAAGCGGTGCACTTCCCTAGGCCTAGGCGCATGGTGAGGGCCAGTCGCAATAGCGCACGGGGTGCGTATTGTGTGGTATTGCGATTTGCGATGCAACTTTGACAGTTAAGCAGCTCTACTTTACTGTCAATTTAGCAATTCGTATTACAATTTCGCATTATATATAAGGTCACCTCGTTTTAAGTGATAATACTTATATGGCCGATTCAGCACAATAAATTAATCATTTTTTTTAGAAAACACTTCGGGTTTTCATCCGCTAATTAATGTTAAAATTAGAGATATAGAAGGTTTGGGCATTCAATTGAGGGAGGCAAAGCCGATGACGAAGTAAACTATTTAAATTGTTAGGGTGCTATTTTAATTAATGATATTGTCTTATTTAAGGAAAATTATAAAAATTAAAATCTCGGTTTTCCAAAAAACGATGATTGTGACCTGTTTCTATGTTTTTATACAAATACAAATATCTTTTTCCATATACAGGTTATTTTACATTTCCATATTGCGTCGAGGATTTCTTTTATGTAAATAAATACTTGTGTTAGAATATCCCCGCTCTCCATATTATTTTAACAATAATTGATTGATAGGGTGAGAAAATACCAGTACATAAACAGATTCTCAGACAAAATAACAATAAAGAAGTTTACGTTTTTTCGATTATTAGATTAGATAAAATTAATTATGTTATTATTAGACGAGAGTAGTTTAATTTATTATTATATTGAATTAATTCAATTTATATTAGTTACACAATATTCATGTACATTATAAAAATAAAGGTTATCTGTATACAAAGACACTGTTAAAATATTATCACATAAAATGATTTGACCTTATATATTGACATAGCAGTGCATACAGAATTTTCACAGATGGCAGTCGGCACGATGATAGAGTCGGAACTGCCTTCGTTGTACTCGAGCCCAGCGGAGGGCAGGCGACAGTCAAGAAGTTCAAGCTTCATGACTGTTGCTCTGTCTTTCAAGCTGAAATGCTTGCATTGCAATACAATGATCATGTCAGTATTCTGGATATGAGACTTCCTTAAAAAATATATTTATTCAGTCAGACAACAAGTCGTCACTAATTGAACTAGGAAATCCAAATTCACACAATTATTTTTCCGTCGAGATCCACAAAAACTTATACCATGCCCGAACATCTGGATTATCCGTCGAAATTGTGGGGGTCAAAGCTCATGACGAACTCGACGGAAATGATGCAGCGGACCTGGCGGCAAAAGAAGCTGCAAATTTAAATGTAGCTCCTGATCACTTTATCATACAAGTAAGCCATGTTAAATATAAAAACAAACTCAACTGCCTACGGGCAACTGAAGATTTATACAATGACTCTACCAGCCTGCGTCCATACCAAGACACTGTTATCGACTTACACAGATCTACAGAAGTTTCTGGCCGTTATACCTCCTCGATTCACTATGAACTAAATCCTCACTAACCATGGCTTCCTCAAATCTTACCTCCATCGTTTTAAAATTACCACCGACGATCGCTGTCCCTGCCCAGACCACGTCTCAAAGTGTTCAGCATCTCTGGAACAATGCCTTCGCTTTTCAGCCAAACGAACTGACCACCTTAGTCTATTTGTTAAAAGATTTAAGTTTGGCTATTATAAATGTAAGAAGATTGTGGAAGGTATTTAAAGTGCTTTCTTTTGAAATTACATCGAGAAGTTTAAAGGGATCGAGTTTGTAGTGGTTAACAATATTTTATATAAAAAGGAACACAACACTGTCTCTGCAGAGTAATCCGCAAGCACTGCAGATTCAGAATTACAAAATATGAATCACAAAAAAAAAAAAACTGATCACCTTATCGCTGCAAATATACACCACCTCAGCCCATTCAATCTTGAAATAATAACCAAAGAGGACACAGTTAAGACTTTTTGTGCTCTGGTTAACCACATTGTGCGAAAGCTTTTAAAAGATTTAGCTTTATTTATATTTTGGCAAATCTAGTGATTGAATTGACAGATGCAATACTTTGGTATTGGCATGACTCCTGATGTAGACGAAACTATGGTTACTACAATAATTCTATTCAGTTTCCACATACGCTTCGCTAAATCTGTACATTTTGAAAGTTTTAGAGCTCTTCCACTTCCATGCAGATTGCTTGCAACCGATCTCTGTGGAAAACCATTTGGCTATGTTTAACAGGCAATAACTGTTAAAGATGATGATTAACCTCACGGTTTAAAATTATTAGAAGCGCCAGATTCAAGTGCCTGCATAAAATATTTTTCACTCGGGTTTCGTAGGTGGGTACTGTTTCGTAAATTATATCGTGAATTCGTAATATATATAGAAGATATTTAAAAAAATTGCCATTTTAGTTAGGTACGAATATTCATATTCGAATATTTAGTTACATTCGAATTATCAGTCATCAATTCAACAACTATCCACGATACATAATGAATATGGTTTCAGAATTGTGTCACTCCTAAAATTACTATCTTAAATGCTACTATTGTGTTAAACGCAAAACTCGTTACCCAAATCATGACAAAATTCCGCAAAAAGAATAAATGATTCTCTACAAGATAACTAGTTTATTAAACGAGGAATTTTAAGCTATTCATGAAGGTCTAGGTACCGTAATAACTAGTGACTTGACTTAGCAATGGACATTAATTGTGCCTAACCGTGATTTCGATTTGTATTTTACTGGAAAACGATTCACATTTTTTTTTTAATTAAAAGATAGTCAAAGTAATTGATATATTATAATATAATGAATTAAAAATAACGTTGCGTAGGTACGGACGACAGCACGTCAAGGTAAACACTGCGGTATCTTATGCAGTTGTAATAAGGGTTAGTTTGCAACAAAAGTGGGTAGCCTGATGTGCTGGAGAATGTACCTTACTTGTACCTACAATGCTGATACGAGTACATAAGGCGAAAAATGGTGCTGGGTGGCGTTATTTTATAGCATTGTTGTATGTAAGTAGGTACTAGTATTATTGTGCCAAAGTCACATATTACCTCATATGTACCTCACTCAGCAAGGGTCCACTGAAAACCAGCGCCAGGGCCTCCCGGGAACCTGGCTTATGCTGAGTGTGGTCCTCTTGATTTGGACATCACCGACACACGGCACACTGGCACTGCATGCTTGCTTTTTTCTCTGTTTTTGTTTTTTGATTGTTTTTTTCTGTTTTGAATTTTGTAAATTCGTCATGTGATTGTGTAAGTAAGTATGTTATTATTTTGTGAACTCGTTCAAATGTTTATGTGTGTGTGTTTGTGATGTCTTAAATTAATTAATTCATTTTCTTTCTTTCTTCCTGCCCTTTCAGGGCACATTTATTTTTCTTCTTCTTCTTTTTAATGGCTAATCTGTGTTGCCACATTCGCCAGTGTCGCGTGAGTATAGATTTGTGCACTGTTGTGGGGAATGAGTCAATGTGGTAACTGTGTTGTTAGTAAATCTACAAAAAAGACACAATATATACGACATCACAATGAATACATTTAATAATTATCGGGACACTTTAAACGTATAACATACAGTTTATTTACAGGAAACAGGAATGTGGGGAAAGATCGAATTGATATAAAGATTATGGTGAAATCAGGTGAGATAGACGATTGATAGGAGTTTAAAGTTTAATTTTGTTACGCGAGATAAATTTTGAAAGAATTTCAATGAAAGGCGAGTAGACTAGGCTGAGAAGAGATTTAAAGTTGCAGGGGCGGGGAATATAATTAGGTAATAGGTCATACAAAGAAGAACCAACTAAGGGGCAGTTGAAAAATATATGGTCCATGGAGCCTTCGTCCAGGCCAACATTTATTTTTATTTTTTTCACTGTATATTTGACGTTCATAAGTGACATTTCATGACCCTCATTGAAATAAAGATTTTAAATTTGAAAATATTAATTTTCCTTTCTATTATTATGTGGATAACTGCTTTTAAATTCAGGTTTAAATAATATTTGTAATTAGGACTATTATGTATTTATTTATCTATCTAAAATATTTCTGATGCTAAATTATACTACGCTACGATTCTTATACAATTATATGATTACCTGTTTTCTCATCCAATAATGGAACAACAAAGGTAAACGATGTCACTAACCACAGCCAATCTAGACGCTAACAATTCTGTGGCTCGTAAGGTAAATCACAAAAACCAAGATCCATGAAGATGACACACATTTTGACGGCACCATCTCAGGTGTTTGCGTCACAAATAGGTATATTGGGTTTACCGTTGATGAACAATTAGCATACTAATCAATAAAAACTGGATGTTTCGCGAACCGGTCCTCATCGATTTAATATGTCATAATGTGTAATAAAAAAATATAAATATTTATTACACACTGACGCGCGGACCGCGGTTGCCCAGAGCGTTTCGGGGCTAGGCTTTTGTTATTTTAGAGCTTTGACAACATACCACTTAAAGATATTCTTACAGATACTGTACATATGTAAAGTAAAGTAAGCAGAACCAATCGTAAATACAGGAACCTGGAAATCATTCATTTCTAATTACGCCAAGAGTGACTGGCTTTGGATTTTTCTCTGCTATTATAAGACGTTATTTGTGATTTCTCCAAACACAATTTAACCAAACATAGTTACACCTTAGATACATACCTACTTACTTACTTAATATAACAGTAACTAAGTCGTTAGATCGCGACAGGCAATTAATATTTACTTATTGCCATTAAAGATATTGAACAACGCATAAAGATTACCGATTCTCTAATGTCTTTAGTATTAAAAATACTATTAACGGATCGTTCTGATGCCGAATTCACTTTTTTCGATTTTGACTTCAAAAAGAGATAAGATCTATTATCTTATCTCTTTTTGAAGTTAATGCAAACAAGTACTTACCTACTACCAATGTTAATTTAGCCGAATTCAATAAGTATCTAGGTGTGAAAACCGTGACTCATTACATTAATACCTACTAGGGAGTTTCCTAACCATGCCATTATTCCAAAAGGAAGATGCACCTTGCCCGCATGAAGTGAGATCGTCGCAGCCAAATATTTAGAGAATGTTATTTTGAAGTACAGTGCGACAAGGATATTCTGGCCAACGGATGACATTGACAGGGGGGCTTATTCAAGAAAGGGTAGCCAGAGCAAGAAAATCTCCCTTGATTCCGGGAGTCTATTATTTATTGCAGTATTTTTATTTATCACCCTTTCTAGCGAATATTTTTTTATGCAACCATGACAACGTCAAAAAAAAGATTTCATGCATGGATGGAAATGTCGTAGAAGGCATTTTCTACCATAAGAGGCATATAATGTATTTTCCACTGATTTTAGACCGAAAACAATTGTATTATCAATAAAAACCATTGAAAATAAAAATTTTATTTATGGAGTTTAGCTCTACGGTATTTAAAAATAATAATATTAATACTTTACACAGAACACGTACGAATATAAAATAAAAGGAAAAATCGAAAAATCTATTGTAAAATTGGGGAGACTTCCTACACTCGATCTGGCAACCGGATTTTTGAATTTGACAGTGTTAGTTCCGACTGTCACCGTTGGCCAGAAGATCCATGTCGCACTATATTCAATTTTGACACAAAATGCATGGAATGAATGCCAAACTTCTTGACTTAGTTTTTCCTTTACATTTTTATTTCATTCTCCGGGCGGCAAAATAATATTTTGCGAAAATGCATTGCCTTAATATTATTAAGGCAATGCATTTTCGCTCGTGGGTTTACCTAGGACGATTAACTACAGTTGATAAGTAACTGTGCAAACAAAAAAGCAAGAATTAACTTGGTGTCTCGCGGAAAATTTGCACTAGGGGATTTCCATCCATCCATTCGCGTTTTGAGTTTAGTTCCACCGCGCCGTAGCGTAGCATCCCGATTTGCAGGGTCTACGCGCGGACCCAGTATTTAATTGCATATCTACGTCAACATACTAGGTACCTGCTACATTATCAGAAGTCACTTAATTGTTTGCGACGATTTTTCCATAAAACCGCTCAGTTAAGTACTATGATTTGTTTCATAAACCTTAATGCTCCTTTATGACGACACTAACACAACTTACAAATAGGATAATCGAATCAATACTTACATAAGGAAAATCCACTTTCCTCTTTCTTTCTACACTTTTAAAGTCAGTATTCAACTGCGCTGTGGGAAATCTACAATATAACAATACCAAGTTCAATCTTACTAATCTCATTGTTTCTAACATATGGTAAATAAAATAAAAAAGGTTTAGCGGTGAATACCCTATAAACTCTATTTATTTTTGGAACGTAGAAATATCCTTATTTTTGAAGCTAGAGAGCACTTATCGATCGTTTTTCTATTCGTCTTCATGGATCGATTTGGATTAGCAAATTAAAACGGGTCCGCGTTCCGCGAAACGTAGGCTGTTAATTACATTCACTGCGTAAGTTTGTAGTTACGCACAACTTGCATTAAATTCTGTCCTTAGGTTTTTCCACCCGAGTGGGGGCTGCTGCTTAACTCGTTACCGGTCTGTCATCATGAGTATGTATTTAAAATGATTAGCACTAAAGTAATAAGTGAGTATAGAAAGCGGTCATCAAATACTGGGAAATCCCCTACGCTGTGGAAGGAATGAGGAAAACAGCGCTTAAACTGGAAGCTCTAAATGTTGTGACGCCATCATAAACTATTACGTCAAATGTAGAGCAGTTGATGAATGTTTTAATATTATAAGAGGTCTACTGACCTGCAAATAATAGTAAACCAGTGCTTCAAAAACGTAAATAGTGTCTGTAGTATACTGCATTTAGGTGATGGCAACACTAATGTCATACGAATAATGGCGCGGAGTTGTTGCTAATGTGCTGGTTGTGAATTAAGTGTTTTCTTGGTGTTTGATACCGGTATTATCGAGTATTCTTCAGTGGCGACGCAGGAAAATGTAAGTTTTAAACTTTGGTTAAACAGAAAAAGTCAAAAGTTTGGTAGTTACGCAAATTTTTATGAGAATTCTGACAAAATATGTCCAAGGTTTACACGAAATAAATACGTATTTTAAAGAGTATAGATATACGAATGTTAATTAATTACCTATAAAACGAATGTACGAGCCTGTAAATACACGTTATTCAACCCATCATGTGGTTTGCATACATGATTCGACTTTAAAGGAGGTTAGAAATACCTACCTACTGCCGGCCGGCAAAAACTAGGTGCAAACATGGTTCAAACAATAGATTTATTGTCACCTGGTGATTTTGAGCACGATAATACGAAGTATCAATCTGTAACAAGCGTTCAGAGAATGCTTTATTGCTGTGAATATTATTATTTCTACAAATGTATAATATAACCCTAAAATGAAGAGCCCAATTTCTCAATTTCTTAAAAAATAAATTAAATTGAAATTAATATACTAAAATTCACGAATACCTCGTTGAGGTCATGATGTAACTTATTAACCATCTTTTGCCTAAATGTATTGTCTGCTGTTATATTATGAAGTGACTATATGATTATGAATACCTATATATGAATATGAATAATGCATTTTGGTTACTTATAAAATGATTTAAAGAAGATAAAAAGGAAAAAACCGAAACAAGGATTTATAATAGCATTATGTTCTGTGATGATTGTATAGTTAAAAGTACTTTGATTGAAAAATAACAAAAACTTAAATAAAGGGAAAGTCAATAAGAGAGACTAAGGTAATTTGCACAGGTCAATATGAAAGACCAGTACTGTTCTGTGAAGTCAATATGAGAGACTAAAGGTCAATATGATAGGCCGTGGCAGCTTTGTGAGGTTAAATTGACAAACTGGTTCGTAACATATGAGATACCTGTTTGTTTTGTTGTTTTGTAAGGTCAATATGACAGACTGGTAGTAATGCAAGGTCGGTCAATATGAAAGACTTAATAGGTCAATTCGAGAGACCTGGTAGAAAAGATGAAAATCTATTAAATTTTGTAATAAAAGTATAGTCAATAGCAAAGACTAAATAGAGATAACAGAGCTGTGTATGGAAGAACAGTGGATAAGTTGAGGTTCAGGTGATATGTTTACTTATACAATTGTTACAGATCACATCAAAATGGCTCAATCATCGGTTCTGCCAAACCTGACCCAGTCTCTGTGGGAGTGAGATGGGAAAAATGGAAGAGAGCTCTGGAAATATATTTTCTGGCAGCTAATATTGACTCAAGTTTAAAAAAGCGAGCTACCCTCTTACATATTGGTGGGCTTGCCTTACAAGAAGTATACTATAACTTACCTGGAGCTCACGCTGATGATGCCAATACTGTGGACGTATACAATGTTGCCGTGGAAAAGTTAAATGAATACTTTTCTCCAAAACAAAGTAGATATTTTGAAAGATACATATTTAGACTTATGAGACAAGAAGAAGGAGAAAGATTTGAAACTTTTCTTATAAGGCTACGAAACCAAGCTGATAAATGCGAATTTACAGCTAAAGATGAGAATTTGATCGACCAAATAGTTGAAAAAGGTTCAAGCGCAGAGTTAAGGAAGAAAATCTTGGCAGCCGGAGATTCTATTACTCTACAACAAGTTATTACCGTTGCTATTACTCTAGAAACGGTTAATAGACAACTTGACACGTTCGAGAAACCGGCGACAAGTAAAATTTTTGAGCAGAAAAATTCTGAAATCAACAAAATTGATTCGAGAACGCCTCATCGCACAAGGAATTGCTTTCGATGCGGCAGCAGTAAACACCTATCATTCGATAGTAGTTGCCCGGCAAAAGATAAGAAATGTTTAAAGTGTGGTATAATTGGACATTTCAAGGATTATTGCAAAACTAAATCACAAAAAAGGAGGTTCAATATAAGGAATGACGACACTAATAATTCTAAGAAACAGAAAATTAAACAAACGAAAAAGGACACAGATGAAGTAGATTATATATTCCATTTAGATGATGATTCTGTTGTTCATTGTAAAGTTGGAGGTGTGATTATTGACATGTTGATCGACTCTGGTAGTAAATGTAATATTATAACTGACAAGACATGGGAGTTTTTGAAAGACTGCAAGGTTAAAGCCTATAACCTAATCAAAAATCCTGATAAGATTTTGCTACCCTACGGCAGTCAAAACCTCTGGAAGTACTTGGTGCATTTGATGCTGAGATAACAATTGCTGGTAATATAATAAAAAAAGCTACATTCTATGTGATTCGAAATGGAACGCGCAATCTTCTGGGAAAGACCAGCGCAATTGATCTAAACGCACTTAGAATTGGTATTCCTGTCAACAACATTACCACATTCTCTAAATTTAAAGACGTCACAATTCAAATTCCTATCAAAAAAGATGTTAAGCCTGTTATTCAACCGTATAGAAGGATACCAATTCCGCTAGAAGAAAAAGTCAACAAAAAGTTAGCTGAACTTAAAGAAGCAGATATCATTGAAGAAGTCAATGGACCATCGCCATGGGTCTCCCCGATGGTGCCAGTCCTGAAAGAGAATGGTGACATCCGGATTTGTATAGACATGAGGAGAGCCAATGAGGCTATTATCAGGGAAAATCATCCACTTCCAACTATGGATGAACTATTACCTCACTTCAGACAAGCCAAATACTTTTCTCGGCTCGACATAAAAAATGCCTTTCATCAGGTAGAAATCGATGAAAGTAGTAGATATATAACAACCTTCAGTACCACGAAAGGCTTGTTCCGATATAAGAGATTAATGTTTGGTGTTTCGTGTGCTCCTGAAATGTTTCAAAAAGTCGTTGAAAAATTGTTGCTAGGCTGTGAAGGTACTGCCAATTTCATTGACGATATCATAGTGTATGGATCAGATGAACTGGAACATGACAGACGGCTAAATAAAGTTTTACAAATCCTGAAAGATAATAATGTACTTCTCAATCATGAGAAATGCATCTATAAAACCAATAAAATCGACTTTTTGGGACATCAACTATCGGAAAAAGGAATAAAACCCCTAGATAAATACATTAAGGCGATTCAGTCATCAAAAAAGCCATCTAACGTCGAAGAAATACAGAGTTTTCTCGGGCTGGTTAATTATGTCGGAAAGTGGGTGCCCAACTTAGCATCATTAACAGAACCCCTTCGGCAACTGATTCGGCTTAAGTTGAGTAAATCAGCTGACATTCAAAAATATTGGAGTCAATCTCAGAATGAGGCATTTGAAACCCTTAAGACCCAACTCTCTAACCTAAAGACACTTGGTTATTACAATCCAGCGGACAGAACTCAAGTTATAGCAGACGCGTCCCCCGTTGGATTAGGAGCAGTACTTATACAAATCGACCGCCGGGGACCACGTGTTATAGCTTTCGGTAATAAAAGCCTCACTGACAGCGAGAAGAGATATTGCCAGACGGAAAAAGAAGCCTTGGCGCTAGTATGGGCAGTCGAACATTTTAAGATATACTTGTTGGGTAAAGAATTTGAGCTTATCAGTGACCATAAGCCCCTGGAAACTATTTTTGGTAAAAGATCCAAGCCCTGTGCACGCATCGAGCGCTGGGTTCTAAGACTGCAGGCTTTTAACTATAAAGTTATCTACCGTCCTGGAAAAGAAAACATTGCTGACCCCATTTCTCGGCTTTGCCAATCAGACCAACCTGTACCGTTCGATAATGAAAACTATATAAATGCTGTAGTAGAGTATAGTAGACCTATAGCGGTCCCTCTTAACGAAATTGATATAGCTAGTGCATCAGACGAAGAAATAAAAGCACTAAAAGCTGGCGTTTTCGAAAACAACTGGCATGAATCTGTTAAAGTCTACAAGATTTTTCAATCAGAGATTTGTTTCCATGGAAACATAGCACTCCGAGGTACTAAGCTTATCATCCCTAAACAACTACGCCAACGAGTCATCGAGGCCGCCCACCAAGGACATCCTGGAATAGTAGCCATGAAAGCCCGCCTCAGAACTAAGGTTTGGTGGCCGAGGATCGATAAAGACGCCGAGAATCGAGTAAAAACATGTAAAGGATGCACTCTCGTTTCAGCACCCAACCCGCCGCATCCGATGAAAAGGCGTGACCTGCCAGTTGAACCATGGGTTGATGTAGCTGCAGATTTCTTAGGACCTCTCCCGTCTAACGACTACCTATTCTTATTAGTTGACTATTATAGTCGTTACAAGGAGATAAAAATAATGAGAAACATAACTTCCATAGAGACAATTAAAAACCTTAAAGAAATATTTTCGCGACTTGGATATCCTGCTACATTGACCTGTGATAATGGAAACCAGTTCACTAGCGAGATTTTTAAAACGTTTTGCAAGGAGTGTGGCATTGTATTATATAACACAATACCTTACTGGCCTCAAATGAATGGCGAAGTTGAACGGCAAAATAGAGACGTGCTTAAGAGATTAAGAATAAGCCAGTTAGAGAGAAAAGAATGGAAAGACGAGCTTCTAGAATATCTAATCATGTATAACAGCACGCCTCATACAACGACTGGAAAAACGCCTGCAGAACTCTTTTTTCGAAGACAATTTCGGGATAAAATACCTATTGCAGCTGACATTGAACACAAAACTATGGATGCAGAAGTAAGAGACAGGGATAAGGAGAAAAAAGACAAAGGAAAGGAATATGCTGATAGGAAGAGAAAAGCAACAGACAATAGCCTAGTGGTTGGGGAAAAAGTTTATGTAAAAAATATGTCTAAAGAAAATAAATTAACTTCCAACTTTAACCAAGAACCGCATACGGTGACAGATGTGAATGGTGGAGACGTTAGGATTAGGAATGATACGACAGGAAAAGAATACCGAAGAAACATTATACATCTTTAAAAAGCGGAGGATGGCGAATGGAAAATAATTGATCATGAAAGTCATGATGAAGCAGATGCAGACCTTCATGAAGATTAATTTTGTTGTTTTGATTATTGTGAAACTTTAATAAAGTATTTTCGGAAATTCTTGTTTACATTTAAATTTAATAAGGAAGGGATGTAGTATACTGCATTTAGGTGATGGCAACACTAATGTCATACGAATAATGGCGCGGAGTTGTTGCTAATGTGCTGGTTGTGAATTAAGTGTTTTCTTGGTGTTTGATACCGGTATTATCGAGTATTCTTCAGTGTCTTTATTCAAACATCGTACGTGTCCATGTCTTCATGCTTCCCTATAGTAATATAATATGGATGGACTGCCTTGTTGGTGTAGCGGTTAGTTCGCTGGTCCTGGGTTCTAATGCCGGGTCGAGCCAACATTTGTTTCTCGGATTTTCTGTCTTGAAAATACTCGGAAACAGCTCGGAGTCAGGTGGTTGGTGTTAACACCCCCGTGCTTCGGAAACCATGTTAAGCCGTTGGTCATACGCTTGATTTCTCATTATAATAATTATTATTATACCTATTAAATTTAACTTTCCGTCGGTTAGGTCAAAAATCACTTGATGCTACAGCATTGCCTACATTGGTCCACAAGGGTTCTACTACCGCCACATTTGGTTTGTGTTTTCCCTTCTGCTTCAATATAGCGCGAAAGTGTCGCGGAAAATAACATCATAACATATAATGCGGTCGTATTTGTGGTCAATCAGACTGTAGGCTTCCATTCCTCTATGAGTCAGAGCGCCTCAGACGCAAACCCAGACGCGATAGTTGAGCCGTTACGTTACTACGTAGCGTAGGTAGGTATTCCATCTCAATCGCCTGACCATTCGCCTGACGCTTTTCGCATTGCAATTGTTAGTGATGCCAAAATATTTTAATGGTTTCTGGATTGTTAAGAAATGCCCCAATCAGTATGAAGACTGACCCTTCAAAGCCCTGTACACCAGTAAAAGAGTTAGGCTAATAAACCTACAACCTACAGAGCGACAAGGATCTTCTGGCCAATGGCCTTTAGTGCAAGGCTAGAAGCTTTAGGCGCTGACTCCACGAGCGAGAGAATCGCGGCGATATTATCGTCGTGCCACGTATTTCTATACACTCTCTATGGAACCGTCTCCACACGGCGATATTATCGCCGCGATGCGACGAGTGGCAATGAGCGCGCGAAACGTCATTAACTCGTCGCTAGCCCGCCGCGACTAGCAGCGCGCCCGCCGCGCGCTCGCGACGAGCGCGCAGCGGGCGCGCTGTCAAATGCAGCATCATTTCAGCGTTGCCTCTTGTTGTCGTCAAGGAAACGCGGCGATACCGTTACGACTCGCCGCGGATACGCTGCGATTCCGTTACGACTCGCGACGATACGCGGCGGAATTATCGCTCGTTCGTGGAGATTATCAGACGATATAAGACCGGACTCGTCGCGATTCTCTCGCTCGTGGAGCCAGCGCCTTACGGTGTATCTGTCGCAGGCATTGCAGGCAAAACGTATAATTCCGCCGTTTACTTATGGCGTCGTCAGTTTATTTATAAACGCTCGCGGATTTGCAAAATGCAGAGAGCTAAATCGTAACTGTTCAATTGTCATAATTTTGACGCGGTTGGTTACACTGATCGTGATCATGTATTAGCTGTTCATGCTGGCTTAGGGTGACCATGATAAAACACAGTTTTGTGGGACCAATAGGACATGATCAAAAAAATATTAGAAAGTAAATAATTTACTTTCATAATAATTAATTTGTGACACAATTATTTTGACATACATTTTTAAATAAACACTGGCATAAACAATGGCACTAGAATAACATAGTCCGCATCACTAATTCTCATTCATATATCATATTTTTCACCAATAATTTATAAAACTCTGCTGGCGTACTGCAGGTCTAAGATTCCATGTACACCATATCTTACTTGAGGTGCCGGTTAAACTCAGTGAGTTGTTACTACTACGTATAGAGAAGCTATGCCAAGCAAAAAATGTGTCGCAAAAACGACGACAAGATTGTGACGTTTTCTTTGAAAATTTGAATTTCGAATCATGATTTGTACTACGAGTTGATGACCGGGCCATCAATTTAGGGAGCACAAAATTTGTTCGTGATGTCAGTTCCATACGCTAGTAATAGTAGTTCAATGGTTAAACTCAACATTTTTGTCATTGTTCCTTGGATTTCTTATCGTTCCCGAGTGAGTATGCTACAATTCTTGTATCTCATTATGAAAAACGTCTATGAAATCACTAAACCACGCATAACATCAATCATACACGTCGTATTTCCATTGTTTTTCAATAGCATTTTCACATATGAAGTCACTATTTGACGCCACTTTTCTTTTGCTCAATAGCGACACCCGTGGTGCGAAAAAGAACTAAATTCTACATTTGTAAATAATGTAAGAAATGACTTTATGGTTGATACGACCTGCATAAAATGGACCTGTCAAAAATGACACGTTGCTTGGTCGGACGTGTGCTAGCGTAAATGTCAAAAATATCGCTTTTACGAATGTATTTCTGATGGCCGAGCTGTTTGTTATTTTTTTTTGCATAGACACCCTTACCCCAAATATCAGCGGCCTGTGCGGCATAAAGCCGCCGGCTATATTGCAAATGCCGCTGCGGCAACTGTGGCTGGCGCCCCGGCCACGGCCACCGGCCAGTGCCCGCGTGTCACTCACACACACATGCCATTGGTATTATGCCACAAGGTATGGAAATTCGAAAACCATTTCGAGATTGTGCCATTCAAATACATTTTATAGATTTTCGCGCTTTACTTGAAAAAGACTGAGAACAAAATGGAAATGGGCATTTTACAGGTTACACCTTTGCTTTGACATAGACAAAGATAATCAGAAAAACACAAAAAAACTTCGAGCATGCTGTCAGCTGCCACACTTTGACATTTAGTGTTGTTGTTGTTTCCGGTGTATAAACTGTGTGTAAAGTCTGACTAATGAAAGCTGATTATATGTAGAAAAGATCGGCAATATCAAAAAAAGAAAAGTTTCCTCTGTATTTCTTAGACAAAAATGCTTTATATACCTAAAAGAGAATTGCAAATAACTTTTAACAATATTGTGCAGTTTTATTTTAGGTATTTAAAGCATTTTTGTCTATGAAATAAAGTGTTAACTTTTCTTTTTTTGAAATTGCTTACGTACAGTGTGGTTACCCGCTTTGTCTATGGTCTTGACCCATAGAGTATAGAGAGCCGCCATTCCATTCCATAGACAAATTCATCTTTAGACGGTTTAGACAAAAAACAAATTGAAAAAAATGGCTGCATTGTTGTGCATTGTTTTGGTTGATTTTTTTTCCGACAACCAAAGTTGGAACCAAAGTTTTAAAAGTTCTCAAACAGAGGACAAATTCTTAATTTGTGTGAATATTAGTAGCAATACGCATTGCTAAACGAGATGTTTGTGTAAGTGATTTAATTAAGCCAAATTGTGCGCCATCATGTTTTAGAAACAGAAGAAACTTGATAAAAGACGAGTATTTTAAAAGATATTTCGCACTGATCTGTGGTGTGGTGGGTAATACATAAACATATCTCACTCAATGGTGCTAGAAAATAACAATACTTAAAATTTTAGTTATCAATGGCTATTTAAGTAATTGTTTCGGACAAAGTGTTCGAAAACTTCTCGTTCGGTGGATCCTCTCCACCAACCGACAAGTGCCCCGTAAGTTCAATCGTTGGCGGTTTAACTCGATCGTTGTGTCTTCATAGCATGGAACGCTATTTTCTGACATGGTATTTTACCCTCGCAAATCACAATCTGAAGACCATGGGTAGCACTAGTTCTGATTAATCGGTAGTGTTTAAGTTTTTACTAATTCAGGCTGGCCGTCCAACCTTAAGGATAAACTTTGACCCAAATATCAATTTAATTTTGTGTAGACAGGCACAGCATATGGATACAGTGCCTGTTTCACCACATCCAGATAATTTCCTAATAAGTTACTTGGTAGTTACATTGATAAGCAAATGTATATCAAATTATCTATTTTGTGTAACCTTCTAGGAATTTATCAGGACTTCAGTCACTGTCAAACAAATTACATTTTAAGATATAAAGTGAATTCCAGTACCTAAATAAATTGTGCCCTTAAAAAAATATGATAACCCTTATTAATTCAAGTAAATAAGTACACAACAATGAAACTATTATGAGTTATGGCTTAGGAATGGTGTAGATAGTAAGATCTTAAATATTTTTTGATTATTCTCATCAAACAATATTTTAGATTGATTGTCCTGAATAGAGTTCACAAATCATATATTTCAGTGTATTTCATAGTGCAGCATTTTTATCAACTTATTGGAAATTGAAATACCTTCTAACATCATGTTAATCCAAAAAACATTGACCTCTAATTTTTCTGCTCAGAAAATGCTATCCCAACATTTTAAATTTTGCCAGAAAATGTATAGGAAAAGTTGAATTCAAGAAGTTTGACTTTGTTTCCATGCACTTTGTGTCAAATATAAAATGTATAAAATAGCATTCTTTGAGCAACTTATCTCAAATTATTAAAATAAAAACCTTAAAAACAAAGTATCTGCACCCACCTTGTTTGTGGGCACCATAAAATACATCACATTACTTTCTGGAGTAACAAGAATATTTTTCTGTTTTGTTCATAATATCTATACTATAAACTAATATAGTATAGTTGTCTGCAAGGCTTATACTTACTTTTACTTTGCTCACCTGTTTACTTGGACGCATTCTTCCATCATTCCATGGTATCACATGCCAGGGAACACGGTCTTGTGTTGGTGTCTGTGTTAAATCCAGCGGTTTTCTCTTGTCAGTAATGCGTTAAAGATTTGTCACATTGCATGTACTTTATGGTGAAGCCCTTACCTGAGACCTGCAGACTCCATTGAGTGTAAAATATATGTAATCAGTCAGGTATCAAACGACTGCCGGGAGTCGCATAATAATGGAATTTCTATTGTGTCTCGTTCACACATACTTGACGAGTTAATTTATTTAAACTTATTTTTTTTGTGTGAGATGGTGGTTTAAGGTGCAATTACTTGTATTTGTTGTACTATTTAGGTATTTGTTAATTTCAAAACTTACTTTTAAATTACCAAAAAAGTATCACAAATGTTGTTATAGTTGTGTTATTATAAGTTCTGTACTATGTTTCCTTATTAATTCCTTCTTTACTTTTATTATTGGTGGTTTGGTACGATAATAGATTTGTCAACAAAACATAGGTATCTAACAGTAAATGTTAAGTCAGTTGTAATGCAACATTTTCCATACATTTTTGTGTGTTTATGCACTGCATAGACACATTTGATTGTATGGCAAATGATAAATTGCTTGATACTTTGCATGCTTTTGTAAAAGTAAATACATTTTGAACTTAATATATTTTAGCTACAGTCATTCATAATAAGCCTTATTACAACAAAAAATAAATCTTTTGATAAGTTAGTCTGTTACCTTATAAAATAAGGTTATAAAAGTAAAGGTTATTTATTAAGGTATCAGACTAACATATCAAAAGAGATAATTTTTTTTCTTATAACAAGATTTAAGAGAACATTTTATTAAATAAGGTATCAAAAGAGAACATTTTTTTGTATGCTAACTATACCTATGCATTTGTTTGCGTCATGCATAGTTAGCATTAAAATTACTTATAAAATTTGTCAACTAGTCAACTAATTTTATGCAAACAAAACATGAATAAGACCTAAAAAAATCAACTTGGGTGAGATGAGGAATCGTTTCCCGTGCTGAAAATCGTGAATAAGACAGAAGCGTACCACGACCCTTGAATTTCAGTGAGCACCTTGAATTGAAACCTTCATTGTGATTAATGTACAAGTGTTTTTGTGAATCGTAATTCAAATGCGGCTATGTTTTAACTATTCTTATGCGAGTTGGCGGGTCCACCCCAACCATGAAGGAATTTTCCACAGCCAATAGCGATTTTTCTTACATATTCCATAATTATACATTTCAAGAACTAGGTAACAATAAAGTGCATGTTTGTACTTTGTACATACAAAGTACATACATACACTTTATTGTTATGTTTTCACACTAAAATGGCTGAACTGATATAAATTCACGTTCAGAAATATTTCAGAAACAGAGACGGACATTAATGTAGATTATCCTGTATGGTGGTGCTATTGTCAGCGTATATGTACGGAAAATCCAATATTAGTGCGATTGAAGCTTTGGGGGTAGCAAAACAAAATCTAGCACAACATAAATCAGAAACCGTAATGCCGCGGAAAATAGCAAATTCTTGACCTATTAATGCAGATAATAAGTTAAGAGTATGGTATTTCCAACGGCATATAAGTCCTTTTTTTAAAGTCGGTAAAAAGGGCGATAATTTATTAAAACCACACAAATATGTGTGGGAACCCAAGCGGCTCACCACTGATAGAGTGAAAGAAGGGAACTCAAACTACAGAAAAGAATAACTTTAGTTATTAAGAGAGATAGAAATAATGGATATTTCTATAAGATAATAAATGCTTTATTTTTCGTTATATCTTTATACGTAAAATAAAGTATGAGGTAGCTGAAGAAATTGAGTAACGTTACGGCTGTCAACCGGATTTCATCTTTTTTCATAGCGGCGTTGCAAGGAGGAGGTTGCCTCATATCTAACAGCCCCTACGATTTGGAAGGTGATTGCATGTCAAATCTTCGTCCCGACTTATTTCCAATACTTCTGTGGAAATATTTTATCAGAGCTAACGTCCTTGCATTGCAAAGATTTTTGCATAGTTCGTGGGCGATATGGACGTGGGTCTTCGGGCGAGGAAAATGAGCACAAGTTCACATTAATTAACAAATCACTGTTGTACAGTATTTTATAACTTTGAAAAACTATAAATACAGGGTGTTTGGTACATCGTATGCCTTATTTAAATGGCTTATAAGGGGGGTGATTTAGGCACTTGAGTTTTTTTAAATGTTTTTCATGAATGCCGAAAAACTAACTAAAAACCGGCCAAGTGCGAGGCAGACTCGCGCACTGAGGGTTCCGTGCCAACTTTAACGGAATTAGGGATTCTTCCATTTAGCCAAAATACCACAGTATTTTGTTGACCGCAAATATGTATAACTTTGTTTTTCATATTGTTTATATGAAAGACAAAGTTATATTCGCGGTTGATAAAAACGTGCTATATCTCTAAAGCAAATAGTTCGATTTCACCAATTTTCGTTGAAAGTTTTTGTTGAGATCTACATCATAAATATATGTTTTTTTTAAACTTTTAGTACATGAATCGGAAAGCGGTGAAAGATACATCTACTTACCAAGTTTCAGCTGTGTGGTGCTAATAGTTTTAGAATAAAGTGACTGTGACATACGGAAAGACAGACAGACAGACAGACTTGACGAAACTATAAGGGTTCCGTTTTTGCCATTCGGATACGGAACGCTAAAAACCGAAGGGTCTAAAATGTTTAAGCCAGGAAACTATAACAAATGACCCCTACTACTCGTATAAGCTATTTTAATTTGGCATACGATTGTACCAAACACCCTGCCTTTGTACTAAACTAACGAAACTCTGTCGATCCTCAGATGTTTTTCGATTAGGTATCTTAGTGGGACTTGCGCATGATGAGTTAACCCAGGATTACGTTAACCCTGGTTTAAATCATCATGCGCATGTGGGCCTATGCCTGTCAACGTGAAATAAATCGACAGAGACAGGGTGATGACTCAAATAAAGGATAAAACTAACAGCAGACAATATAACATAATTGACCTAGCCTCTCACCTGCAAAAATATTGTTAAATAAGAAAACATTAATGATAGGACCGCGAAATTGAGACCTCGCTTGCGGGGCAAAGGGGTGAGAGGGGAGACGAGAGCGCGGTTGGTGAGCGGCGCGAAGCGGTTTACCTATCTATAGTAAGCTAGCAAGAAGACATTTTCTTTATTTTTGTATGACAGGCCAATATAGCATGTTTACAAATAGTGAATTCATTCTAGATTTCAATGTATGGGCGACGGCAAAACTTATAATTTGAATTTATTGCCGCTGTGTTATACCTTTAGGCGAGTACATTATAGAACATAACTTTCCCATCCCCCCCGCACCCAGCTTCACCCCTTACCCCCTTGAAAAAGGTCCCGTTTCACAGATTTTCTCAATTTTCAAGGAAAGTATACAAGATAGGACAAAATGGTCAAAGACTAACCCCCTTATTCATAATAACGCAAACAGTCTAATAAACCTGTTTTAACTATAACACTGTTTTGTCTCGTTCTTTCTTGGCGCTGTCATCATTTGAAAGAAAATTACAAAACAGTGTTATAGCTAAATTAGGTTTATTAGGCTGTTTTAATTATTATGAATAAGAGGGTAAATTATTTGTCAATAAATTATCTACAAATAAATACTACATTCATTTTGATACGAGTTATAGTTTTCAACGGGTGAAGCGGGAAACGGGAGAGTTGTGTTCTCTATTGTACTCACTTAGAGGTATAACACAGCAGCAATAAACTAAACTTATAAATTTGGCCCCTTAAATATCTAGAATAAAAGTACTAAAAGTAAGGTAGCGTTGTCCATTAGAGGTAGTTGATATAATGCAAAATGTATGTGTACCCACAGGGTGTGTCATCTGAGTTCCTGGCGGCCTCGCATAGTCTTCCATTTAAGATACCACGGTTATTTGGAATATTCACAGCTGTATGTAATCTTATGATGTATTGTCGAGTTCTTTAAAAAAAAACACATTTCTGAAGCAAAGCGTCTAGAAATTTAAGCTATAACGTATATTTGCGATGTTTCGCAAAAAAAACGCAGCTGGGAGAGAGGAGAATCTTAGTAATTAAATACATATAGGCCAAATATGTGATATGTATATTTAATTCCCGAGAATCTCCCGAACAATACAAGTGCTGTTGATATTGGTGACAATGATGTGATGTAGAAATAAAAAAAACATTAATAAGGTGTTATATTAGAAAACCGTTATTTCTAAGTTCAAAGTCCAAGTAATTTTTATTCGATCTTTTGAATCTCTTTATGCCTTGGTTATCTGTTTGTCTACGAGTAGTTAGGCGCAGTGTTTTTCTTTTCCATGTTCCACCTGATTCTATGAACCATCCATCAATGAATAATTTTTACCATTATGTCAGTTGTTCAGTATCGGTTTTATCGGCTCAACTCCCTTTTGTCATTTTTTTTATAAACTCTTAATGGTAGAAAATTTCGTAAGCCCAGTGTCCCTGGATAAAGTGCAATCTCGAAAAGAGGCAATGAAAGAAACAACAAATAAATGATGATTATTTTATGTTTAGTTTACTTACCCTCTTTTGGAATTGCACTTTTTCCATAGACACACTGTAATACTACGGCTCTTTGATGGATAAACATTTGAGTACCTTCGCTGGTTTCCTAAAAAAATCCTATATATAATCTAGACAGGGTTCAAGCTACCTATTACTTATATAAAGGTGGACTACGCAAAATGCGTAGGTATCTTTAGCAACAATGTTGACATGTGTTGTGACCAATCAAGGCCAGCTAACTGCAGTTATTTCATCCATAATGCATGCACACAGAATTATACCTACTCTACAGTGCAAAATCATAATTTTTTTGCAATTGTTCGATAATCTAATATAATTCTTCAAAGTTAACTTACCATTTAGAGCCGTTTTTTTCACGATATGGTATAAATCGCTACCAGTTGTTAATTAATTACAATTGTTCGTGTTTTGAATAAATGTTATCTTAACAAATCGTCAGAATGGCCAATTGGCCACTTATTTCACCATTGGTTAAGACTATTTCTGTTCAAAACTCGCATAATCGTAATTCTTCATCCACTGGTAACAATTTTAACCATTCGATAACTACTTATTGACCGAATATCATCGAAGACATACGATACTCTTGAAGTGGCAGGTTAGGAATATCTACTATGTATATGTGGGAAGTTATGTCTTTTTAAGACCGAATCGCTACGTGCAGGACAAAGCGTCACTTGTCCCACGGGCAGTAGTATGGGTTGGTCTGGCTGTATGAGCCCCAGGCCCCAGGTGCGGTAAAGTATGGTACCCGATCTAAGGGTGTTACAATGGCAGTACCTATGTTCTAAAGTCAGTAAGTTTTTAAACGAATCTCGTCTGGCAGCCTGTAATGTATCCTGTATTGTTGAACATTTAATTTGTATTCTATAGTTACTCAATAAAACACACTTATACGGATTGATTTCGCGAACGTTTATTTTTATTAAATGCCTGACGTTTCGAATGCTTTACAGCATCCGTGGTCACAGGCACTATGTAATGACAAATAACATCTTAGTCTGCATGTGACCACGGATTCTGTAAAGCATTCGAAACGTCAGGCATTAAATAAAAATAAACGTTCGCGAAATCAATCCGTAAAAGTGTGTTTTATTGAGTAATGAGTATTCGCGTAAACTTCAGAACCAAATATTCTATAGTTGTCATTTTGTTTTGAACAGTTGTTATTAGGTCGTCCACATAGTTTTTGCATCATAATCTGGGAATCATAATGCTTGGTTCCCGCATATATATCCTTGAGCATGCTTAAAACTGCTGGCTCGGTTGCTGCTGCGTTGAAACTCGAAGTCTGGTAGACTCCGTCTGGTAGAGGTCCGTCACTGGTCACCAATATGGTAAGGAACTACTTCTAGCCCCGCCACATTAATAGATGGGTAGAACACGTAGAAGGAAACGAGAAAAGATCGATGAAGTGAGGTATGTTTATAAAAGGTGAATATTAACAATAAATATGGTAATTTTACAATACAATAACTCCAAGATGTCATCAAAAATATCAAGTGAAAAACAAAACAGCCAGTTCGGCGCGCGGCGTTTAAAGAGTTTATGACAGTAATCACAACAGTATTATAGACCCTTCAGAACATCTTGGAGTGTCTCTCCTGCCTATCAAGTCTATGTAGGATGACCTTAATCGGAACTTCGCCTTTCTGTTTTCTGCGTTACTCGATCACCCCCCTCCTTCAACACCATAAGCTCGCCTTTGCATGGATCTTGTTTCACGGCTGCCCATAGTCGTTTGCTTTATTCCTGTATGTGTCACAGGAGCATGTGTTTATGTTCTTAGAACCGGATTGTAATCTAATAGTCCCCCTAGCCGATTTCGACTACGGTGGCCAGGCCAGTCGCAACGACTAACCGACTGCGCGGGACATATTATAGTGCACAAGTGTGTGCGCAAACACGGGTGCATTCTCTATTCCTTTCACTGTCATATCCCGATGGGACTGCAATCTGACACAACCGGAGAGAGATCAGGCGCAGGATTAACGGCTTGACGTGCTTTCCGTGGCACGGGGTAGTAACACCGTCAACTTCCAAACTCCGGGCTTCCCTAAGAATTTCTGAACAGAAAAACTCGGGTGCATATTTTTGGTCTGACCCAGGAATCGAACCCAGGACCTCTGGCGCAACCGTCGCTTTAAAATGCGACCCTCTAACCGCTGTAATCTACCTCTATATAGATAACAATAATAATAATAAGTGACACGTAAAAAAAATACAAGTTATCAAATCTGATACTAACATGCAGGTTTATGAAACAAAAGCTTGTGAAAAAGAATGGAGCCCCAGATCTTGATGTCTAAGTCAGTTCTGGTTAGCGGTATCTGCCAGATGCTTCATACCAAAAAAACGTTCCGTATTTAAATTATTCTTTGCTTCTGAGATTATTGTATTGTTACACTTCTTGCTGTAACAGTGTGTTTTTAACTTAATCTGATTGTTTTTGCTAGTAATTGGAGCGAAGTGCCTTAACACGTCATAAAATTGCATTATTTCCGAGTTCCGCTTCACGCTTACGCCGGCCGACTCGACAGCTGCGTGACTGGCCGCTCTGGTATGAATCACATTTTAGGGCTGCTTCATATGGACAACTAATCTATTGAGATTAATCCATTCTTATAAAGCATTCTTCTTGGACCACTTGCGCATGATGATTTAAACCAGGATTACGCTAATCCTGGATTAAATCTTATTTCTGTCTCTGTCAACGTCAAATAAACTGACAGAGACAAAATTATGATTTAATCCAGGCTTAGCATAATCCTGGGTTAAATTATCATGCGGTAGTATTTTATCTTTAGAGTAACGTTTTATTTGGTATGATCTTGATCAAATTTAAATGCTAGGCGCTTGTCGGTGTCGGTTTTACGTGGATCTTTATTTTGTATACTACGAGTTTAAAACTGATGATCTAATAAATAATACTAGTTTAAAAAAACGCGTCTAAATCTGTTCAGCTATGGTGCCATAGACAGACTTACCACATAGATTTAGCGGTCAAACTTTGAGCACTCCTCTTTTGCGTCGGGGGTTAAATATCCTTATCATTAAAACGTGTATTGTAACTAAACCATTAATAACTTATTCTAATAAAATAAACTATACACGTGACGGCAACATAGATCGTATCATAGGATCGTGGTTTTGCCGCTTCTGTTGTGTCGGCTTTAAACAAGGACTTTAAACTTACCAACTTGATCACGAATAGTAATGTAATACTTCCGACATTGGCACTTGGCACATTGATAATTTAACATAAGTAGATATCTCTTCAAAAGTTTTATGTCGACTCAGTCTAATTAATGTCATAAAAACTCCTCGAAAGGGTCAAGTTTTTAGAGCGGGCAATAAAATATTTTGAATTTGTTACACTTTGACCAAGACTGTTTTATTTTCGTGGTGTTATTCTCTGGTGGAAACACAGCTTTAAGCAGAGTGAGTTTATTCCTATTGGCAAACAGCAATAATACGTTGATTTGTTTTCCTACTCTTACTAGAAAAAATAATAATAAAATACAGAGGTCACTCTGGCACTCAAGGTTAAGTCAAGTCCATGCTATGTCCGATATGAAGTCGACAGGCGGATGGATAGCTTAGCGTGGGTAGCAATGGCAAAGTGAAAGTTGTGTCAGTCTTAACACAATTAACAGGTGTCATTTTTTAATGTTTTACGGCCGATTTTTCAATGGTCGAAATGGTTAGTAGAGGGATCTAATGGCAACAAAGATTCCTAACCCTAAGATTTTGGTGAACCCTACCTAAACTCATGTCTACAATCTTCTTGATGTCTGATCCTGAGTATATAATTCGTTTTCTCCCCGTATCAACATTTCAATAGTCCTATTTTCTGCAGTTGCTGCTGTTTTGCGGGGCTCGACACTTTGTTCGTAAGAAGGGAACGTAGTGATTACTTACTCAATGGCAAGAAGCTTAAGCATATGATCTGATTTGCGGAATTATTACCATACCATACCATTATACGGAAGTTTGAGTCTATCATAAGAGTACATGTTAAAAAGACAAACTTTTCATCGCTAGATGTTGTTTTATATTGATTGTAGCCTTTGCTAAATAGAATTATAAAATTTTACGTTTGTCAGTGTAAAATTTTATAATTCTATGTAACTCATATAAATTGAGGTCTTGCAAAACTGAATAAGTGCAGTGTATATGTGGTGGTGCCGTGGCGGGAACATGAAAAGTAGCACGCTGAAGTTCAACTATTGTGCTGAACCTGAAACTGAAATGCTGAAGTACTTGCTGTGCAGTGGCGTCAAAAAAACTACAGCTTGCGGAAATGCCTCCAACCGAACCGCGTATTGCGGTAGGGTCATGGTTGTTATTCCTGCCAATACTTTAACACGGCGTAAAACTCACTTGGACCATTCGTAGCTCGCTTGAAGTGCAGCCAAACCAGCGCGGACAACGAACCTGGTAACGTCACTTCCCATTGTTTTCTTCTTTCTGAAGTCTGCGATTGCTTTTGTATCAAACCTATTTGATTTTGTTTAGTTACGTTACTGACATTAATCAAGTCAATCACTATTTAAAAATGTGTAAAACCCTATCGCTCTTACGTCTTAAAATGCTCCCCAAATTGGAAATAATTTCCTTTCTTTCTTTCCCACAAATGTGCCGGTGTTTGAATAATCTAGAGTACAATATTTACTTAGATTATTGGGGCTTCACGTAAGTAATCCTCGGTAGACTGCGTGCCCTAACCGTGAAGCTAATTCATTGGTACGACCGCAGTGTTATATCACTGCAAGTATTGGCAATCTCAGTGCCGACGCCCGCGCACACCGCACCAATGCCGAAGGTGAAAGTCAAGGCCGCTGTGATCTAATAGATGCTATACATTATGTAATAAACCAATTATGATAGCTTGTACACTCAGCATGGTAAGTCGCTGGACTGTTATGTACCGTGTCGAAACTATAAGTTGGTTTGTTTGCAACAGATTTGTAAACATAATAGACGACGAGTTTGTTTGGCATGAACACTGATGTAGTGTTCAGCGACATCATGAGTTAAAATATTATTTTCATCTCTCCTGTTCGGAAAATAGCACTTTCCTGTGTAGATAGCCGGGTGGAAAATAGCTTATCCATCCCTAGGGTGGAAAGTAATTTAGTTTTAATTGGTATGGTATAGAGTCAAGGCATTCAGTCAAAGCTTAGGTCAAAGGTAATTGTGTCACATCATATTATTAAAATAATAAACATTTTTGCTTAGCTATACATCGAAAAACATGATTATTATGATCGTTGATATAAAAAATATTCAATTGATTCAATCTATAATTAAAATATACATATTCCTAATCTGTGATTAAAATATTCGGCTTCCCGCCATAATACCAAGATGACACTTTTTTTTATTTTACATGTCAGTGTCATTTTTTCTTTTTGAACTCTATGCCTACTTTTTTAAATTTTGACAATTATTATCTGTGGGGAAAATTCGATCGATATTTTTTACAAGGATTTTTATTATTATGTATTATCTGCTTTTTCGTACTGTTGTCATGTATTCGTGTCGTTATTCTTTCTAATAAGATGTTTAGAGAACTGTAAATTAACTGCCTTTTTGTGCAAAAACTTGAGTTTTCCTACATCGACATCTACAACCACTATTGTAAATTTAATGTTTTTCCTCACAGTCGAAATGAAAAATAGTATGTTTAACTCGGGTGAAAGCACCATTTCACTCTCGAATTATTGGCGCTCTCACTTCGTTCGAGCGCCAGAAACATCTCGAGTGAAATGGGTCGCTTTCTCCCCTTGTATAACAATCTACTATTTCTATGCACGCAGGTAGCTAAAGCTTTGCATGGGTTTTTTGTTACTTCGACTAGATTAAATGGCTTTGTTTTGTATCAATAAAATAGTGTCTAGAAAAGTTCTTTTGTTTAAGGGGACACTCCTTGGTCTCGTGTGTGCAAGCGATTGTTGTTTAAAGTGGTAAGGTGGCGGTGACCGTGATTGTTTATATAGATTACAAAAATCATATCCTGCTCGAATTATAAAATAAATGTTATTAAATGTGAGTGTTTAACGATATGTGATTTTTTCGTGCTTTCCAACTTTTCGAACATAGCCTTTGCATTTTCTGAAAACACAACTCTGCATTTTAGTCACGAATTGTTCAGCCAATGACGGCAATAGCGACAGACGTGTGGTGCACTCACCTAAGTGACGAAACCAACGTTATGACGATTGACCTAACGTGAACAAATCAATTTTGGAACGCTAATGCAGAATCTTGTTAAATTTTGTATTGTTTTCGAATCTACTTGTTTATAATAAGCAGGAATGAAGATTTGCAAACAATTGATAGAAGAAGAAAGAGTGTAGAAGATGACGTGTGTATTTTTCATCTTTTTCTAGTGCACGCGCTCAAACCGGCCATCGCGCGCGTCGAGAAGGTTGCATTGCATACCGGCATTAATATTTCAATGTAATACGCAATACCTGTGGTTTTCAATATGCCATTGTGTTATTTTCTTCTTTTATAGTTTGTTTTCGATTGCCGCTCTACAAATAAAGTTGCTTTTCCATCCGTTTTAATATGAGTTCAGTTTTCCACTCTTCATAAACCACGAATATTCCATCTTCCACACAAGAATATGATGCGGTGTTTACATAACGTAATGTGATTCGACAACCACGTAATGTAATACATTGCTGCCTTAAATATTTCAGAATTATCATTGCATGGACTGAAAAGTGCAACCTTGTTCTCTTTGTCTCAATAAATCAGGGCAAACGGACCAAGGCGAATATGTGCAAGCTACGCGGAGCCACCGTCACGCAGTTGCAGCTATTGGCCGTCTGTTGGACATTATTATCTATTGTTTTTAATGAATTCATAGTTGAGGTCGGTCGTTATTGCATCCACGGCGGCGTAATCTGCTGAATAATTTCAATGTCAAGATCGCGGTGGTCGTGGCTCGCTCAGCGCTTGTACGGGCAATGGCCAGGAGGACGCATCGTGGTTGCTTTATTGGGGCGAGGCTTAACTGCATAAAAAGCTAGTCATGCACGTAGTGCGCGTTTTTGATACACATTCAGGCTAAGGTCTTGTAGCGTTTATTCGCTCCTGCGCGGTTGACTATTCCAATATTTTTCTCAGAAAATGACTCACAGCCCGTTCGCACATGGTCTTTGTTTTACGTGTCTGTTTTATCGAATTCTGATCTGTCTGATCGATGGATTCGTAGTTAAATTTTAAATAAAACGTGTGGAGATAACGATGTGTAATACTCGTAGTATATTTGTAGAAAACGAATATTTACAATAAAAGGTGTAGCAAAATATAGATATGGATCAAGGAAGAAATAAATGAGTAGTGAAAGTTTAAAGGTGTCAGAAAAAGTTAAAATATGAAAAAGGTTGTGGCAAATTGGTTGCACAGACACGAGGCGTATGAGCAATAATAGAATATTCTGTATTATCGTTTATACACCTCGTTAAAATATAAAACCATATTCGAACACCGTTGACCGTTGTCCGTTTGTCTGTAAGTCTCTCAAAGTTCTTTTCACACGTAGACACTGTGTTCTTTCTATTTCTTAGCTAAAAATATCGAACTAGATCTCTATCACCTGTGAAGTCATCATACTTGTCACTGAATGGTGAAAAAAAAGCTTGTTTATGGCAGTACATATCAAACTGATGCAAGTAGGGAACATTATGTTTTACTTGAAACTAGCTAGCTCACTAGGTAGTTTTAAAGAGATCGATTGAAATTCCAAGCTACTAATAATTCCATAGAAGACCTTTGTCACAACAATTGATTTGACATTGACATGACAGCGTTACGAGGTGATGAATTACAGTCTAATTGGCAGAATAAGGAAAATGTAAACATAAGCCTCCTATAGTTTAATCGAAAAATATCATTTGTTTACTGTTCGACGAGTAGGTCATTTAATAATTTTTAAAGTGGTTTTACATTATTTCTTGTATCAAAATGTATTTTTTTAAACTAATATAATATAATAGTTTACTGAACATGATGGTTGCCTCAAAAAAATATAAATTAAACTGACAATATGATAACATAATCGTCTTTTTGTTTTTTCCTATGTTTTTAAGTGAACAATTTTATTAGCGGTCTTGTTCCTCAGTACTATAAATGGGAAGCTGTGAGATAAGGAAACTAAAAATAAAATCATATTATTCAAGATTTTTTATACATCAGACAAAATATAGGCTGTAATTGGTCCTAATATTTTGTGAAATGAAATGAAATGAAATATTTATTTGCTCAAAACATGGTTGTCTTAAAGTTTAGCCTCCCAGATAATGCTATTTGGAAGTTTTCAATTTTGACACAAAATCTATGAAAGAATGTCAAACTTCCTGACTTCGTCAATTTTCAAACACATATTCTGTCAAAATTTCAACTTCATAATATTATTAGTATTAGTATTCGCTGGACGGCAAAAATCAAATTTCCCTCGTAGTTATAAGCGTATTAGTCAACGGATGTATTACAGGGCAAAAATAATTATAAGTGGGCAAATGCGTGACTAGACATGTCAAGATCATCTCAAACACGAAGCATAGTTGACGGCTTGTCACCAATAATACGAATATACGTATTTAACTTCAACTGTAGATATTTTCGATTTGAAAAGAAACTACATAAAAACGCGTAAATATGGCTTCTATCTAAGAATGTTACTATTAATTAACGAGCAATTCTTGTTACTCGTAAGTTGAATATATTATTATGTTTTATTAAAAGGCAACAGAATTTGCTGGGTGGCCACTTTTTCGCAATTCAAAAATAGTGTTGTTCCAAAGTAATCGAAATTCCATTTTTATTCAAGTACATTTATTACATTATAATAATCGTGACGATGTACATAAAAGCTTTAAATACAGGGTGTCCCAAAAAGGGTGTACCAGTAGGTGTCTAGTGATAGTGACTTTTTGGCGAGTGGTAAGGGGCGGGACGACTAAACCAAAATATTAGGGTGACATAGTAACCGAATCACGTGCCAGCACAAATTACAATACAAGCAATAAAACCCTGCATTTATCCATTTAATTATTTTATTGCTGAGCCATTTCGAAAAAAGCACAACAAAATCTATAAAATAACTTATTTTCAATACACCCGGAAAATATTGCAGGTAACCTAAAGGTTTGGCTTCCACGCGATTAGACTACTTTCATTGTTTTTTTTTTACTTTTTAGAATGTGTATTTACGAAACTGATCTGTGTTTAATTTTGCGTCCTTCTGGAAGAACTTTTAGTCCTGCTTTCATTACTCCGGGCAATCTATCATAAATCTTTAATTATTGATACACACGTTTCCGCATATTACAGGACCAAGGTCGTTCCATACCAATCGCAAAATACATTAATTGCTTTAAAGCTATAACTCAATTATATCGTTATAATAGCACCGGTGCTTGCAGAGCAATAATTATGCAGCTAAGCGGCTCGACAACGATGAACATGAACAATACCCTGTTGTAGTATATTTCAAGAGTTTTAGAGTCTGTGTGGAGATATAATCGGTTTAAGATTTAAACGTTTTACCCCTTTTCGACATGACCGGCTTAGGGGTTTCTCCCACACCTATCTCTTCTCCTCCGCGGCCACTTTCTACGGAATCACTTCTGTGTTTTTTTGTTTCCACCTCAGTAGGCTAGTGCTTTTACTAACCACCGGACACAACAATTAGAACAACGTTCGGTCCCCGTCCCGACCGAACGTTGTTCTAATATTAATTTTCTTTTTGTGATTCTTCCTTCAAACGGCCGCCGACATAGTTGTCATGCCGGCGGCATAAATCGTATACTATCATACAAGTCTTGACATAGCCGCCGGGCAGTGTGGCTAGCTATCTTTAGGTAGAAGTTAAGTTCAGTGTCCTAACGCCATTACGTTTAATACGATTTTCCTTCCTCTAAGACTAAAGTACCAACTTGTCTTGTAAATGTAAGTCTCAATTTGAGCGTAAGTACGTGTGTTGATCAATAAGAACCCGTGTTCTATCGTTTTTGTTAATTTTAAACGTAGTTTCCATTTAAGCGTGGGATACACTTCTCTCAGCGCACTTCTTCAAACCCTTCAAAAAATATTATGTTTTGGAAATTCTGAAAAATAGGCTTCTGTTCCCGCGATGACCTCTTCATTTATTTTTCTCTGAGCCAGGTTTTCATATTAGGGAATAAGCAAAAGTCTAAATATGTTTTCTGTTCCGTACGAAACGCCTAGGGCGCAGCTCCAGTTACTTCGCGCATTTTCGTTCGGTGACCAGCGAAAATAATATCTTGGACCTTTACGTCAATTTCCTACCTCGTCTGACGTATTGGACGGCCGCTCCTCGTCGAAAACAGTTGTAAGACCTCGCTTTAATAAGTTAGATCAAAATCTAACGGTAGTTATAGGCAAATGGTCATAATCAGCATCCAACTTTACTTTTATTTCATCACATGAATTTCCGTCCAAAAATAAAAGTGAATCAAGGATCGGTTGGCTCTTGTTCAATTTTATCAAGAAACACCAGACACAAAATATACAAACAGCTCTAAAAACAAACCCGCCAGTTAAATAAACTGGAATTAAGCACAATGGAATTTAATAGACGACATTAAGCGATGGTAATGTCAAATTGTATACCTAACGCTACCTGTCCTCAAAAATCTGTACTTATTGATCGACCTAGTAGTTTTAAAAAACCAATCATTTTTTGCATATGCGCCTTGGCTTATCGAACTTGCTAGAATTGAGTTACTACCATTTTTTGCCACAAGTCAATTCTTGTGATTGAATTGTTAATAAAAATCACTTTTTCGTATTCAGCGTATAATTTGTCCCCATTCGTCTGACGTACAAAATCAAGTTATAAAAAAACAATTGAATGAATAAAAAAAGTCAATAATATATTCATAGCTAAAAACAATAAAGGGTTGATATCAAAATATATGTCCATTCGTGGACATCCCGGCGCCTTGAGTTAGAGAGGAACGAGTTTTCTAAGACGGCGACGCAGAGTGCCTCCCGTTGTTCGTTCGTCGACCACTCTGCCTAAATGATCGCGGTCAGGGAACAGTGTCTCGACCACACCACGTGGCCAGGTCCTCCTCGGAAGGTCTCCATCCGCGAAAGGGACCGGGTCCCTGACCTTGATCTAGACATCAGTTCCCGGAACGCGACGTGGGGCCAAAGTCCGGAGGTTCTCTAGAACCCAGCGTCGCCAAAAATGATCGGCTGGGCGTGAGGCCTTGCGCCAACTGATTTTGCCTGCCAAGTCTGTGCCTGTTAGCTCCACCGGGGGAAGGGGTCGACATGCTGACTCTCCTATTAGGAAGTGATTCGGCGTCAAAGCCTCTGTGTCTTCGGCGTTCGGGGAGATGTGTTAGAGGTCGAGTATTCACAGTAGCAGAACCTCCTCCCGTGGAGCTCGCTCTCAAAGTGTCGCTTTCAACGCCGTCTTTACAGTACGCACGAGCCGTCCCAGGCCCCTCCCATAAACGGTGCTGACGGGGGGCTAAATCGCCACGTAATCTTTCTGGTTCCAGCAAACTCGGCCGTGTCGTAAAAAGCCCGCATTTGGCGATTGGCTCCCACGAAGGATGTCCCACTATCGGAGTAGATGACGCTAGGTTCTCTAGGTTCGCTCCGAAGATTTATCGCTCGTAGAGGGCCTCTACGAGCGATAAATCTTCGGAGGCACATGATGGCCGAAGGGCTACCCAACGTTTCTCTCTTCTGTGTCCAATCGCCACCTCAATCAGCCCAAAGTAATCCACTCCTACATACGAGAAAGGGCGTTGGTGGTGTGCAAGTCGTGCTTCCGGTAAGTTCGCCATTGGAGACTGAAGCGTTGGTTGGCGTAGCAATTTACACAATTTACATCTGTGCACCTGAATGCACAGCATTCCTCAAGCCACTAATCCAGTATTCCTGGCGCAGCTCGTTTATCACTGTCTCTGAGTTGCAATGGGCAAACTTGGTATGATAATGCTTTATGATGAGTCGATCTGCTGGTTCTTTGTCGTCGAGAATTACAGGTGGCTGCGTGACTGCCACTGACGTTCTTCCCGAAGCCGCAACAACCCATCTATCAAAACAGCAGATAATGTAGCCAGACGGCTCTTCTTCTGAATTTGTTGTCCGCTTGATAAACAAACGATATCTTCCTTAAAGGTGTTTTGTTGGCTCTGAGCTAGGACGTGCCTTTCTGCTCGTACGATATCCTCGGCCCTCAATGTGATTCCGCTCGAAACTTTGTGATTGAGTCGTTAATAAAAATCACTTTTAAGTTTTCAGCGTGTAATTTGTCTCTATTCGTCTTACGTACAAAATCGATATAAAAAAAAATTGAATGTATAAAAAAGTCAATAAGATATCAAAAAATAAGGTTGATATCAAAAAATATGTCCATTCGTGGACAATTCTCAAGTCTTCTGCAACACGGACCTTCACCGTGCAATTCATTCAGGAAGTGAAAGATTACAAGTATAACCATGATATAGTGGGTACAACTTATACAGTTAGATAATTCTTGATAAAGTGATCATATGTGTTCTGTTAACACTAGGAAATGTTTATTCTAAATCCTTTAATTAAGGGCTCGTAATATATCCAAGGCCACTGCAGGTCAGTTTCCCATTTAAAGTGATATAAAAACAATAACAAAATGCCATAAAAAAGACAAGAAACGTTGTTCCGCGATTCGGATAGAGGACAAAGGTTTAGAAATTGACTGGCCCAATAAATATAAGCGAATGGACTAATTTAATTGTAAATGTTACGATGTAGGTATAATTAATAAACATACTGACATAAACTTATATTACGATCAAGAGTAGAGAAACTAAGTGGGTTCCTTAATTATGACGGCTCATACATCACGGGTTGACAACACGTATGTCAAGTAATATGAGAAATACATCAGTAGGGACTAGGAACTCATAACTAACTTGTCTGTACCGGGTGTTTCAAAACCGTGAGATAGCAGGTATTCGCTTTTTATCAACATAGTTTTAAGCTAAAACGTTTTCAGAAAACGTTGCATGATTTTTTTTCAACATAAAGATGAATACATTTTGCTTTAAACTTAGTTGTCGCGACATACAGCGACATCTAGTGAAATGTGAGGTGTGTTTATACTAAGAACATGCCTTGCTTATGGAACATAGCACGGTGTAGACTACTTTTATGAATGAGGTTTGAATGTTCGCCGAGAGATAGCGCCATGAACACTTAACAACTTTAACTGTATAATGTAGGTAAAATATTTCCCTAAACATTTTCCCCACACCAAAGCGGTTTAGACTTTTCGGTCTTATTAAAAATGAGAACCAAAATACCTTAGACACTCGTTAATTTTGAAGTGGATCTGTAAAAAGTGAAATGGAATTAAAATTTGTGGGCATGAGTTGTTTGTCTCCAAGTGTTTGTCAGGAAAAAGTTGTATTATGATGTTATTCTCCCGCTCTGTGGTATGTTATTTATTTACCTTATTTAATTGTTAATTATAAAGAATATACTGCTACATTAACCAGTGAATGCATAGAATATCCTTGAGTTATGCTAATATTTACAAGAAAGAGAAGTTAACAAATTATAGGTGTGCATCTTTTTGGTTGCAGTAACAGAGGTGAACGACCTCATTGCCGTATCCTAAACTGTAGGGCGCGTCGCAGTGCACTCTGTTGCCATGGTTACCGGTCTTCGCGGGGCGCATTCATTTTTATTTATCACATCAGTATTGTAGGTCATTTGATGAATGGACGATGCACAACAATTTAAAATCATTAAGTGTTTTATATAGTCTTTAGCATAGGTTATTGTAAAAGAATAATGGTAAAACTGGAAGGATGAAGAATCTAATTTAGTCAATTATAATATTTTTTTATAACATTTGAAGAACAAAAAACAAAAAGTATTCAATGACTAAAACATATTAAAAACGCCAGTAAAAATCAATCAAAATATTTAAAACTTAAATAATGATAATTAATTATAATATCATTATTAAGCGCAATATATGTAAGTAAAGTGTATCCACTGTTACTAATTTTATTTACGAAAATAATAACAAATGTTTTTGCTACTCCAATCGAAACCATCCATGTAACAACATAATACTACCATGACTTCAATTATAAATAATTCTCATGCATAATTTATGAATGCCAACTTAGTATTTTGATGAATTATTTTCAGAATACATAATTTGAGATTATTTAATTATTTATGTAAAAAAATTGTCTATGCGAATGCAGGGTTGTTATGTTAAGGCTTCGAAAACCTAAATAAATAAAATAAAATAATAATAACCTTTATTTCTACTACCAGAAAATTTTGTATGCTTGTTAAACTCACTTCGACAACTTAAGCAATATTTAATTGACCTGGGTTGGGTATTTTTTAATCAAACTACTTATATGTAGAGACTATCGTAGAGCATATGTTAAAATCGTAATCCTTATAATTGTATGTTACTAACAATTTTTAAGATCTGCATGCATGCATTGGCTAGCAATAAGCTGTTCCACTTTTTTATGAAAGAGTCCAGCTAGTCACGCAACGTCTTTGGGTCTACCACGTGTCTGTCTGCTCAAAACTGTGTAGAGTAGAAAAATGGTCGGAAGGTCTTTGCCCTTCATCAGGACACTTCAGGCGTATATCCTACAAATAATAAATAGCACCTGCATAAGTCAAAAATATCACACACATCATTTAAGTATATTAAGCATGAATGTATGGATTGATTAAAGGATGAAGTCCGCCATTAATACTTTCATTTTTTCGACAATAAAGACTTAATAAATAAATTAGTTATTCGTACACATACCACTTCAGGTGAGTTCCGTTCAGCATTATTTTGGGTGCTCTTACAATTGCAGCTCGAGCCCTTGTGGCTCTCCTCCAGCAAGGTCTGCAAATTCTTGAGGATATCGGGATTAGTTATAAGTGAACATTGCATGAGTAAGTCATTTTTATGTACGCTATATTTTGTAATGTGCGAAGATCGAACTCACTACGCCTGCATAAGACCCAGCACAAAATCGGCCGTCAGTGTATAATAACTTAAAAAATAAAATACAGGCGCATATTTCGTTTTCGACACACCAATTAATTGTATGGGTATGGTTTCGAAGTAAGGCATTTTTTTCTTGTAACGAATTCGCAATTTAAAAAAAAATGTGGGTAAAGTGGCGAACATAGTGAGACCTTTTTTTGATTTTTTTGGCATATAGTAGACCATTAGCAATTACAGGATTATCCTTCATTTTCGGGACAGTTGCGTCGTTGTGTGCTCCTTGCGGGCTTCGAACCTGTAACCGCTGGTTCAGTCAGTAGTAAGGAGCGCCTAACCACTGCACTTTTAATGTAAGCAGTGTCTGCAGCAGTGCAGTGCTGCACACACTGCTAACATTGAAAATTATAAAGCCGAATAGTTTGTTTGAATGCGCCAATCTCAGAAACGAATGGTATGATTTTTAAAACATATTATAATGATTTACGTAGTTAATCTATATGTATAGGAGTATAGAAAAATTAAATGCTCGAACGAAGTCGCGGGGAACTGCTAGTAATTAATATTAATATAGTTGAACCTGTGGGGAGTTACCTTTAGCCCCACCACATGATTGAGTCTATGAATGCGTGGTAGATGTACGAACGAAGGAAACTTGAAGAAATTGATGTATAAGGGTATATTTATAGAAGACTAATATTTGCAATAAAATGCGTATCGATAATATAGAAGAGAATAAAGGAAAAAACAAAAGAGTAATGAAAGTTGTCAAGTGACAGAAAAAGTAAAATATGAAAATTCATCGAAAAAGGTTGTGGCAAATAAGTTGCCACATAGCCCCCTCTGAAGAACTGCAGGTTCGATGAGCAGAATAGGTCTGGAGCTCAGCAGTCAGCGCGCGGCGAGTTGCTAGTGCCAGTACTTCTCGTCTCAGGTCCACACGGCATATGGGGCACCATAATCACGAGGAAATTCATCGCTTTGAGCTTGAAAGTGAAGAACAGTAACATTTATCCTTCACAAACTCGATGTTCTGGTAATAACTGTAACACATACTAATAACTGTATCACAACTTTTAGCAATTATATCTTGAATACTTTTTTGTCGACCATTTTCTGGGCATTTTCTACCGGTTGCCATATGGCCACCAGAACAAATAAAGCAGGTAATATCATCTTCTTCCATATCGCAAGTCTCTCCAGTATGTCCCTGACTTAAACATTTAGGTAAAGAGCGGCATTGGCTTTTGACACTGGAAGCACTGGATTGTGGGGTAAATATATAGGTCTACGGAAATTGAGTTGTAGCATAAAAATATTCTTTTTGGTAGAACTTGCCCGTCAAATGATAAAACAACAGTTTCTATTGGTACAAGTTCAGAATTTCCATTAATAGTACTTTTTTCTTTAAACGCCTTATCTTGATTACTTTACCACAGCCAGTAGGTCTAGAATTTCCTCATCAGACCACGTCACTAACACACCCCTGACAACACCCATCCTGGTTACGTTAAAAGTTGGTATGAATGCTTTATGAGAGTTTGATTTGAGCAAATCATTATTAAGGAAGGCGTTAGCATCCTCATAATATGAAAATGAAACTGAAAGTCTGTTTCTTCCAATCCTTTTACGACTGCCATTAATGATATTTTAAATGATTTTTTTTTAGGAAATGGCCAAATGACACTCGGTGTCAGGTAACATTTTCATTTGGAATTGACTGTTCTTTCTACAGTACAGTATATGAGGATAAATCAGTAGCCACATAAAGGGACCTTCCTACTGGTATATGTGAATCAGTCAAACTTGGAGTTTGATTACTTAGTTGAGTTGAGAGATGTGTGTCAGCACTTTGTGAATTACTAGTTGAATCTGATGAAGCATTTTTTTTACTATCAAAAGCAGCACACTGCACAAGATCACTGACATTCAAATTCATTTACTGAGCCGTCCAGTCCGGTTTTGTTATGTTTTCTCCTCTTTTTGTTGCAGTGTTTGCACATTCTGCTAATTCGTCTACGCTTGTGATTTTGACTAAACTTTCTCCGTCTGTAAAACAAGAACCCTCTGTGTCCATACCTGAGAAAGTATCCGTAATAGTAACATAATGAACAACCTGGGCATTGAGCTACTATTATTACGTATGGAACTGACATCCCGAACAAACTACGGGCGCAAAAAGTTGATGGTCACAGACCATCAACACATGCGCGGCATCACAGTCACTCACTCCCGCTCGTAGCGTTAACTAATGTGACATTTGGTCAATTAATTTGTCAATAATGCCGTCTTGCGTTTTAAAAACATGCAAAAATAAAACCAACAGGAATCAAAAAGATACCGGCGTTACTTACCATCGTTAAGAAATTAAAATGTTAACTTAAACCAACATAAAGATTTTTCCAAAATGTTTTAAATGTTTCGCATGAAATTGCCGCCATTTTATATGAAAATCAAAGATTATAAAAAGTGACACGCACAGAATAGAAAAGTAGGTAAGTAATACATAGAGGTTAGACCATGTGATTTTGTGATATTTCTTATAAGGTGTTTTACATTTGTAGTTGTATTATTCTCGAATTATTTCATATGAAAAATTAAAATTAAAAAGTTATGAATTAAAAAATTATAAATATCATTGGAATTTTTGACCTACAGATTTTCATTTATTAAACTTTTATTTCTTTAGCGCTTTTAAATAAAATTGATCTAAATAAGTAACGATTAAAACATTTTGATAAAATAATATCCATTCAATACAATTAAGTTAAGTAGGCACAAAGTCTGTGTCACTTCTGTGGTTTCATATTCAACATTCAAAATTTATGGAATACGTCAGTCTGTTGACAGTTCACGTCCAAAAAATGCGCACATTTTTTGCTTGGCATAGCGTCTCTATACGTAGTAGTAACAGCTCACTGAACCTGGGGGACAAAGCCGCCCGGCCCCCGGATCAGGGGGCTCTCCCATGAGAAGAAAAGTTTAAATTACTTACCCAATTCTTAAAAAAATCTGGACTTTTTTATAGAAATATTATAAATACAGATATAATACTAACGAAATACTCGTATATACACTACACCACCTTTTAGATTAAATTTAAAATTTTAATTGCAAAAGCCATAAAAAGACGCCTACACCGATCTCCGTTTCCCGCGCTTTTTTCTGTCACATGCTTGTTTCCAGTTTTAGGAAGAGGCTATAGGTTTAGGTTCAATCTCTTTCCCAAGTACCTAACTTCATCTGCACGGCCTAAATGTATTCATGTCATTCAAATGCAATTTACAGAGAACAACTATGGGAGGCAAACGTTATTTTCCCTTTTTAAAATAGCGATTGCGAGCGCTTACTTATATTAACTTACTGCCAGTTCTCTGACACAGCATTATTACACACACAATACGCCATTTTGTTAAGCGGTCGTCAGTTTGCTTATAAGCACTCGCAACCGCTATTTTCTGCCAAACACAGCACAGTAACCCAACAAGTTACAGAAAAGTGGAATCAATTGTTATCTTATTTTTTGTAGTTTTATACCCCGCCAGATAAAAGCAAACTAAATTAATAATATTGTATTAAAAAATCAATATATTTTTTGCAAAATGATATAGTCAAGTCTTTGAATGCTTTTCTTAATCAAACATAAAACGACTCTGTGGCAGCTTACGACCGTTTCCTTTGATTGAAACCATGTTTTAAGTACATAAATATTGTCTCCCTCTCTCACTCACTATCCTCACATAAAGCCTAATAAAGATTTGAATTGAAACCGTCATTTTCTGCATTCCTCATTAAAATGAAAACGCTCTTTTCCTCTCCCACTCTATTTCTCGTCTTTCGTCTCTTACCCTTTACGTCATATTTCACACTACATCTCACAATTGTAATATGTCGTATTACAGAGCGGATAATCATGGCGGACACACAAAGTCGTACACCGAGCGTGATTCGCAGCACGAGGGACTATGTGGCGTCGGTGTCGCCGGCGCCCGCGTCCGACGCCGAGGACGCGCCGGCGCAGTCCCCGGTCTCGCTGTCTGGCGACGACGACTCTACCACCACGTCAACTACCAAGTACGTTTATTAACTAAATTCCGACCGACATTAGATATTAGCCTTTCTTATGGAGATTTGGCCGAAGACAGGGCGCTATGGCGCTCATTGGGGGAGGCCTATGTCCAGCAGTGAACTAATATAGGCTGATGATGATGATGATGATGGAGATTTGGCTGTTGAATTAATAATCAAGCACCTTGATACAAGTGGCTTTTCTGGCTTGAAGATGGCTTTTGCTGTGGCCAATTTCCAGCGTTACGGAAAATGTTGAAGTCTGTTTCAGCGACTAATGTCTCCGAGAGGAACCGTTTAGCGATCCTAAAATTTTATTATATTTTGTTAGATTTCCACTTCTAATATTCCGAATTTGAAATATATTAGAATGCAAATTTTTGATTCCTTTCACCATCTCATAAAACCACGGCTGTTACAATAAAAAAAAACACTGCTGTAAAGAAAATTAATGAAAGCGATGCTGTCAGATGTTTATTGTTGTGATTTCGCGGCAATGGCAAGTACTGTAAGCCTTTTTATTCTGAGAAAATTAATAAACTCCTGAAAATAACACCCTGCAATCCTCAACAATCATGCAAAATAAATAATGCATGTTGTAGATACCTTGCTGTGTCTAGATAGATGGAAAAAAACGCAATGTGTTTGGTGTTCTTCTAACAAAAATATCTTGATATATCTGAAATAAGCACGATGAGTTGAAACTCATCTAGGAATTCCACTTGTTGAGCAGGTCTTGTCATATAGGATTTTAAACTTTCGCGTTGCATTGCAATAACTATTAGACATGACGGGTCTAAACGCGAATAAAAACTTATGAGTTGCTATTACTCACTTATTACTAGGTCTTGTCATAGCAAGATTAAAACTGATGTCAACAGGGGTGTTTGCTGCTTGTCTTCTTCTCTGTTTTAGACGTACAGCGCAGAGGCACATTTCAAAATAAAGGGTTTTCGTGCTTGGTTTTTGCATTGTGCAATTGATCACAAGATAAATGAAGGAGCTGTAAACAAGCTAGTTCTGCATTTGAACTTAAAAGCACATAGCTGCACGACGTTATTTTACATTCAAGCGTGTTAGGAAAAGTACTATCTCTTACAGGTATATAAAATTATCTATTATGTTACGGCCTGTCTGATAACCCAATGACAAGAAACGTGACGTGTCAATCATGCACCGACCCCAACCTGGTCCAAGGTGACACCGCCATCTTGATATTTAATTAAATTAAGGTAAACATCATTTACATTGTAGCTTGGAAATGAAAACATTTTGTTTATAAAGCAGCAAGTGAGTGACTAGATTGCGTAAATGATAGGTATAATTTACTATGCTTCTTGCGTCTTTAGTGAGAATATCAAGTAAAATTAAATAATGAAACGATTTTAATCAGTCAGGTATCAAACGACTCTCGAGAGTCGCATAACAATGGAATTTCTATTGTGTCTCGTTCACACATACTTGACGAGTTAAAATAGGAACTTGAATGGTACCCATCACATAACACACACATGTGTGTGTGATTGTTAAAATATTTGTAAAAATATTTTCCTTTGGATATTGTGAGAGCAATCTCGCAACATTGATGAGGTCACGCAGCCTACGCGTTAAAAAGCACTTGCAAATTTTAACAGGCTTGTTAATGTGACGGTGGCATAGTGGTATAGGCATACGCCCGGATAGCATAAGACACGGGGTTCGCTTCCTCGTCTGTCACAAAGTCACAGTTGCTTTTTAGCAATATATATTATAAGTTTGTATAGTGACAAAACACTATAAAAACAAAAATCAACTACACACATGTGTCTTAATCACACTGTACGATGGTTAGCCTATTTCTTCCATGTGCCACGCACCATGCATAAATTTATAATAAAACTTACATTGTGGTCCACACACGACTTCGTCTATCCGTATTTTTTTCCTCTATTTCTTCTTCTTTTGATCTTTGTGTATTTTTTGTTTAAAATTGAATCTTATAATATTCATACCTGGTAAATAATAATTCTATTACATTACACATAAATAATACTACTAACCAAACCCATATGCATAAATGGATAGATGACATCAAAGACTGGACCAAACTTCGTTTTTATGACCAGCTAGAAATAGCGGCTCAAGACCGCATCGATTTCTACATTCTGACCTCCAAACTTCAATTTGAAGATGGCCCCTCATGATGATGATGATGATATGCATAAATATGGATAAACGTAATAACAAAAAAAAACTAAACCAAAGCGCTAATCTGCTAACTAGTGATTCTTAACCTGACATTTAAACTTTCATCGAGAAGCCAGAGCTTTATGGCAGCTACTGGCTCCACAGGCAAGTATTTAAAAAGATCAAACGGTTCCTTTCGTAAAAAGAACGCAAGTATTGAAGCTTTCGATTGTTGTCGATTGATGTGTCATTATGTACGAATGTCTTGTTTGTTTTAATCCTCATATTGCTGAAACGTATTTACGAGGTGATCACTTCAGACTCTTTTTGAATGAAACATTATCATGAACTAAAGTCAGAACGAACAGAAGAAGTTGGAAATACGTTTACAGAACAGAAAGAGTGAAATACGTTTTCTGTGTGGATCTAGCAGTAGTTAAAAATAAAATGTCTCCCAACTTTTTAATCACACCATAGACTTCGCCTAGATGGTTGCATCGTACAGTGATGGTATAATTTCAGGAGCCATTGGAAGCATTTAAAGGCTGTGTGCTAGAACGTTTTTAAGTTTATCATAATAGTAGTTGCCCATGACTAACAAAAATGCCTGCTTAGTGGTCCAAAATTTTAGAACGCCTGTTCTCCTTTCTGGAGCGAGTGTAATTCTTTGAAAGAGGCAATTGTGTTGGTTTGTTAGTTTTCCATATTTTAATTTACTATTTCCACCGTACCATCTTTGCCCCTCTTAGCCACGCAAGTCCTTACTTTAAATCTTGTTACACCAGTCCGGACTTCGTCATAGAATGATTTAAATAAGGTATGATCACTATTGGAGTTGCAATCAAAGAATAAATAGGATCATAAGAAGGAAGGAGAAGGAGGAATCATTAGAAGGTTGCAGTTATGTGGATGTCATAACACCTGATAGGAAAGTTTATTTAAGGTCACCGAGTGGTATTTATTTTACTTTTTAAAGTAAGTTTCTTCTCGCGTCGTTAACTCTTGACCCTCATGCAAAAAGTGTAACATCCCTCAGTCAGCTAGCATAGCTACTCAGTACAAAATGGATTAATAAAAAGATACCTGCGGCTTTTGCCGAAGAACTACTGTCAAGCATTTCAAAGAATTATTATTGTCCAAAATATATACTTCATAAGATACACCAATCTACTCAAAAAACTCTTGAATTGAGTGTATTTACTCCGGAATGTTTTGTATATTTTTGTAATACATAGTCATACATGGCCCGGTAAGCCAAAAAGATGCTGGTTCGAATCCCGCCCGTGCGCAATTTTTGGTTTCTTATTTCATCTTTTAAGGATATTCATAGTCTTTTGGAAGCTCTACAAGTACTGTAGTTATAATTTCATTTGTGTTGTTCTAGGTAACTTACTATTTTACTATCACCTATCGTTGGTGCGATTAACGAATATTCATTGGTAAACATGAAATAATTGTTTTGCAAATTAAAATACTTAGGCATAAGGAGACATTTTTTTTGGGTCCAGTAGCAACTTGTAGCGTCTAATAATGACATTGCACCCTAAATTAATAACTTATTTTTTTAGACAATTAGACGAAAGATAACGTTTAAATGAAACCGGAATAATAAAATCAAACTAAAAGATGCGTTGTGTTGACTACTTTTCATCACGCCATTCCTCCTTTACAAATACGTGTAAAGGAACGACGGGATGGTCAACATAAAAACAATATCAATTATTTCAAGTACATGATTTTGTTTAGATCACGTTTTTCTACTTTTATTTATTTTAAGCAATTGGAATCCATTACATATTTTACTCCATTTACAATATTTTTATTGCTTTTTTAAGATTTTTGCATATAATGGTTATCTAGTAAAGCCGTGGAACCGATAGCAACTCTGACAGCTATCACTGACATTGACAGGAATGGCTGGAGTGTCATTTGTCACACTTTCGTTTGGCGTTTGGCTTTCCGTCACCTTCCGTTTGTTTTGGTTTGTTTTGAATTGAGTGTTTGTTTTCTTCGGATTTTTTATGAAAAAATAGAAGCAAAAAGCATCAAGTACGGCCCCATTCCACTAAATCGTTATTGTGTAACTGTGCAGTGAGATTTCAACGACTGTGATTTTTAGAAACGACTGAAAATGTGCGTCAACTGGCACGTGTGTGGATTTAAATTATGATGAATTTTCAAATATTCCCGTTAAATAACGAAAAACTAATATTGTTAATGTTTTTAAGACCTTATAAGGAACAATTTAATATATGTTTCATTACTAGACGTCACAATTTATGGGTGGGCCCATCCTCCATACAAGAAAAAAATGCCTCCTTTACATTGTTTTCTTGCAGTCATTCAATAATCGGATAACAGCTAACAGCTAAATGATATATTAAACAAAATCGACATCTCTACGCATTGAGAGCGATTGGAGGCTCCTATTTTAAGTAAAACAGGATAGAGAATTGGTATTATTTCTTTTACCGTAAAAGCAATGTAACAGTTTATAAACGTGTCAAACAATAAAACAGAAAGATTCAAAAACAATGCATGCATAAAAGAGATTGACTTGCCAAAAGTTCCATGAAAAACATGTGCTATTATAGATAGTGCCATCCACGAAGGCGCGCCCCTCCACTCGTCCAAATCGTTTATAGTACATGTGTGCAAGCTTTTTCCAACATTTGACAAGCAAGCTACAAGCACACTACAAAAAATACACTCAAAGGGAAAGATACTCTACTTAGATACAGTTTCAAGTAGGTATGGTTAGCTACTAGAAGAGTAATATTTTTTTTTAAATTGTACCAGTTACATTTTTACTATTGAAGTAAACGAAACACGTAAGAACGTTTTGTAACATTAAAAATTTTTTAAAAAAAGTTTCTTTATAAGGGAACTGTCGGTCCACCGGGACTACATATGGGTGAATTGTTTTCTCTTCGTACACGTTGGTCCTAGCGTGATATTTTATAGCCTTTCCCGATAGAGTACACCCCGGTAATTTTATAACTACCACATGTTTTTTTTATTTGAAATTGTTTATGGTGTTTAAGTTACAATTATAATTATTTAAATATATTTAATAATGACAGAAGATTAAACCAGGTTTATTTTTTAGTACAACAAACTGGGTTTTCCTTGACATTTTAAAAATAATTTAAGTTGAGCCACTTTCGAGACGAGTCTGAATTTTTGAATGACGGCCGGCTCGCAACTGACGCGCGTGTCACCCCCCGCACCCCGCACCTTCCTCAATCAAAAAGAGTGGGGCGCGCCTTCGTGGATGGCACTATCTATACAAATGCTTAGTTCCTAGAATGCCTTATTTTATTTTCTTGTCATATTAGCCCAGGATATTTGAATTTTTGCCTCGAAAGATTTCCAGGAAGTTCGAAATTTGTGTTTTTGAAAATTTCATGTGTCTTTTAAGAATTTTAACTTTGCCACTCCGTACATCTGCACGTCAATTCTGACTAATTTAACAATAATAGTATGCCAAAATTAATGTCAATAGTTTTGGCGTATGAGCGTTGTAAACTGTAATGCAACACGTTAAATCGCCGAATAACTCCTTGGTTTAGCCTGAGTGAACCACAACCTTTTAAATTATCAACAGCGAAAGCTGTTTTGCACACCTGATTTTCCTCAAGTGGTGCCTCCTTGCAGGTAAGGAGGAGGAGAGAAAAGGTCGAATCTACCTCACAGACTCGGTAAGTCTACAAGTCCATATAGGGGGTGTTTGTGTGGTATCGTCTTTCTGAAAATCTATTTTCACTCATTCGCCAAGATAGAATTGAGCAAAAACGCAAGGTTTTTAACACTTTGCAGAGTTTTCAGTGTACGAGCTGAAACTTTACAATAATCAATTTATGTAAACGCCTGCGTTAGACTGCTAAGCTTGTAAGATTGTAATGAAAACACTATAAATTGACATAAGAGTAATAAAAATATTTGGGACATCTTGTCAATTAACCAAAAGGTCTTATGTCGTAGACATAAATTGCGCCCGCGCATGAATAAGTATAACTTAAGTAATGAAACTTCATTAACACATCAATAAGTAATAAAACTTAAATAAACCTTAATTAATCAATAGAATCAGTAGGTAATACAACGATTTTAGTAAAGGCTCTCGAATGTATTTTTTTATCAGCTGTCATTATTTCAATGACTCTGACCTTAAAATCCCTGCCAGGAAACAATCTTACTACACGACCTAATGGTCAGAATTATAGATGAACAATATTATCTTTTAATAAAACTACTGAACCCATAAGCTGTTTGGCAGATTCAGCCTTGTATCTAGTGCAAGTTATATACTTGTGAATAACAGACTTAATTTCTCTCATTGAATTTAAAATATAGAATCGTTGTGAAAGACTACTTGAAATGATCTTAAGTCCACCGTGCAACAAAATTAAATGCTCATTTTACGAAAAACTTTGTTGAGGTTTAAGTGTAGGAAATCGTCTCTATTTTAATTTTGGCATAGATATCTTAATCGTAAAATGAGCTGAAAGTGACATATCCTTTAAAAAAGTCTTTTAATTTTCATCAATATGGCGGGGCGAGTGGCTGACATACCAGGTGACAAAGTAGAGATTAAAAAAGATCACATCGTAAACTATAGGATAACTAATTTTCAATCTCCCCGGACACTTTTCAGGTAACCTCTTTAATTTTTCCAAATGATTGTAATATATTCTGAGAGTAATCCAATTCGTTTCAACTTATATTGCCTACTGAGACTCGCTGAGATAAGGTAGTCTAACCCCAGGAGATTGATTTGTATATATATTAGTTTATAATGGATTAGCTTTCTACGCAGTTGGGCGCCAACTGAAATTTACCTTTGCAGTATCTTTAATTAATGGATATGGTAATTTTGTCCTCTATTGCAAACACCTTTTAACGAACTCTTACCGCTTCTAAACATATTGAGCTCATTCTAGTGAGAAATAAAGTTTTACGCAAGAGAAGACCTAGGAGTAGGGGCCAGCCAGGGCTATCGATGAATATGAACACTTTTTAAATGAATAATTATATAAAATACACTAAAAAACAGGTCTGTCACTCAAAACAGTGGCACGTAGTGTTTAGAGCGAACGTTTGTGATTGTATAAACATCGTCGACTCTTAATACTCTTATCTCGTCCAAGGCGGTGGAATTGACCGTTCGGATAAAACTACTCTAGTTAAAAATGTGGAATACTACTGTTATCTCGGTATCTCCAATCTATTTATGTTAGCAAAAATGAATTGAATTGTGTGCCCTGCGCTTAGCCAGGTAAGGGCTCTGATTGGCGAACTTTCTTCAATTTTATTTCATACACACATTGCTTGCGCTCACAAGATACACAGGTGTAAAATTAATAATAAATATATGCTATGAAATAACAACAAAATATATCTAAACTAGATTATTTTAACATAAAAACGCAACTATCATTTATGTTGGGTTCGGTAAGGTACCGAATGTGTGGTACAGGGTTGGTGTCTGTGGTCATGCTATATGCTAAAACAAAAGCAAAGGCATTACAAAAACATTATACCGCATACACAACATTTACCTTACTTCGTCCGTTATTTTTTTTTCGATAACTCCACTACGCTCGTGCCTCAACCCCGCAACGATCGCAAAAATCGTTTTACTGGGATTAATAGAGCAAACGGGTCCCATAAAAACATTGCAGGCATTCATTTTATTTCATTAAACGTCACGTATGGTATTTTTCTTTATTTGCCGGACAATGTTGTCGTACTATTTGCTTATGAGCTTTCCTTACCATGTGCCAACCGCGGCTTGTTAAGCTTACCTCACAACAACCTTACGTAATAAAGTAGTGTCTTACTCTTACGGCACAGACGCCATCTTAAATCACGAGCGAAACGAAAGGATTATAATTTTGACTCCCGAGAAAAGCAAGGGAGATAGTAGAGAATCCTTAATGTGGCGAGGAACTCAAGCTCGCACAAGACGAAGAGACATTTGCTCAACACGACAAGGAGATGACCTTCGTGGTGTAGTGGCTTAGCACGCTGGGTTTCAAGGCGTCGCCGCTCCGAGGTCCCGGGTTCGATTCCCGGTCGGGTCAATGTAGAAATCAAAGTTTTCTATTTGGTCCCGGGTTTGGGTGTTGTGGTACCACCATTGTGTCTGATTTTTATAAAACAAGTGCATTAGCTACTTACTTTGGGATCAGAGCAATGTATGTGATTGCTGTCCAATATTTATTTATTTCTAAAGTATACATACTTTTAACATCTTCAGCGAGGCAATATAAGAGATTATCTACTTAGTTTCGACCATTGGTTTCGACAAATTTTATTTGGAACGAGCGGTGTTTAAAAAAAAAAAAAACTTCATATTATACAAATACGATTCAGATAAGTAGTTAGTTTTGAAACTAAATGCCCGTCCTTTTTCCGAATTTGATTGGTCAACAAATCAAGACGATGTTACATAAAATTTTCTACTAAGCAACCTTTTCCGCAACCCTCTCATCATATCATCCCCCAATTGTTAGGGAAGCGAGGTAGCTAAATAGCGTAATTCAACGGCGCCGTCGAGACCTATCAAAATCGAAAGATAAAATAATTTCGAAAAGAAAAGCTCGTATGGTAAAAACCATTTTAGCGGTGGGTTTGGCGTGTACGGTTTTTCAAGAATGTAAAAAAAACAGTTACTTGGGCATTCTCGAGCGCTTCAGATATTCATACTACGTATGCCCCAAGTGCCTCTGATAACAACGGTATACTAATCTGCCGGTTTGCGTGGTGGGGGTAGGCATATAAAGTAGTCAAAAATGCAAAAAAAAATTACTCGAGCGCGTCAGATTTTCGGAAGGGGTGTTAAGTAGGCCCCAAGGAAGCTCCCTTTAAAAAAACTGACGATTTCGGCGTGACCATAAATACGATGAATTTTTGAAAATGCAAAAAAAAAGTTTTTTTGAAATACTCGAGCGCGTCAGTTTTTCATAGGGGAGGTTTATCTCGGTATCCTGAAGGCATATTTTCTTAATCTGACAAAAATGTTGGTGGGTTCTCTTAATCTGACCGGAAAGGTTTTTTGGTTTTTTTCCTTTCTTTCTCCTTGATAGAACGGGGAATTTAAGAATAACAATAAAGCGATAGTTACAACCAACGTAAATGTAGATGAAATGTAGTACGAATTGTATTATTTATTGTATAGAAACATGAAATGATATAAAAAATAGATTATAATTTTATTGTTAAGTATGATCTTTACATTTTTGCTCAATACAATTCATCTTCTTCTTCTTCACTCGAACTTTCATATTGTGGCTCCTCATCCACAATTTTTTCCTGTTGAGTGCCTGCAACATCCGTAACAATTATTTCTATTCAGTAATTTCGTTAAGAGAATATTATAGAAGTACAAAAATTTACCTGAATCAAGCGTCTCGTCATTCCTGTCCTCAGTGTCATTCTCGTTGCCCAGAATATCCGGCGATAGAACAACATTTTCATACGCATCGGGCAATTGATTCCCGATAAACCACGTGAACTCCAATTTATTATTATTTTCATTCCACCCTTGATCGGTTGGTGCAAGGTCAGTGATGTCGGATTTGTAAGCATTCCTCCACAAGTAGGCGATGTACCGAGTTCTGAGGCAATGTTGGTATAGCTCTGACTGGCATGGGGGTAAATTGCAAGCGTGGTAGTTGCGTACGTCCAACGAAAACGGTTTCGATGTGTCGTGCACCTTGTATGTTTTATTAAAAATGTCGAATCGAGCTTCGTTGACATCAGCGAGTTTCTTCACCCTCAGTTTTCAAGATATACTCAAAAAACGGGAATTTGAGTTTTTATGATGCTTCAAGTCAAAAAGTTTTAACTTTGGACAAAAATGTAAAGAGACCTTTTTTGTGTTTTTTGTGACCGGCAGACGAAATGGCTCCTCCACACTCCCGGTCATGCGGAAACCGGCAAATTTTGTATTTTTAGTACGTATTAGATTATATTCTTCAAAATAAAAATCGCGCTCGAGAATGCCGGATTAACGTTTTTTTTTACAAGTTCGCGACCCTATAACTCGGCGGCGTCAAGGACTTATCATCAGATTAGTTAAATTTAGTCTTATAAGTTATAACACTAAAATCAACCCCCAATATCTTAATCTGACGCGCTCGAGTATTTCAGACTATCGATATTTTTTTACTAATCTGATCGTCTATCCTAGGCGCGCGTCATACGTACATATAGAGCTAAATACTTTACAAGGTTGTTCTATTAGGTCCAAGGTATGTCTCATATTTTAAACTGTCACGCTCGAGTATTACCGAAAATTCCCCTATTCGCCTCCCTAACTACAAAGTGTGGATTTGAAAGCCGAATTACAAAACACTGAATATTTTATTCAAGCAAAAAGTTGTCAAAAAAAATATTTATATACTCTATTTTTTGGTATTTTGATACTTGTTTCATAACTGCACAATTAACAAGTGAAATCCTTTTCTGTTTATATATATACTTCACTTGCATCACCTCCTCTCTTTTTATTTTGAGTTATGTGCAATTAATCGCACCAATAACATTTAAGAAAACTAGACATGCCACGGAACTCGCATTAAACTTTCTTCTTCTGTTGATGTGCAGCCAATGCCACATTCTCTTTCATTCTTGCAATCAAGACAGTCTTGACAGTTTCGCTTACGAAATAGCTACGTTTTTTTACAACTTGCTAATCTCCTTTTTTGTTTTTTACTGATACTGTAAAATAGCCATTGCATCGTCAGTACTAGGTGGACTAAATAACTGAGACTATAGAAGGAAGTACTTCGTGTCAAGCTCAACAGAGTGTATGGCACATGAAACTTGTATTTGTGGGCAAATAGCTCCACCTCGGCGAGTACGATCGAGATCCTCTTTATCTATATCAACAATTTGAAAACCAAATCCTTTTAATTATCTGTATTTTGCTTGGAAGTCGTCACTCGTCGTCATCGTTATTAATAAAAAGATTTATCCTTAATTGAGGTCTTGGGTATTCTGCAACTGGCCTCGAGGAATTCCACATCTTCGGCATCGATCAAGTTCACTAAATCTATAGTTGTACCATCATCTATTATAGAATAGAATAGAAGAATAGAATAGAATCTGTCTGTTTTGATGTTGAACACTAGAATGAATAGGGGGGAAGGATGTTTAACTTGGACTCTGTTTAATAAAATTGTGTTTTAGCGTCGAAAACTGGCATGTGGTAAGGATTTTCTTACACTCTTATTTATTTATTTTATTATTATTTGGGTAACATACTTTACTATTATTATTCGGTTATTATAAAATAAACGTAAAAACACTTATAATAAAATAAATAAATGACACTATAACCAATTAAGTGTCCTCATACTAATATTACATGTCATTTAGAGCAAACCATAACCGACTCAAGAACACAAATAAAAAGAGAATTAAAAAACCGGCCAAGCGCTAATCAGACCCGCACACTGAGGGTTACCACCTAGCGAAACTGTCACAAGATTTTTGACAGCAAAAATAACTTTGTTTTTCAAAGTAAATAAATAAATAAAATAAATAAGTATATTTATTTTCCTTCACAAAAATAGGTATTACATGTTTGATATTACTTTCAATTTTAATTAGGCATGTACATGAGTATAAGTGCCTGAAATAGGTTTTAAAAAAACCTGTTCTACAGGTCACCAGGCCACCCTCGCAGTTTTACACAATAAAATTCATGGAAATGCCAGAAAAATAAACTTCAGGATAACAGTCATATTAGAGTTTAAAAGAGTAAAGAAATTATGAATACAAATAAAGTACTAAAGTCACATAATAAAAGGTGAATAAAAGGTGTTGGTGAGTGTAGAGTAGAAGTGAGTTAAACATTAATGCGTGTGTGGTGTGTAAAAGAGGGTGTGTTATTTTAAGTGTGTGTATATGGCGTAATTTTGAGAGAATGTCGACGGGAGAGTCAGAAATTTAGTGTGGAGAATAGTGTATGTATGAAAGACACAAGTTATATTTGCGGTTAATGAAAATGTGCTATATCTCAAAAACTACTGAAACGATCTCATTCAAATCAATTTTCGTTGCAAGTTTTTGTTGAGATCTACATTTTTTTTTTCAAATTTTTACTTTCTTAGTTCAAAAGTTAGATGGCACGCCCATTTTACCACTTTGGAAGCGTCTATATCTCAAACCTTAGCCTTTAAGAAAAAATGATTTTAGAAACCTCAATACCATTTTAAAAGACCTGTTCATAGGCACCCCACACGCATAGGTTTGAGTAAAAAATAATTTTTAGGCTTTAGTTTCATGAATGGGGGCTCCCATAATATTCCATATAATCCCTTAAATATATTTTTTTTCTTACTTTTTGTATCTGAATCGGAAAGCGGTGAACAAGATACACCTACCTACCAAGTTTAAACTGTGTAATGCTAATAGTTTCAGAATAAAATGGCTGTGACATACGGACGGACAGACAGACAGACAGACAGACAGACTTGACGAAACTATAAGGGTTCCGTTTTTTGCCATTCGGCTACAGAACCCTAAAAAGGGGGTTGACCTAATCATGTAAGAAAAACTATTCGAAGTCACATGACAAGACTTAAATTGAGTTAAACAGTCCTTTAAACGTTGTATAATTGTTTTTGGTGAGGCAACAATTTTAGGATAACCGTAAATACGTTTTTATGAATGATACGATGAATGACGGAGAGGATGGCACTTATCAATGTTAAAATATTGTTTACCAGCAACACTTAAATTTATAAATAGTTGCAAATGAATTTTCGGTGGGCGCAAGATTGCCCGGCCGGTTCAGGTTTACCTCGCTTGATAAGGATTATGCATGATTGTGATTTCCCCCTTTCATGTGAAATTGATACGTACTCTATTTGACACTGCGGGTCGATTGTTGACGGTCGGTAATATCGGTTTATGAATCCGTGGTACAGCTTAGCCCGATCTTTCTGCGTAAATACTAAGTACCCAATAATACTTGTTTACCTTGCAGCTATGTGCGAGAAAGTTCAAGATTCCAAGTTGTAGTTTCGATAAGTATGCCTTTGTTTTTTCCATACATCTTGTTACAAATTCTGCTCTTTGTTATTTGAGGTAATCGTCACTACAAACTTTACTTATTCTCGAATTAATTCAGTTCAGTCCCCTATAAATATTTGCTTAAATGTCTTCCTTTTTAAAATTATTACATATTTTAGGTACTCCTAATGATTAACGGAATACACCTATCGAGTTTCAACTGTGTCATGCTAATAGTTTAGGAATAAGGTGGTTGAGGTGTGTTTATACGGTCCCTCAAGTTCTAAAGTATTGATTCTATACGACCTTATTCAACTTGTCTAAATGTCTTACGAACTTAACGTAGGTACCCTCACTTGTACTTTTCGAGCGATCTCCATGCATGGCTGTTTATTTTCATGACAAGAAATCACTTTCACCTGAACAGGATGTAACCAAAAAGTGCAGTGGAAATTTAAGGAAATCGCTCTAACAGGCCGATCGATTCTAATTCATAATATTGCTTTTTGTCAATTTTCGATAGGCCTATCGACAGACTTTTGATAGTTGACTATCGAGCGGCAACGCTACGTACTCTCGTGTAGACTTCATATTTTCAACGATTAGTACGTAGGTCACATTATAAGTTTTGCGTAACTTTAAAAACAACATGTTAGGTATAACCTAAATATTATGTTTATTATTTTTCAAAATACTCTCCTTTACATTTTAATTTTTTTTTCATGCGCTCGAACAATTTCTTAAAACAGGAGTACCACAGATCTGAAAACATGTTTTCTACGTGCTGATTGAACGCTATCACTGCCTCTTCAGAGTTGGTACAAGTAAAACCTCTCATCAAATCTTTGATTTTGGGGAAAATACAGAAATACCCTGTGATGCTAGGTTGGGGCGCCCAGGATGGGTGACGAGTCGCACTTTTTCGGAAGCTAAAATGACTTTTTTTGTTGGCCGTGTATGAAGAAGCGTTGTCATGATGTATGTGTGAACTTTTTTTAACACGCTGGGTAAACAAATGGTAGAATACCACTCGGCAGTAACATTCTTCAAGAGAGAGATCTTTAAAGTCATAAAAAATCATCGCTCTAAATTATTTTCGACTAATTCCATATTTGTTGCGTACGTAGAACTTTGATGTGTGATAAAAAAAAACAATTGATAGATCAATTCCCGCAATTTTTTTTATTACGTTTGAAAAAATATACCATTCGAAATTCAAATAGTTCCGATTAGCTTGAAGTGCAAAACTTAGTGTGCCCACATGGGCACACTAAGTTTTGCACTACCTTGACATTGCATTACCTTGACGTTTGATTTGTCTAATTTATACATAAATTAGACAAATCAAACGTCAAGGTAATGTCCATAATTATCTAATTATAGGGACTATCAACGTGACGGATTAAAATTGCTATTTTAGTTTTAATATTTCAAGGGAATACTAGTGATATTTTAGGAACCCCATAGAATTTGGTATTGAAGACACCGTTATAAGCCTTTTCATTGGACATAATTATAAGAGTCAGCTTTGATACCGTCCATCGTATTGCAGGAACTGATACTGTACCAACCTGAGTTATTGATAGTGTCGATAGGCTTATAATGAATTAATGAATGAATGAAGTAATTTATTTCAGACCGTGGTCCATATTATTTATGTTAGTTACAAATTTAAAACTTAGCCTATGTTAGTAAAATACAATTTAAAACAATGGAATACAATTTAAAACAATGAAAGATGCCGCCTAGAGAAAGCCGCCAGCTTTAGTCGCGTGCAAACTTATCCAGCGCTCTAGCATCGGCGAGTCCCACCGGTTAGCCAATGCCGCCAGGATGCCATTTGTACTATATATTTGTATTTGTTATAGATATTGAAAATGATTTTTGAGATTACTCTCGTTAGTATAACTATCGATAGATGGGCAACGCTCCGCTGGTGTTTTAAAATAGAGAGCTCTATTTTCGAAAAAAAAACTTGCGTTTGTTCTTCATGTGCTTCTCGAGATTTTCTTAATTCCCGAATGAAAATTTGCATAAATTTACACTCTGTGAGTGATTACAATATCGAAGATAGAACTCTGGCCAAAAACTAATTTTTGACAAGACGTAGACGACGTCGAATGTTCATCTATTGTGCTAAACGAGTATCTCTATTGGTAACCGAAATTCCCAGGTATATCAGAGAATGAGATTGCCACTGTCATCATTATAACTCGGTGGAAAATATTCAGAGCTGAAAAAAATACATCTAAATATTGAATCGTTACTAGATATAATGTATAATCAATTGCGGTTTACAATTTAACACTGTTGGTCCAAATCTTCACGTTGAATTTTCCATACTTCAGCAATTAACAATTCCTTCACGCAACTCTGCTCAAAACTTCTGCTGTAAACTACATTGTACTGTCTGTGCAAAGGGAAGTTGCGTAGTCTTGACGTCCTTAATTATAATTTAATAATTAAGAGGCACTTAATATTCTGACCTGGACCATTATTTTATAAAGTATAAAAGGAAATTGTACAGATGTGTTTTAAAAATTTTATTTTTATTTAAGACGAGGTGACCGCAGCGTTATTGCTGTGATGATTACCTGAATAGTGACCATGGTTCTCTACAGGGTGTTATTGCAAGGGGGTGCCAAATTTTTAGAGTTGAATTAGACTGTCAATATGAACAACTTTTACTATGGGTCATGGTCAAAATCTTAAATAAAATTTCAGGTTCCCCATACAAAATCAGTCAACTACATTGACAATAATGTATGGAGAGGCAGTAAAAAAAAATAAAAATTGAATGATGGCCCCATAGTAAAAGTTGTTCATATTGATGGTCCCTTTCACCTCAAAAAATTTGGCACCCCCTTGCAAGAGCACCCTGTATATCTGCTCGGAGATGATTATTGATTATCTTACGAGTAATCGTAGACATGCTATTTTTCGTATAAGGTAACAATCTCGTTTACAAAAACACCGCAGCACTCTCCCATCTCAATTTTCAAATAATATGAGAATGCATTTATGGCGGCCTATCGATTTCTGCATGGTATCCATATTATGATATCATATATTGATGTTTACTTATCTACTAAGTATGTTCAGCACTAATTGGTATTAAAGCAGGTTTGAGCAATAGACGTTAACCAATTAACCCTCTGTTTAAATAGGTATAAACAAACTTGCAATTAATATGGATACCAATCACTAAATTCCCTGCTGATGCGAGGCTGCCTTTAAACCAGACCATATATCCTAAAATTTATATTAAGTTCAAGATCAATATTTGAAGTTTTGTAACATACACATAACGTGTTTTCATTTTCTTCTAATTTTGCGAAATAATAAAAATAATTATTAAAGCAAACATAAACCGCTTGATTAAACGGTAGAAACTGCCCTTTATCAGTCGCCAACTACCGTATCATCGAGCGCGTCGGTCGCCCTAATCGTTTGCGGAATAAGGTTGCAAACGGCCGCTTGATGCAGTCGACTGTACTGCATCGCCAGATAAAGGATTTGCAGTTTGTTTACAAGTTGCATGGGTGGTGTGGTGCGGGACCGACCGGGCGGGGCGCGTCAGTCAGTGCGCGCGCGATGCGTTCGCCGGTGCACGCGTGCACTACTGCTGCGCATTAGTATCTTGACCGCGCCGGGCTGCCATGGCCGAGTGGTCGGTGATGGATCGCGAGTGGCCATTTAACCAGTTCGATCCCTACCAATACGCCTGCAACCAGTACTACGAGGAGAACTCTCAGGCGCCGCCATGTCAGCCGCCGCCGCCGAACCAATGTCTGCCGACTCTACCACCGCCGCCGCCGCCGCCTCCGCCGCCGGCGCAGGGCTACCCGCCTCCGACGCCGGGTCTCGCTGCCTTGCTGCACCAGGAGCCGTCCACTTCCAGGGGCCTGCCGTACCCTGTGCCTAACCCGCCACCTGCGATGCCGCCCCGCGGGTATGTACAGTGGAATGCGTAATAAGAAGTAACTCGATGCGAATGATGCGATGATAGCGCGAGCGAGCTATGCAGTTAGCACCCACGTGTTCTTTGTAGACCCGGTACATTTCGCTGCACAGAAGCAACTCTTTATTATATAACTATTACCCTAACAGGCATTTTATTTTAAACAATTATGTGTGGTTTATTTGGATATGCCTGTCTTCTATTATACTTCATACCTACCATATTGTTATTAAATATGCACGCCGATTTATTTGCGTACATAAATAACATAATGTATTGTTTTTTTTTACATCTCAAACTGTATAAGAACATGTTTTGTTATCATTCCTTTAATTAAATGCACATTTTGTAGTATGAAAACACACTTTAGGTTAATATAATTAAATATAAAATAACATTGTAAAATAATAAAACACAATATTGATCAGAATAACGAAATAATTACAGTTTTTGCTTAACCTGTCCACGCTTACACGTTAAAACGTAAACAAGTAAATAAAACTGATTTATTACTCGTCTTCATGAATATTTATAGTATAAATACAAGTAAATGTGGTGAAATACATTTGAAACCAATATATTTTGTGGTATATCAGTTTGAAATAGTCGGTCAAGTTGTACGTAGGTATTTTTTAAACAAAATCTATAGTTCAATGATAAAGTAATATAAACAACCGTATTATTTATTGTTATTGGTTTAAGATTTGCACGGAGCCGACGCGACGTCACCTTAGTTATCAACCAAACCTTGAATCGGCTGCGGTTGGCATTGTTTGGTAACAATTATTTTTTTAATTTGTTTTACATCTTAAGTTTTTGTTTAAACCGGTAAAACTAAACAAATAGGTTTAAAACGGTATTTTTGCGAAATACTAATGTAAATGTAGATCTATATGTTGTAATAGTTCACCAAATGTTTCACCATATTTGCTTATATTCAACCATAATACGGTTAACAATAAATAAAAGAAAATAACGTTTTCTTCTATCTTGATTTGAGTTAATACAAACATCATGGATTGGCAAAGCTTATAAAATTATAATCTAAGGAAGTGTATGGCTAAATGCGAATTGATATTGTTTATTAGGAAGAAAAAAAGTCGTTTAATCATTGTAATTTAAGCTTTAGCTAGACCGGCGTAGAGTTCTGAAATAATGAATGCTCATTTAATTATACTAAGAAGCAAGGATTTATCTTTAAAGCGCCTACTATGATACGGGAAATGTTATTATGACTCAATAGGTTGTTAGAATTATACCTTGCATTTACCTTTTGTACTAAACCCTTTTATTCTTCTACACACCCATAAAAATATTTACACTAAGAATTTCTTAAACTATAACGGCCTTACCACAAATAAATAAACAAGGTTTGAACAACTGTTTAAATGTTATGCGGCTAAAATAAAATGTATGTCACCCTTATGTCATTTGACTTGATTGACGTTGATTTTATACTAGCCACTAGCTGTGCCCGCGACTTCGTCCGCGTGGAATAGTGACTTTGGATAGAATTTTTAATTTATAGGCTTATGATTTTAAAAATAAGATACTTAAGTATAAGTACTTATAAGTACGCAAGATATAAAGTATTTATATAGTACATTTTAGTACTCACTTATCATTAAAATTGGCCATATTACAACAATAAGAAGCAAGTAGTAGGTACATCAAAGGTGATCAATTATTATGACCATACCGATTATTTGGACGTTCACAATTTGTATTTCGATTAGGAATTCCTTTGTTTGATAGGATAATATGGTTACTTTACTTTTAACTACTACTTTGCCACAAAAAAACTACTACTTTACTAACATTTTACTTTGTTGTGTGGAAAAAATGGATCTAAATATAAATTTTTTCATGGCACTGTTTTGTTATACTTTGGCAAGTACCATAAAGTACCAAATATTCATTTAATTTATACAAACCAATATGGAGGAAACACTACACATTGAATTAAAACACTTTACAGATTCATTTCCACCCACATTTATTTTAAAGTGTTTCGCCTCGGCCCCGTCCCGCCTTAGCCCCGGCCCCATCGAACTGGATAAAAAGTATCCTATGTCCTTCTCCTGGTACTAAGCTACCTCCCCACCGTTTCGTCCCGGTCCCGTGCTACCCCAGCCCCGGCCCCGTCTAGCGGGACAAAAAGTTTCCTATATGCTTTTCCTGATTCTAAGCTACCACCTCACCAACTTTCAGCCAAATCGGTTCAGCCGTTCTCAAGTTATAAGTGTTGTAACAAACACGACTTTTTTATATATATATATATTTTCTGCCTACCCCCTAAGTCTATTGGCGTGATTATTTCTATCCTAGTTTACTCTCCAAGTGATGCTGAGTCAAATAAAAAAAGCCCCATCAAAATCGGTCCAGTAGATTCTGAGATTAGCCCGGACAAACAGACAGACAGACAGACAGACAGACAGACAAAAATTTTAAAAATTGTTGTTTTAGCTTCTATTACGGTAATTAAGACCCCCTGTAACAATTTTTCATAAAAATCTTCAATGTACAGAAATCGATCTTTTACAGTCTTATTATATGTATAATTGTTGTTTTAGCTTCTATTACGGTAATTAAGACCCCCTGTAACAATTTTTCATAAAAATCTTCAATGTACCTACAGAAATCGATCTTTTACAGTCTTAATGAATGTATAATATATAGATATTATATTTAAACAGTGTTCGAAACCTTGTTTATTTATTTGTGGTAAGGCAGTTACTGTGTAAATAAATACCCATTAAGTGGTGCAATTTGGTACGTAAAATGCATTAATTTTATAATTTATCGTTATCGACTTAATTTATGATGAACAGTATCGCAATCTATCTTAAAAGTGGAGGACTTCTTCATTATACCATTTAGTCATACATCTTATGACTTAAAAGCTGCACTTTGTGATTAAAGCAAGCCACTTTGCACAGTGATAGTAGGGACCAAAATAAGCGATTTCATCCGCAGCAGCGACAGTTTTACCCCTTAGGAACAGAGATGGCGCCACTTTTACAAAAATACAATGAGAAATTTCTACAAGCCAAACTATTTCACCGTTTTTGGTGAAACAGGTGTTCATAAAAGTGGCGCCATCTCTGTTCCTAAGGAGTGAATCTGTCGCTGCTGCAGGTGAAATCGCTTATTTTCATCCCCTACTCTCACTATGCAAAGTATGGCAAAGTGGCTTGCTTTAATCACAAAATGCAGCTGCTTTAGGCCGAAATTACGCCATAAAACGAATGACTAATTTTCAAATAAAGAACTACGTTAAAATAAGTAGAGTAATCGCCATTTGCTTGCCTTGATTGTGGCCACATAATTTAACTTGACATTGATTTCTCTCTTTCCATTGGTCAAAATAGCTGGAGAACCTAATTTGACCGACGGAAGTAGAGAGACTTCCTTCCTTCTTTACTTCTACTTTTTACTTTTTACTTTTTACTTTTCTACTTTTCCTTCTATGATATTCTCTCAAATCAAAAAACCTTTGATTTTGAATGCTGCCAAAATTGGAGATTTTAACTTACGCAATGGAAATACCATTGCATAAGTTAATGTATATTTCCTTTGAGTTAGTAAATTTTTCTAGTAGGTACTTTGCCTTGGGCTAGCGTTAAAAAACCCCACCCCTTTAAACTGTATAACTGTGTTAGTGGTCATTATAAACTCGTAACGTAGTACTCGTAGTTTGCCAACTTCTGTCTAAATACACATTTCGATCAGGAGAAAACACAATTTTTAGTTTTAGTTTTGTTTTATTTGATGTTGGTTGGTTTGTAGTTTTATTCTCGTTATGAATAATAGTTTTGTAAAACTATTTGATACATTTTTATGGTCAGTATTAAATTTTTGAGCAAGTCGTAATTTATGTGCATAGCTACTCTAGGTACCTATCTATATATCAAAAACACACGTGACTTAACCTCGAGCATCTTTGTTACCAAAACCAAAAAGTAATCAAGTGCCCAGTACTCAATAAAGAACCTGTTTATGAAAAGCCGAAATTAAAACGCCATCAATATAATAATAAGTCATTTAAGATCATATTACTGAATCAAAAATGTAACTATGAACATGTTAATTAATGCTGATTTAAAATAAAACCTTTATGGCACAGTTGCTAATTCGCAATAAAATCTGCCACATGAGCATGATAGTCCGTCAGTTTTGTCTGTACCAAGATACTTTCTCTATATGGTTTGAATTGACTGCTACTACCTAGGTACCTATTTATTTATTTATTAACACTTAGTTATAGTCTTATACAAAACAATTAATTCCCTTAAATCTGATACAATTATTTTTACAATATCCCAGCATTATGAAACAATATCACATAGAATACTTTGTTGCAATTAAATTCAGTTTGTATGAAGGATATACATGTATGAAATTATTCTACTTTCTTTATCGTTTTGTTTCTTGCATTCTTTTACTTTTCTTTGTGACATAATATTTAACATGAATTCGTCTAAAATATAGGAAAGCTTCCTCCTAACTTACCATAGTTATCAACTTGTTTCCATTTAGCTTTGCAAGATAAAAACACCAAGACAGCGATATTTGCATATTATGTAAATGAACTAGCAGAACCAATAAAATCTTTTGTTTTATAAATTGTTACTGATCTCAACAGCATGCGCATTGCGTATATTCCCCACTGAGCAATTTCAAAAACCTGTGTCCTACTACCTACCTATTATACGTTCGTCAAAAAAAGGTTTTGAGTCAGTGTAAAACGGTGTGTCCCAGATAAACTAAAATCCAGATAGGAGGAGAAAATAGACCTAAAACGATGCACAAAAGATAAGCGAAACAAATTTTTATTCAATATTTTATCGTATCCACACAATAGTGTGTGTAACTCAATAAATATATTGAGTTAAGTCGCAGATTTTATGTTAGGGGAATGGTAAAATTTTACAAAATTATACCACCTTGTTTCAAATTCAAATGTTCTTATATTTAGATAAATTCAGTTTAGGTTGAAAAAGCGGCCTAAAAATATATTTTTTCTGACAAAAGCAAAGTCTAAGCCGCGAAAGCTACTCTTTGCCCATTATTGTTATTTTATTTTCATTATCATGTATTGTTATGTACCGAAATCGACCAGCACTTTTGAAAGAAAACAACTTTTTTACATGTAGAGCCCACAACTTAAAATTGTAATTTCATTCGTCAATAGTAGAACCTCAAATATAGAATAAAAATTTTTTTTTGCTTCCTTTTATGTGTAATGTTAGGTCGACTTTCACCTCCCATCAGGAATAGACTTAATCCGAGGTCACACTGTTTTAAGTTGCTTGCATGCATGACAGTTCCGAGTTACATAAAAGTGACATAAAATTTTTGAACTGTACACTTACTTCAGGTAATGTTTGGTATTTCATGCCTTCAGGCTCATGTGTAACATGCACGGGGCTATGTGGAAGGCGACAGAAAGTATTTCACTACATTAAGCACATACTGCTTGTATGCGAACGATTTCCTACTGCATTTTAGTACCTACCATTCTGCAAAATTCCGTTTGCATAAAGTTGGAGAGATTCCATATGACAATGCGCTACATCGACGTCAGAATAACTTATTGGATATCGGAAAATAACCTAGTTTTATTATAATAAATATACAAGGCGTTTGGATTGACAACATATATCTATTTATATGACCAGTATTACAGTTTAGATTAAATTGTAACCAAGTGCATTCCCTGATAACCTTTACGAACTATTAGTTTATATCAACAGATTTTTGACGCATTTGCCATAATGTCATTCTTGAAGATGATTAAGTACACGTATCTATAACTCGTGTGTTTACTCCTCTTTTCCAAATAAAGCTGGACTGCGGCATGCCCGATGTATTATAATATTAAGATTTAATGGAAACCTTCATTGTTTATCTCTCTATCATGACAATTACAAGCTATACACAAGCTATACTATATACCCTAAAAACTATATTCTGAAACTCACGCGACAGTGGCGCCAACTAGTGTGCACGATAACAGTAGCCTTCATTGCCATATCATACAACAGGCCGTGGGAGGAGCAGTTTTCTCTAGTATACCTACTCCCACTAAGAGCTTCAGCTTTATTTAAAGGGATAATTTGATGGTGAAAATGGAATCCGTAATAAATACAGAGTCTCCTCGTGAACAACGATAACACTAAATGTCATTAAGAATAACTAACAACACGTCTGCGTATAAAAAAAGTTGCCTGTACTACTAAATGTAGTAAAGATTAAATATAATTGATTTTCTGCCTTTTAGATATATCTTTTTTGAATGGTAACTATACAGAATGACTTTGCAAGGGGGTGCCAAATTTTAAGAGGTGGATGAGACCATCAATACCTGCAACTTTTACTATGGAGCCTTCGTTCAAAACCTCAATTTTTTTCTGCCTCTTCATACATTATCGCCAATGTAGCTGGCTGATTTTATATGGGGCACCTTAAATTTTATCCAAAATTTCGCCACAAACAAAACTTTGAATAACTTCTTACTATATGTATAACACAACTAAACTATCTTAGTGCTTAACCCACTAGTCTTGGCTAAAAAATATACACACGTGCACTTATTGAGCTGTGCACTAACGTTGTACCAATAAACTGGGAGTGGAGTGGTTCCCGTCACCAAAAATAGTGCACAATTTGTGTTGACGTCCACTGTCTTGAAAATAACCTTGTTCATATAATAAGTCCTGATGATTTATCAATGACGTCACTTAAAATATTCGACCTTGCAGATTCCCTATTGTTTCCATTAACAGTGACAGTGACAGCTTTTAATTAGTGATCACTCATCATAGGTAATACTCGATTGAATGCCCCTTACATCTTCATTGCACCAGTGCCATTTCTTTGACAATAGGTAGACATTAATTACATGTCGATTAACGATAATTACATGACTAACGCCATTAAGCGAATAATCGCATTCTTTCATTTCTGCGATGAATAGTTACCTACCATATTGACTGTAAAAAGGGAAGGCAAAATTCAATAAATCGTACCACGTATCTTAATTATAAAACACCGCATACACATACTAGTTAATTTTGTAGTTCATTAAAACGGATTTTGACATCAGTACTAAGGTGACGACGGTGTATGTTGTATCTATCCCATTAGACGAATCAATATTATAGCAGGACAAATCGCCAATAGTGCGGCATTTAGGTATAACTTAGAGCTCCGAAATAATAGATTATCTTTGCCGTTTGGTTACGTAATAAAAAACATATTTTACTATGCGTCCGACAAACGACTTACACTTTTTCTATTGCACAGTCACACATACCCTTCTGTCAGGAGTCTGACAGGAGTCTTTGAAAATTATTATTTACTAGCAGACCCAGTGAACTTTGTTTCGCCCCTAGCCCTGTCCCGCCCAGCCCTGTAATTCTAAAAGTTAAGCATGCCCAGCAAACCTTTTATTCGCCCCGGCCCCGTCCTGCCCCAGCCCCGGCCCCGTCGAACGGGCTAAAAATAATCCAATGTCCTTCTCCTAGTTCTACTAAGCTACCTCCCTACCAATTTTCAGCCAAATTGGTTCAGCCGTTCTTGAGTGATAAATAGTGTAACTAACTGACTGATTTTCTTTTATAAATATAAATTTTTGATACCTCGCTTACATTTTGGTGGGTTTGCACGAGAATTTCGAATAAGTGATGCGTTATTATCAAGATTTACAGAGCTTATTTCCTTTGTTGTAATATGTAATCGGTAAATCTGTTTACGCTAGGATTATTTCATACAAGCTTGCATATAATGCGACATAGAAACTCTCAAAATAGCTTAGTAATGAGCTTAATTATGTATCGTCATCGAATATTGGGCTTTTACTCAATAAACACATGGAATATATATAAGAAATATCATTTAAAAAATCGTACAGTATCACTCCGAGATCCGTTTAGGCGGAGTAAATTATTATTACATTTTTAAAGTCTTAAACAAAGTCTTAGACTGTAATTTATTAGTTGAATTTGAAGCAATGATCATTACCTTAGTGTTTGATATATGTTTTTTTACAGTTTCATCATATTATACTTTATATCAATTGATTTTTATTTTAATATGTGGAAGAGACTATGAATCATGAGTAGGTTCTTAGTTTAAAATATTGCAAATGTTTTCAAAGTCAACCTGTATATGTTCCTGTTCTAACCATCTAATTCCGTAACAAAATATTTTTATAGGCTTTTAAGTACTTATTAACTTGCAAATAAAATAAGTACTTAAAGGCCTCAGGTAGTAAAATACTGTGTGTGTTGTAAAGCAATCAAGAGGGATTTAAACATATAGAAACAATTCATAGAACCTATTAGCATTTTCATATAATGTATAAAATACAAATATGTATACTTATAAAAGCAGTTTGTAATAAACACTGAAATAACAATACCTAGAATATTTCTAGGCAGAGCTTTGCAGGTATCTTGTTTAGGAAACCACAAACTCTCGAGAGGGAATCTAGTCGAACAACAATCAAAATTAAAATTGTTCAGGTGAATTCAAATGATATTTTTCCATCTATTTACATCGGGCCACAATGGAGTGGACTTTTATCAGGATTGCTTTATATTCAAATTTAAAACACTTATTTGCGGTACATTTATGTAAATATTCATAAGTTATTGCAGAAAAGAGTACATACTTCACATGTGGTTGTATGTGTGTAAAATATGTTATCTAGCTATACATATAAATATGGGTGAAATTTATGTGAAATCTGGATGAATACTCAACTAAGACAAATACCATTCGAAGCTAAGTAACTTGAAATTATTCAATTTTGCTAAACATACTTGTGGATTGAATCTATAGGTATTATAAGAAATAAACGTGAAAGGATTGGGAAGAAGAAATGTGATGGAATACCATAATATAGCCAATATTTACAAAAAGGCTTGAAAACTACACGAAAAAAGAAGAATCGTTGGATAGCATTCAACAATTAATCAAGCTGTTCTCAGGCGGAATTTGGAAGTTAGCGGTGTTTCACCCTCGTAAAGCACGCAAAGCACGTAAAGCCGTTGCTCCTGCGCTTGATCTCTCTCCAGTCGTGTCAGATTGCTGCCCCATCGGGCTAAGGAAACGAGAGTGCACCTGTGTTTGCGCACACACTTGTGCATGTGATATGTCCCGGCAGTCGGCTTGTCGTTGATGTGACTGGCCACCGTAGTCGAAATCGGCTGGGGGGACTATTATTTTTTTTATTAATATTTTTATGAATCTAGTACAAGATGTTGGAATTTCCTAAAGATGAAATAGTAAACGTTAATTACAATATGTTGTTACTTACGTATGTCCCAAAATCTCTACTAGTGTGGAAAAGTATTAAAAGATATTTAAAAAAAATCCACACAGTGTAAAAAATCGGAATAATCCATGAATAGAACCAATACAAACTCTATTTAACCATTAATACATTTTATAATTAAAATAAAGTTAACCAAGTACTATGTTTAAATAACACTCTCATGTTTCATCTTTTTAATCCCAGACGTAAGAAAAAGTTGAATGCACGTGTGGTTTGTTGGAAAATCTAGATCACTTTGTTGTTTTTACCAACTAACGCTTTGTATGATAGGCAAGAGCCGTTACTTGAAACGGTTAAAATAACAATATATCAGGTGCACCATTACCAAATTACGTTGCGTTCGGAGCTATCGATCGATGTTTCCAAGCACGACGAATTGTTGTTCATGAGCCCACAGAGTTTAATAAAAAAAAAAGACGAAATCGAGTGTTAAAAGTCGTTCAACAAAAGTACACTTTTTTGCATGTGACTTGGCTATCGCTTGTATCAAACTACTGTGGCGAGTGGCGTGCTATATTTAAATCTTGGCATAGATTAAGATGCTCTACAGCTACCTGCGTATACAATGCACCTTTGTTTTAAAAACCGAAAAAAATATATATGTGGATTTACTTTGATTGAATATCGCTTATGTGTGGCCGACTCCCGAACGAAGGAAAGGTGTGCTTCGTTTTATTACTAAACCTCCCGCAAATCTCTTCACTAGCCCTATGTCTCAACCGGAGAATAAAGCTGGTGACACATTAGGTTTGCACAGTCTTTAAACATTCAGCGCGCCAGATTTCTGCCTAACGTCCGACAGCCGCGTCCGATAGTATGTTTCCAGCTTAAGTAGGTAGGTACTTTGATATGGCTGCACGCGTTGAATGTTTCAAGCCACCGCAGCAGAGACTTTACATAGTTCGAAATGATGTATGTTGACAGAAAAGTTTTTCAATATCCTTTTGATTCAGCTTGGTTCTGTGTTACATGGAAAAGCTCATTATCAAAGTTGGGTGTAGGTATAATATTGCTTCACGTAAGTATATTTCATTTTGCATCTAACCGCATATTGCGATGGTCAAAAGCATTTTTACTGTATTTACTTTTACTCGTACAATTTATTGTAGAGGTACACTATCGTATTTTTGAAAATGTGTTTTTACTCCATTTGAAGGAAGCATGTATGTATTTGAAGTCATAAACCATGCTTTGAGTTACATTGGTTCATCGAACTAACGAGCTGTATTTAAAAGGAGGGTAAATATTCGAAGAATAGTAGCGGATATGGACTCGCCCTTATTTTGGGTATGATGGTCTTTACCTTCTTTTCTAGATTCATTTTAAAAACCTTGTTCAAACTTGGACTTGTGTGAAAATTAAAACACCGCACTGACTTTTTCGAACTGTTTATTATTACATGCATGTTTTGTAATAAATACACTTCTACGAACTATTTGCACTTCTTGAATATTCTTTCTATTTGTACTTTTTAAACATACTTTTTCAGGCTGGTGTTTTTTTTTGTATGTACCTACTTATACCTAAAACACACAAAAAATCTGGTACTGCTTTAGCGACTCACATTTATATTTATCTTGTTGGATCATACGGTTCCTTGTATATTTTTTTATTTGTAAATTAATTCATGACATAAAATGTGTGGTAAATTTTACTTTTTCCTATTTTTGGAGTAATTAAATCATCACTTGATAAGTAATATTGTGAGATCACTTGATAAGTAATATTGTGAGACAGCCGACGACGTGGTTGCATTTGATAACAATGATATCACTCATGTATTGGTTCTTCATCCTCGTCAAAAGAACTTCAGTTAGACGAGGGCATAGAAAGTCGACCGATTCGATTCTTCAAATGAACTAATTCCAGGACTCGGTCATGTCCCACTTTCTAAGAATCGTAGGCCAGCTTTTGCGAAATGCAAAGCTTAGTCCCAGAAAAAATCATTATACTGTCTATGTCAACGTCTAAGACTAACAGAGACAGAATGATGACTAAATCCAAGACTAAGCAATCCTGAGATGCGAGCCTGAGACTAAAGTCTTGATCTCTAACAATATAGTAAGCAATTTATCCTAGGTGCAGCCCAACCGCACTTAGTTGATACCTTTGCCATTATAAATGCTATGTGTAATGTTACCGACCTTGCACAACAAGTCGGATGGCAACTCACTTAAATACTATTATATAAGCATTCTTACAATAGCTAGAGTCTAATAACAATAATATAATTGTGCACCTGAGCGACTCTCCGATTCCATGCTGTTGGTTGAGTCAGCGTCTGTGCTATTTTGAAACATGCACATTTTCTAGCCTTTGCGGACGAACCCTGCAAAAATCCTCCCAAATTTTATTAAACCAATGCGACGCCTGGTGTTTCTTACTTAACCCACTACGGACGGATCTCTATACCAGCGCAGAACTATTTTTGGTATCATAATAATGACGGACGAAATTTTTTTTCACCTAACTATTTTTCAGTGTCCTTTCATGAATGCTGAAAGAGACAAAGGACCTCGCGCTGCGTCGGAAAATACTCAGTTTTTGTGCGTTTTTCAATAATTATTTCGTTAGTGTTGTCATCATAATATGATGGTAATATTATTACCCGTAAATTAAGTCTTTAATATCTGCTATTTTGAGCTCGTGCGATTTGTGAATACGTGTTAACGATCTATGTACATTTGAAATACACATGTAAAAATAAAACAGATGAAATAAGACAAAAAAGCAATGTTTATCAAACAAAACTTATAAACATACATACGAGTAGGTAGGACGAGAACTCCATTATTATTTCAATGGACAAGAGGAAGCAAACTCAGTGTCCGTTGTGTGCCTGTAATTTATCTGTCAAGAGGACCTCACTCAGCATTTGCCAGGCCCCCAGAAGGCCCATGCGCTGGTTTTCAGTGGAACCCGCTGAGTGAGGTACTAGGCGCCAACACTACGTATATAAATAAATACATTACAATAGAACTTAATTAAAATACATATTATGGAAAAAATAAATAGATTTTTGTGTTCCAAAAAAATATATTTATATATAATTTTTAGTTAAGTAGTTATTTGTATTTCGCTGATAAAATATATTAATTTTACCACACTTATGCAAACATTGAATAGTAGTTTGTAAACATTCAATGCTCTTGATGACAAAAAATGAATTTGTTTTGGACGGTGTCTTAAAATAGGCGTTTTCATTGGCCTCTGATAACATAGTTCGCGTCGGCCGCTAATTGGCAATTTGACAAAGTCGAAAGTTGGCAGACTGAGGGTTAACTATTGCCGCGCGCATAAAATCTTACGCACCAAACAAACATAATTTATGGAAACGCAAACAAGTTTGAATATTGTGCTTATTGCAGTACTCGTGTTTAACTTTACAGGACAAAAAAACAAAAACAATGTTTATCTGAAGCATTTTAAAAACTGAAGCAATTTATTTTTAATATAACCATATTTACAAAAAAAATGCTTTAAATAGACCTCGGCGAAGTTGTTTTTGGCCCTACTTTGTTTTAGTTCCCAATGGTGGTGTTTTGGCCGACGTGTTTCCTCGAAGTGCTAGTTACATTGTAATTATCTCGCCTAACGGGATGTTTGATTATACAAAACTCATGTAATGGTAAACTTTCAGCCGTGCTGATTCTCGTTCTGTAATTATACCCAGTCGCTGTTTTACAACCTGCGTCTATCCTTGGTTGGGTTATTCTCAGGGCTTGGAAATGGCACCACTCCTCTTACTCTTAAGTTAGCACGGTGGAACTCTTGATCACAATAAAGAACTAAATCGTAAATGTATGATACAAACCTTAAACAAATACCAAAATAGAACTGTAACCTTAATTTTAACACAACCTAAACTAAATACCAGCTCTCGAAAATGTTCCATCTATTTTGATATGAATAACATTTGAACAGCGTTCGCAAATCTTTTAACAATATATCATTGTTTGTGGTATTGTTTCCCGCAAACACTACAATGACGAATTTAAGAATAATCGGACTTAAAATAAGCAATATTACACGCGTTGACAGTATTAACTGTTAAGAGCGGTTTCGCACTACGTCCGTCCTCCGTTTCTCTAACTCTCTAACTCATGTAAATCGACATTATTGGCGTTTTACTACTAATATACATATTTACCAATATATATTGAATCAGCTCCTTGCTCAGGCTTTAGAAGTAAATAGGTAATTCGCTTCTAAGACCATCACCATCAGCTCTTAAATCCGGTATAATATACCAAAGCATAGAGACGTGGAGAGATTTGTTTTGAATATCTAATATGATTTCGTTAAGCTAAGCGAAGAGGAGATGTGGAAAACAAAATATATTAAACCTATTTCAGCATAAAACCCCTATAGCTGACCAGCTTTAAAGTTGCATTAGTTGAATATAACTATAACGCAAATATCTACTGTAATGCACTATTGGAGATATATTAATGATGAATACAGGTGTCCCAAAAAAAATGTCCAGCCGAAGTCCAGAGAAGAGCATCACTAGGGCTATCCAAATCACCCCCTGTATATATTATATTCCACGTTACAACTTAGCTGTATTTTCTCAGGGACAACCCTCGCGAAATCCGCAACAAAGCTGAGAAGCAGCGACGGGACAAGCTGAACCAGTCCATCGGGGAGCTGGCGTCGATGGTGCCGCCGGTGGTGGCCGCCAGCAGGAAGATAGACAAGACTGGCGTGCTGCGCCTCACTGCGCACTACCTGCGTGCTCATCAGTATGGTTAGTTAACTATAGCTTCATCAACATTAGGGAAAGAAATCGGACAAGTTGAATGAGATACCCTGGAAGCTGGAGGTAGAGACTAACTGCCTTACCACAAATAATTAAACAAGGTTTCGAACACTGTTTAAATATAATATGGCTAGTATAAAATCAACGTCAATCAAGTCAAATGACATAAGGGTGACAAACATTTCATTTTAGCCGTATAACATTTAAACAGTTGTTCAAACCTTGTTTATTTATTTGTGGTAAGGCCGTAAGTCTATCGGGGATCTGGCGTCTATGGTTCCGCAGGTGGTGGCCGCCAGTAGGATGATAGACAACAACTTACGAGCACTTATGGTGGGTTACCTAGATTCTAAATACTTGATGATATTATGAGTTTGCTTTAGTTAATTGCTAAATTTATTAATGTTGCAGCCCGGAGCGGAGTATCACTCTTAGAACTGATCTGTGGCCCTTTAGAAAAAAATTGAGTACCACTGGTCTATAACTTTTTGGGTATATTCGAGATTGAATGGAACACTTATTATAAAGGAGGGGAGAAGAAATAATAAGGACTGTAGTTATTAGTTACAGAGTAAAGCGTGTATTAGCGAAATATAGTTAAAAACAGGAAAAAAATAAATAATCTTTCATACAAAACAAGACGTAACAGAACTTATGTCATAAAATAAAGAGCTTTCACACAGAAAAAATATAAACTGCAAAAAACAGTATTTGCTCTGCAACACTTATAATACTCGTAATAGGTACTTACAATCAACCTCCTATGAAATTGTCGTTTCAAAATGTTTGCAACATAAAACTTCAATGAGTACATCTGACTATTGGTTTTAAAATTGAAATAAAAATTATTATCGATTTAAATACTATTTTATACCGTTTTAAAATTGGTATTTCAAATGTCAACTGCGATCTTCCGACACATTTTAGACCTCAATTTTTTTCGTTTCAAATATGATATTCATTGTTATCCAGTTGCGATTAGATTAGTGAACCTTTTTGGTTTTTCAAATGCTCATTAATACAGGTTGAGATAAGATTTCACTTAAAACCAACAACAATATTCACAACCAATCCAATCAATAGGCATTTATTGAAGTTCAAAAGTCTAAAACGGCAATCATAGGTAAGAACCTAAAATTTTTACTTTTGGAATTAAACTTATGCTATGCATTCTGGTGGTCTCAATAACTATATAAATACTATTCAGAAATAAACTCACCAGAGAAACAGTCCAGGACCGCCTTCGAGCTGCAGTAACATGCGCCGCCCGAGGGTTTAAATTCCACTCTAGTAACTGGCACTTCAAGTATTTGGGGAAAAAGTTTACCATCATGTGTTCTATACCGGCATTCTTACTTCCACTATCTTTAAATGTATTGGGAGCAGTTACCTTATTCAATTTCAAGAATGCTATTGGATTCATCCCCTGTAGTTACTTCAACTTTTTTTTATTGAGGATAAGAAATATAGGCATTGAGTTAACTGATATTTTAACAGTTCGCAATCATTATTTTTTTTCTTCCTGCCCTCATATTAAAATTTTATTGCAACTGTTGGATTTGCTGGTAATAAGGGAATGTCATGTACTTCAGAGTGTTGCCGACTGATGACTTCTGAGTGTTGTACAGCAGATACTTTTTCCAGAGACATTCAACTGATATGAAACTATCACTATTTTATTTTACACACCAGTATACATTCTATACTCATTCGCGTGTACCCCGTGTTTGAAGCATTTTTTTCACTTGACATTGCAACGTACAATATTAACCCGATTTCATTGAACGTATCCAATAGCGTCGTCTCCAGATGAAGTTCTAGTTGAAACTTAAGTTTTTGCAAGCAATGTTTTGGTATGCAAGTAAATATTGCGTTTGTTAAATGTACAAAATATTTCACTTGTTTACTTACGTTGAAGTTTTGATATTGTGTAATTAAGATGAACAAAGTGTTATCTGTCTGTGTGAGTGTAAATTTTGTCACACGTAAATATTGATAAAAAAATACGCCATAAAGTATGGCTAAAGCTTCTCGTTCAATTAGTATTTTATTTCGTCTTCAAGAAGTTTTTTGGACGCGAAAGCTATAGTTTCTTTAATGTATTTTTGGTTGTGATATAAAACAGCCCATATGCCCTTTTCTGAGGCGTCGCATGCTAAAAAGAGTGGACGGGTTTCGTAAAATGATCATAGGTTATGCATGTACTGGTTTTTAGAAGACATATTATCTTTCACGGCTTGTCAAATGCCAACATTGTCTGCCACTAGTTAGTTCTTGTAAATCTGCGCAGATGCCATGTAGATGGGGAATACATCGTTCTTAAAAATTGAAGCCTGAAAAATATCAAAGTTCTTTATGATGGTTTTTCAGCTTTGGTGACGGCGTCGTTCTTTTTTTGCGGGACGTACCATTTTTATTTATTTATGTCCGAGGTACTCGATTTCATACGACACATATATTTGAATTTACATTAAGTCTTGCTTTTTGAAAGCGATCTAAATCTGTTGATAATGTTTTTAAGTGCTGAGCTTAGTTCAAAAATCACACTTGTTGTGAAGATAGCAGTTGTATTTTTTCTCTTTTGTAGAGGCCATCGATTTTTTGCTTCAAAACGCAAACAGAACCGACGCTCAATTAAACAGTGATGTGCTGATTCGATTAGCGTGATAACCGACTATTCGAAAGTAATAAATGTATAACCGCTAACTTGTTTCAATACATTTAAATGATTTAATATACAGATACAGTTTCCTATTCATCCTCTACAGTTTCTTATTAATCCGGTTGTTTTACCTGCAGAGATTTCCAGGAGTTTGAAAAATTTGTGTCTATAAAGATTTGAAAGTGCTCTTTTCAAAATTGTGCTTTGATAAAGTCTTTTCAAACGCTAACGATGTCTGCCACTAGTTAGTTCTTGTAAATCTGCACAGATGCCGTGTAGATAAGGGATAAATTGTTTTTTAAAAATTTACAAAACCCGGAAAATATCGAAGTACTTTATGATGGTTCTTCAGCTTTCGTGACGGCGTCCAGTTTTTTTTGTGGGACGTACCATTTTCATTTATTTATGTCCGAGGTACTCGATTTCTTTCTAAACACATTTTTGAATTGATATTAAGTCCTGCTCAAGGGATTTAGACGAATTCTTGCCTGGACTACGATGATCGTCTGTGTAGTTCGAGCGGAACGTGGAGGGTTTGATATCTTGTGGTCATCAACAGAGGAAGTCTCAAAGAACCTATCGATCGCGTCTGTCTGTAGTATAGACTAGGTATAGTCTGCTTTAGGTTATTCTTCATTAGAAGTTATACAAATGTTATGCAGAACAGCACAAGCAACCATAATTTTGCAAGTGTTCTGCAGATTATTCTGTGACTTTCTAAAATATCACGCAGACTTTCTTTTTAACACTCCATTTAATATTTGTATTACATTTCTTGTTTGTCTGTAGGAATGATTATACATCATCTCGGCCTGTGTTCTGTGGTTAGGAACTGGGCATACCCACTATCTCCAATCAATATTCCATTCAGTTCACCACTTTCAAACCTCGTACAGCAACTGCTATTTGAAAATGTTATGTATAAAAAGTCAAAAATCCATCTTTGTAGCATTTGACAACAGATAAGTAATCCTCAAGAAAGCTTACGAGGTTCCTCAAGTTTGACAATTTTACCTCAAACCTGATAAGATGCGTTAAGAATGTGGTGAGTATGAATGGAGTCGAGGAAACGTCTAAACATACGAGTGTAAGACGCAGTAGAAAACAAATATTAATAAAGTATTGACTAACGTGCAATCTAGATCATACCTACGTTTGGCGAATAATTTTCTAGTTTCGCTACATTCCAGTCTTTAATTGTTATGTGTAGGAATGCAAACTCCACCCATACAAATTAAATGAGTGTTATGCGGCTAAATGGAGAGCCAGTGCACTAGTGAGGGCCCAAAGGCGATCAAACCTATTTAATTTGAGCAGGTTATATCGTACAATAATTGCGCACTAGACTGCTCTATAGCATAGATTAAATATATAACATTACCACTTATGAAAGCCACCGTAATTAATTTAACTACTATACGGAGAATTTAAAGTGCACATAACATAGATGTATGAAGCGTTTGTTCTTTTATCTGAAGTATTTATTAAAACAGTTAAAATCTGCAAATTTGGTTTTAGAGCCCTGGTAAATTAGAAAGAATAAAAGAAAAAATGTTTATTGAGTATCAATTTTTTTAACAAAATTATGTTCTTAGTTCTTACACACAATTACATCCAAAAAATTCAAGGATTCATGGTTTTATGACAAAAGCTTACTTTTCATGACCCTATTTTACTCCATTTAGCTACTAAGGGTATTTAAATTTGTACTGCAGTTATAAAACAATCCCTATTCTTCAATAACTTTGTAAGCCAGAGGAAAGCTTAACAGTAGTTTAACAAGCACACCTAACCAAGGATTTGTTACTAAACATTCTAAATGCATGTTGCAACAATGTAAGTTCTAAATTGAATTAGTGATTTCTTTAGCAACATGTCTACAATGTTAATAAAGTACTAATTAAACGTTAATTACTGCATGCATATAAGTTAATGAAGACTTTTTAAATCCAATCAAAACAATCTACTTTGATATTTCATTTCGTTTGCACAAATTTTGGGCATCATCACTTAGTGATTTATGCTGATATTTAAAAAAGTAAATTATACTTTTCGTGGCGAAGACAATTTCTTTCTAACAATTTAAGAACATAATGAAATGGTCAAGATGGTTGCAAAATTATTGAAATATAAAATACTTCTTACAATACTTGGCTTTAGTAGGTATGACTTCTTAATTATGATTGAAAAATGAAAATAGTTTAACCTGAAATTTTTCGCTAAGATGGTGATTAAAATTTTCCAAGGTAGAAATAAATCTGGAAGTTATACCATTTATGCCCAGGTAGAAGAAACTTATCTACTTACTATATTGGCTAATAAAACACAAATACCTACATATGGTACTTACGTACTTTATGTATCGTAAGTAGGTACAAATGTTTATTCCGCTCTTAGAGTATGGTGACTCATTGAATTAGAATATTAATTTATGATCATTGTGTAGTACTATTATATATTCTGTGGGTGAGGTAAAAAAACAAACGACATTGTTCGAGAACTTTATATTTTATAGTATCATAAAGCATACAGATATATGTATATGTTTGTTACGATTCGATATTAGAGTGAAACAGAAACTATAGGGTTTGTTTATTTATTTTATTTTTATTTATTTATTTTACATTTTTTGGAAGACTTACAGCTAGAAATAGATTGAATTAAAGCACTTTATACTTTGACATAACAACATCATAATACCTTCTAAACCTCGTTTATTCCGTGTTTTGACAAAATCTGCCTTTAGGTACGTTTACATGAAGTTTACATACGAATAACCTCTTTTAAATGCAATGATGTAAGTAAGCTCACTTCTTACAACACCTCCCTCTTTCGTCGTCCGAGTTGGAAAAATACCGGCCTAGTGCGAGTTGGACACACTCAATAAGGACTCCGTTCCATACAAAATTATTTATGTATGCAAGTTAAATATACCTGTATATTTTTAAAAAAGGCCGCGATGTTCCATTTGTTCTATGGAGGTGCGAAAATCTTAAACTAGAACAGTCAACGCTTTAGATTTTTGAACCTCCACAGCCTCAAAGACGATGATGACATTGAAAGGGAGCGTAGGGCTCTGGCGGTTCGAGGTAATATGCTGACTCGCAGATTTTCTCGTTGTACGGAGGACGTGAAAGTGACACTATTTAAAGCGTATTGTCAGAGCATGTACACGGGTAATCTGTGGGTCAAGCATTCCCAAAAATCGCTAGACATATCCTATCCCTACGTATCCAATATAATAATGTCTTTAAGATGATGATGGGTATGCCACGTTTTTGCAGCGCTTCAGGTATGTTTGCGGATTACCAAACTGATGGCCTCGACGCCGTAATTCGCAAAAAAACAAGCTCCCTGATCAGTAGAGTCCCAATAGCATCCTGAAGACATTGGCAGATAGGTTCACATCACCGATCTGGAGATGTTTTGTGCAGAATGTAACATACATGGTGACGTACCCTTTTTTATAGTTATTTTCAAAAATGTTTTTCAATTTTTCAATTTTTTTATATAAAATTTAATACTAACATAGTATACGAGTATACGCTATATGGATATATTTTGTCCGAAATAAAAGAGTTTTTATTTAATTTTTTATTTATATTAGAACAAATGACATCAGTTTGAATTGTTTCCTTGCGTAACTTTGGTGTAGTGTAGTAATTAATTGTAGTGTGTAAGTGTGTAATTGATGTAGTAACATCAGTTTGAATTGTTTTCCTGCGTAACTTTCCAATTTTTCCTGAAAGGTGATCTAGACATAGACGCTACACAGCGATCACGTTCACGTGTAACGTACTTTGAAACTGTCTGTTTTACTAAACTTTGTATGGATAACCAGAACAATATTACACGCGTTTTCGTGGCAGCTCTCCTAGTTAGGAAACTACGGAAGGTAAAAGGATTTATACTAACAAGTCCGGTTAGTTTACTATATACAAATTAATGTGTAATCAATGAAAAATTTGATTTCGAATATCATAATTAACTTATCTTTTGTATTTAGGAGGTCCAACTACGACTCAAGTTTACAAAATAAAACTGAAGGCAAAACTCATATCTTGGTAGAAGAAATGCAACAATAATTTATAGTCGTATTTTTATGTATTTATGTGATATATTAGGCTCTTAATAAAAAAGTCATGTAGATTGGTAATCACAATGTAAACATTGTCTAAATTCAGTAAATACGCATTTGAGTATAGTTATTTCATTATTCGTTTAATCGGTTTACATGGTAGAACAGTAATTAATTATATAAATCATAAAAAACTACGCCACTTCAGCTCTTACTGAAAGCTAACGTTTAAATCTTGGACTCGCAAAATTCTGAAAATCTGTCGCATCAAAAATCCTAAATCGCAGAGTTATCAGTTACATAATATTGAGTTGCTAACATTATTTACTGTTAATTACATATAAAGTAAATTTCCTATAATGCAACACCTAGCTGGAATACGTATATTACTATTATGAAGACAGAATTGAATGCTATTTTCATGTGTGTTGGCACAATGCCGTCATTAATCCCCCCAGTATCATCGGAGTACGTTTGTAACACAAAATACAGCGCTGCTAAATAAACAGGCCGTATTTGCTTTAGCACTAATATATTCTGTGCTAAAACTAAATTCTCGATACGAAAGGTGTACTCCAAACTATAAATACAATAAGATTTTATGTATAAGAATTTTCACATAAGTCAAGCTGAATCAATACATGTACATTAAAGAAAGCCGTGTTAGTTTCACAATTTTATATAACAGGGTGTTTCATGTAACGTGTCAAGCCGATGCGTGGTAATAGGTGAGTACCATACCTATCCATTTCACTCCCATGTATGTTAGACAAATATTTATAGTTTAGGAGTTATAATTTTTTTTCGATATTTTTCATGATGCACCTAGACGATATCTTTAAAAAAATATAACTTTTTTTGGGTCCACTTTTCTCAGATATTTTGATCTCAATAGAATGCACATTATTTGCAATATTATGAGTAAAATAATCGCTATCCTAACTTAGACACAAGATACAAAATTATTGATCGATACTAAAAAATATTGCATTAAGCAGAACCGAACAGAATTTTCAACATAAATTTAAAAATATAAAAAAGGTTTTCCATAGTTTCTGACTAATTTTAAAAACTGCTTGACTTCATAAACTTTCATTACAATACAAAAAACGATCTACTTAATGGGTAATTTTTAGCTTAAATCGGCCGTTGAATGTGGCATATCGGAAATATCTTGATTTTCATAATTTTTATTTTTATTGTTACCTTTGCATATTTTTATCAAATCTGATATTTAGTGTCCCTCTATGTTTAAATAGAGCTCATTTGATAACAAGTACATACATTATGTACCTACTACTATCTTTAACCACGACCTTATGAGTTAATGAGGGATCCAAAATTTTACTTACATTGCACTTTTACATTTTACTCAAATTTCGTACTTTATTAACAACAAATAAACAAGAAACAATTGAAACTAAGACATGCATCATAAAAATCATCTACAACCCATTTATTCACAAACTAAATCATTTCCTTGAGGCTTGGGAAAGTTAAACTAATCCTTTGAGCTAAGAACTAGCCAGCTTTAGCTTTTTGCCCAAGCAGAATTTTCATTTTGGGTCAGGCTCAGCCCTCAAAGCTGGAGCAGTTAGTGATTATGTGATTGCGCCAAAATAAAATGCTGCTACTGCCAATAATTATTAGTGCTCGCTAGTCCCTACCTTAAAGGATTAGTATAGCTATCCCACGCCACAAGGAAATGATTTAGATTGTGATTGGTTGTAAATTATTTTTACGATGCATGTCTTAGTTTCAATTGTTTCTTGTTTATTTGTTGTTAATAAAGTACGAAATTTGAGTAAAATGTAAAAGTGCAATGTAAGTAAAATTTTGGATCCCTCATTAACTCATAAGGTCGTGGTTAAAGATAGTAGTAGGTACATAATGTATGTACTTGTTATCAAATGAGCTCTATTTAAACATAGAGGGACACTAAATATCAGATTTGATAAAAATATGCAAAGGCAACAATAAAAATAAAAATTATGAAAATCAAGATATTTCCGATATGCCACATTCAACGGCCGATTTAAGCTAAAAATTACCCATTAAGTAGATCGTTTTTTGTATTGTAATGAAAGTTTATGAAGTCAAGCAGTTTTTAAAATTAGTCAGAAACTATGGAAAACCTTTTTTATATTTTTAAATTTATGTTGAAAATTCTAATCGGTTCTGCTTAATGCAATATTTTTTAGTATCGATCAATAATTTTGCATCTTGTGTCTTAGTTAGGATGGCGATTATTTTACTCGTAATATTGCAAATGATGGGCATTCTATTGAGATCAAAATATCTGAGAAAAGTGGACCCAAAAAAAAGTTATTATTTTTTAAAGATATCGTCTAGGTGCATCATGAAAAATATCGAAAAAAAATTATAACTCCTAAACTATAAATATTTCTCTAACATACATGGGGGTGAAATGGATAGGTACGGTACTCACCTATTACCACGCATCGGCTTGACACGTTACATGAAACACCCTGTATATTAATTTTCTGGGTGTAGTAGTACCACTGTTTCTGATTTCCATAACACAAGTGCTTAAGATACTTACGTTGGGATCAGAGCTATGTATGTGATTGGTGTCCAATATTTATGTTTATTTACATATAACTCGAGAATCGATGACGGACCGATTTTCATGATTTTTACTTTGTTGGATTTGTCTTGGCCCCGAATAGGCTTATAAATAATCATCGCAAAACGAAGTTCGCTTGGACCGCTAGTTAACTATAAAATAAAATATAATGAAAATTAAGTTTTGGTCTCAAAGTATGAGAAAAAATTTAACAGATTTTTCATACAGTTTTATCATAATTTCAATATATAGGCTACATTATTAAACGCTGAAAAAAGTGAAATATGTTCAACAACACAAATTAAAAGACCAAAATTTCGAAGCCTTATATTTATAAAAATAATGTGAAGACGTGCCAAGTCTCATGTAAGAAGACTTTAACGTAACAAACTTTTCACAGCGTCCGTGGGCGAGTACAGTCACTATTTCATATGTTAGTCGGGTCAGTGCATGAGTAACATTATTTTATTGCTATTGGAACTATGCAGAACCCTTATCATCACGATCATCGGTGGCGTACGATTAGAGTGATGAAGTGTGAAGATACTGGAATGTGCTGGACAAACAAATATATTTGGAGTAAGTGAATCCATCCAGTTGAGTCACTGCCCCGCGTTTCGTCACACGGACGCACCCAATAAAACTAGTGCAAAGTGCAAATCTATTCCTAGCGCCCGCTAACACATTCTTGCATCCACCATACTAGACTCTATGTAATTTTCTTGTTTACCTCCCCTTAAATGGGATCATGTTCGTTTTCTTCGTATTTTATTTCCACTTTTTACATCACTTAACCTATCAAGTTTCCTATATTGTATCTTCATTGGAACCTAAATTGTTATGTTACCTAGAGCTAGTCACCTAACAGAACACAAGTTGATTGGCATCAATTCTTAAAAAGTATAAATAAATGGTGTCTTGCGATATAGCGTAATAGAGTCACGCTTGCCAAGTGCCATTTCCTTCAACTTCACATAAAGTAATCTCAACAGCACTATTAATGGGCCATTAATTTAGTTTGCTAGTAGGTAATGGTGAGCAAATATTTTTGAATACCTTAATAATAATATTATATATTATGTTCATAAGTGTATTTACAGTTGTCTATCAGTGTTGAATGCAATCGTGCGAAGTAACGTGAGCAAAAACATCATAGCACGTGCGCGCACATGCTTTTCGTATTTAGGGTTCAGACACACCACTCAGAAGTATGGTTATTAGAGTGGCGACACACAAACTTTCTTCGTAACAATGTTGCGTAGCAAAGCAAGCGAGACACTGGTGGCCGTGTGATACTGCCCTAACTTTAGTCAACACTTATTATGTATGTTATACGTATTCACATACCTATTCTTCTTTATGTCGTTGCGTATCGTTTTACATGCATATCATAAATTCTCCTGTCAATGCCATATTGTAACTAATGTGTCAGGTGAATATAAAACCTTCAAATGTCAACAATTTGCCTATGGAAATAAACATGGCATTGCACACGAATTTATGATTTTTATTTTTTTCACTGTATATTTGACGTTCTTAAGTGTCTTTTCATGACCTAAATTGAAATTTAGACTGTGTATTTGAATTAATAGATTCATTTATTGTCTTTCTAACCGCGCGTACCAAGTGATTAAAGGGTTGATATGAATAATTATGTCGTCGTTAAATATGAGTACTTATCTATCGGGCTTAGGCGATAAATAAATTTAATATATTCCTACTATCTTCAAGATTATGTTTAATGTAACATCATATACATACGCAATATTTGAGCACAAATTATGGTGAGATGCTGCGATTCGGACATTTAAACGAACTGGCCGGATGCCAATAATACCTAGTCCTTTTGCACTCGCACATTTGTCAACAAATGAAAACATGCAAACAAAGACAACAATTGCCATTTGTGACTACCAAATGGCAATTGTGAGTTTATCTATAATCACCTTACTCACTGCTATTATGCCTTGTAAGCTTGATGTAACGAGATCGTAGAAAAATGACTTCAAAAAAACTAAGAAGAGATTTATTGGCAGTGATCCAGTTACAAGAGGGAATCCATTAGGTACAATACAATCTTGAGCCATGAATTTAATGTCGAGTGACATAATTACCTTCGTACATATTACATTAGTGCTCGAAAGTGTTGACGTTACACACATGCATACATAATTTCTCGTATGAATATAACTATGTTATTAGCGTATTTCGGAATGTAAAGAGATCGGTTGCCCTTATACTCATCGTCTCATCATTATCACTCACTTTCAAATTATTTATATATCAGTCAGTATTCTGAGGACGACATCAGATGTTGTTCTCTCTGATCAGCTGTGCCCATGTGCTACACCTTTTTTTACTTATCTTCTTCACTTCTGGCTTTTCGACCATAAGCTTTATATTTTAACACAAAGATACTCCTTGCGAGGTGTTCCACGAAATCATCTGGTTGTTAAACGTGGACGCGGTTCACACTAAAGATGTATTTACTGAAGTACGCTCAGTGTGTGATCCTGACTTATTAACACTAGCTGCTATATTTTGTGCTAGCAGTACCAATTCATCAATTCAAGTGTCAACATTTTAAATTCCCCAGTCAATGGTTGTATATAGGTCTGGATGTTGAAAGAAAGAAAGAAAGAAAAGTAATTTATTCGGTACACTACAAAAGTACAAAAATAAACAATATAAAAATTAATTAAAACATTTAGAAGTAGTGAAACCAAATTGGTTTCCACTCAGCTTTATTGCCATGGCAAGCCATGATAAACGTGAGTTTTGGATTCCCGTGACAACTTCATTGTGGATCAGAGCACTTCTGGTTCAGTCGTTGTCAAAGCGAAAAAAATATATGGGACATTTTAACTCTATCCCACCTGGTATAGGTGATGATGTGGTTAAGTCGAGGATAGTGTGTCAAAAAAATAAAGGTATATTTTTATTCGCAGTGTTTGGCGACTCCGTCGCACAAGCAGAGCCGCAGTTCAGCGCTTCGTCTGCGCGTGCGCTGCTCTCTCTGCTCAACGGTTTCCTTCTCACCACCACGTACCGCGGCCTCATCGTCGTCGTTTCACAGAACGTGCAGCAGTACTTGGGCTACACAGAGGTATGGTAGATGACATTATGCCCATGTATGAAAAAAAAAGTAAACTGGACCGCAGACCGCAAAACGCATGCAGTATGGCTAATCCTTAAAGAAGGTATAGTTGTGACTCAGTTTCCCGCTGCTTCTTCTCAGCATTTTTTCCGTGAATATGTGATAAAGGTGTATATTGGAACCGGCATAAGGGCATCTCAAATCGGTCGAGCTTTATACGAGTAGAGAGCGCCATCCCTGAAGGTGCGCGCGCGACATTCGTCCTAATCGTTTATAGTAAATGTGTGCAAGCGTTTGCCAGTATTTGATGATGTAATAATAAACATAACTATTAAATATTTATTATTTAACATTTCAATATTTTTTACGCACTCCGCAACCCCGCGCTCTCCTCAATCATAAATGAGTGGCACGCGCCTACGTGGATGGCACTATCTTTAAAAACCATGGCAAAGGGACACTGTTGAGGTTCATAAAAAACGTACCAAGTTTTGAATTTCGTACTTTTGATTTCAAATCTCGTCTCGTGCCTGCAATAGGGTCTTATAGTTAGGTTCATCCTTTTCTCATATCGCCGTGCATTGTCAGACGTGTGTCAAATTCTATGCACCGAAACATGAGGGCTAGATTGAAAGGGGCTTAGCCCTATTGTACACACTGCTACAGTAAATCAATCTAGACTACAATGTGTGGAACTACATTGTCGCTTTCATTTTATGTAGTGCTGCAACCGATATCAGCGTACTCACTGTTACATACGTGGCAATGTGTACGTAACTACTAAAGTACACGTATATGTACATGCAGTAGTAGCTGTTACAATCTTGAAAAGCTTGACCGTTTCAAGAGGAAGTTTAGCTTAAGTCCTCATCAAGACTTGTACATAGAACTAATCTGAACATACTCGTGTAATAGGAAGATTATTTTTTGTGACAGTATATATTGCACTTGTAAAAAGCAACCGTGACTTTTGTGACAGTTTTTTTATATCTACTAATATGTATATATAACTTTAATAATGTGCAGTCACGAATGTTGATTTGAGATCCAGGGATTATTTTTATAGCAAACTGTAGACGTTAGGAGGAATATCTGATAGTTTTTTATTTATTTAACATTCAAACATAGTTTTTAACAAAAGGGTATCATCGATTGTGATTGTACCTAGGTACATCCTTGGCAGATTACTAATATCAATATTTTAAAACGAATGGAAAATTGTGCAGACTTACGCGTATTGCGTATTTAAGTTTCATCTTTGTTCAGTATGATTAAAGGGATAACTGTAGGCAATTAAAGACCTGTTGCCTTACTACGAAGTATTACTAGAATTTTTCTCTTCATCAACGTCAACAAAGACGCAATCCTGTTTATTATTTAGTAAAATTTCCACGCGTAGCGGTCTAATAGTTTGATTAAAAAGTGAAGTATTTTTATCGTATTTAGAAGAACCGATCACATTACAATGAGAGAAAACATATAAGTATCACTTATGCCATTCTTACTTCCAATAAACCCATTTACGTACCCTATCTCTGTTTTGGAGCAATTGCACAATTGTGGATTGATTATTCTCAAGTTTAATATTTTTCAGCTCAGATATTCTTATTATACCAGGATTGTGCAAGTGTAACTTCAACAGATATTATTATATGTGGTAGTGAACACGGCTTATTTATGTGAAACCAGGGCTAACATTGCTTTTCTTGTCCAAAGTTGGAGCTCTTAGGCCAGAACGTGTTTAACATCATCCACGAAGACGACCGCCAACTGATGCGTGATCAGCTGATGCCAAAGAAACATCTGCTCGGACCGAACGGGGAACTATTAGTTCCGGACGAGCCTGAAGGGAAGAAACAGGTGGCTGAGGAGCTGGCTAAAGAAAAAAGGAGATTCATAGTCAGGTAAGTAAAAGTGTTCGGGAAAATTATAATGCTCAAGTGTGTACGCAATAATCAATTCATAAGTCGGGTAAGAAGGTTGACTGAAGAAAGGTATTTTTCGATACCAAAAACTACATTATAATGAGACCGATGACTCATGATAAAATTTGGCATTCGTAGATTTATTATTTTACACATCTCGATTGACACCGAATTGAATCTATTTATTTACTAAATTCGCAATATTTAGTAAATAAATAGATTCCAGTCTTGAATCTTGATAGGCACGAGGCAATATGGGTGTCAGCAGGCCGAAACAATGTGAGCTAACGGATTTTATTGCAGTTTTACAAGTCGTATCTTTCAGTCTTGTCGAGCGATTTATGCTTTTGAAATAAGGGAAAAGTTTTTCACATGTAGAGTGATTTCATCATGGAGACATAAACATATATGGATAGATAACTAGTCATTCATTATAACTATCTCCTAAGGGGGTCGAAAATAGGGATCATAATTAATATGAGAAATCCAATATTAGCGGTGGCGACTATGTAATTTAATATGAACCGTATTTCGTGTATTTCAGATGTTATTGAATGTTAATATTGCACCCGTAGATTCAAGAAGTTAAGCCAGCGATCGGAGCCTAGCCAGTACGTGACGTGCCACATTGAGGGTAGTCTGCGCAAGTCGGACCGCGCCTGTCGCGGGTACAACCGCTGCTGCCAGATGGTGCGGCGCGCGCGCGCTCGCGGCGACAATCCCTGCTCCAGCGGCAATGACATTGTGAGTGTTGGTCTACCTTTATCTATATTATTTTGTCGTATTGAGAGTAGTTTGCGCCATGCGGACCGCGCCTGCCGCGAGTACATCCACTGTTCCATCCACTGTTCCAGTGCAATGACATCGTGAGTGTTTACCTTTATCTTCTTAATATTGTCATGTAGAGTCTTCGCCAGGCACAGCCCCAGTATGACATTGTTAGTTTACGGTTCAAAATTATTTATTTTGCAATGATAATAAATGACATGCTAAAGGCTTATTACAATGTTAAACATGTTTTTTTATGTCTGATCGACATGAGTTTGTCATGTGTCTAAGGTTAGTTTTAGGTTATGGTATCAAAAAAACCATTAATTCACACTACGTTCTTGTTTTATAAAAAGTAGCCAATTAGCAGGCGATAATAAACATGTAAAATGGATGCAGCATTTTATGCACTTATTACTTATCTTATTTTAAAGGACATCTAAAAATAAAATGGGGGTATCAGTAAGCCTAGTCAGAGGCTAAAGGCGGCTCGATAACACATTTGACAGTAGACTTTGTCACTTGCCTTGATCTTCGACCACTGCACTGAGCCCGCGTGGTAGAGTATGGCATATACCACATCATACGAGTAGGAGTGAAGCATTTGTCTAGCAGGGATTCTTACAGACTTATAATTTACTTTATAACTACTTGTATGTTATCAACTTCATGAATACCTAAAAATATTGCTAGTTTTTTTCCTCGTCTTAATTTTCGAAGTGTTGCTCCCACATTTTGCAACGAACACTTTGCAACTGCTTCCAGTATAAAACTACGTTACAGTTTACAGCTTTTCTTGCCCAAAAATTAATGAATATGGACTAAAATAATGATACTAGCTTCAACAATGATGGATATTCACGCCTCTATTTCACCTACATTGACATAGAGGTTTAAAAATTGCTTCCATGCAAATCAATTCCAAAGGTAACTTTTAAAAGAAACCCACTGACCAAAGTTTATGAATCTAAATTAAATAGGTTACGCTCTCACTAAATAAAGACATGTCATTATAATTGTGTATAACTTTTCAGAGAAGGTATGTGGTTGTATTCAAGGAATTGGTATCTTTCTTTCCAGTTATCTTTAAAATAATTAAATGAAAGAAAGAAAGAAAGAAAACACATTTATTCGACTGAGTAAAATAAATAAACATTTAAAACATGCAGAGCTGGGTAGACTACTCGAGTCGAAAAGGCACCCGCTCAGCATAAGTCGTGGCAGCGGAACGCATACCACTATCTAAATGCTATCAGATATTTAAACTGGATATTCCGTATTGGTCTGTAATTTAAATCACAGATTTGATCTAGTGCTTATGACATGTCCGGAAGCTGTTATATATTGTTATAATATAGCTGAATGAAAATGAAAATATCATGGGAAATCGGCGAGCAATCAAACATACATATATATTATTGTTGTATTATTATTATTGTAAAAACCGCGTGATTACAATCTGACAGTTTTGAATCCATTAAATTGTAATCTGTCGACTATAATGACGTTGACATATATGCTCCGAGTTCATAAGGTCTTTATTGGTACTTTTATTGGTGGTATTTAGTCAGTAGATAGATTAAGCCTTATTCGAATAATACTCACTCAGCACGCTCTATTGTAGGCGTAAATTAATACGAGCGATGTCATTACAAATACACGTCCTGCGTAAAAACTACCTGTTCTTATCCAGTTATGTATTTGTCATTCATCTTTTGTGACATAAGCTGTGGGATTCCCACTTATTAGTACATATCGCTAATGATTTAATATTAATTTTTCAGTATATTGTTCAGTTTTCACAACACCTAAACAATAAATCCTTAGAACATTCATTGCTATTTGTCTAAGCTAGCCTGAATACAAAGAACGACTTTATAGAGCAAATTAATTCAATGAAATAGTTGTTTGACTACCAAATAGAGAGGACAGTGTGAATATCATTTAGTTAGTAATACTCCATAGAAAAAACACTTTTTACAGCCCGGCCCGTATTTTATATCCAACATTTGCGACTTAATTTCAACTGGGTAGTGTTGTCTTTCAAATAATTATAAATATCATCCCCAAAGACCACTCCTAATTTACAAATTAGGTTCGGCCTGCATAGAGATCTTGCGTTCTTCTAATGTTGTGGACGTTTTAGACGCTCAGCTTTTTATTCAATGGTTTCCAGTACTGAATTTTTAGGCCCTGAATGCATCACTACTGATCGGTATTCTTTAACCCGCCCTCTGTTAAATCACGGATTGTACACTTAATCCCAATAACATGATCTTAAACGACAGAAAAGAGCGAGCGATGCGAGGTCTCTTAACGCTACCAAGTCTACTACGGTAGCACGGCAATTTCTCTTTAAAACAACCTTTAGTTTTTAAGCAAAATTGTTCCGTGCATTCGCCAGATTATGAACTAGCGTCAGCTAAAACCATGATATAATTGAAGTCCTCATCATGCAGTGGATATTAATGTTTGTTTAGTGTCTTGATGCCGCTAGTTGAGCATTATTGACTGACCTCGTTTCCTGTTCATCATTTGCAGATATTTCACGTTCCATGAATCCGTTATCTATCTTTATATCCACTAATATTGATACGGGCTTTAGAGACTCTTAATTATTTCACTCGGTGTTGTGATAGAAAGTTTAATTAGGTTAGGTTCATTAATAAACGAGTAAAAAACTGTACTGTATTGTGTTTTTAAAAGAAATGTAGGTTGTGGTGACTATTATAAGTACTATGGTATGTCTATTGCGCTACTGTCTCTTTTGTTTTCAAATATAATTATTAAACCCGTACCAATTCAATCATCGTATTAAAAGCCCAATCAATGTGATTGCAGACACAGATTACGAGTGCAATTACTGGAGTGTTTCATGATGGAATAAGTTGTTAATTCGTTTTCATCTCTCCTGTTCGGAAAATTGAACTTTTATGTGTAAATAGCCGGGTGGAAAATAGATTTTCCATCCCTAGGGTGAAAATCAATTTAGAAAAAAGTTTATTGTCATTGTTATGAAAATATGTAAGTAGTATGTTTATATGTTGTAAGTTATTAATTAATCTCAATAACAAAATTAATGATTTGTCTTTGTAAATGTCATTAATTATGGTAAGGAAAAGGTTTGTTTAATGGATATTGTTACGTATTATCATTTTGATTTGTTGGCCAAACAATTTAAAAAAAGAAGGGGCGGGGCAGTTGTAAGTTACTATGAACTAAGAAGATAATCTTATAATAAGTTGCCTCGCAAAGTGAAGCGAAAAGCATAGTATTCAAGTCAAGGATAAAAAGTGTCTTCGGCCCAGGCGAACTTAAATCTCTCTCTAGCTACACTCAGGATTCTCTATTACCTCCAGTAAAACTATTGCCTCCTCGCTTCGCTTGGGAGTTCAATTTCAAATCCTTTAATTTCGCTTGAGATCCATGATGGTGCCCGGGCCGTAAAACACTACTTTATATCCCCATGTTGAATAATCTACTATTTGTATCTGATGTAGTGCCATGCCACTTTTTTTTATTTCACATTGTCACTTTTCTTTGCTGTCCTTGAAATTGTCTGTTTTTTAGGATAGTATTTAACTAAAAATCAAAAATACTGATTGCACACTAACATTACTACCTCAAAATATTAAAATATTAGCAACGATCATTTATGTTCGTAGCGCATTGCTATTTATTTAAAAGATAAGCTTTTTTATGAATGCATATCTAGTAATAACTAAGTAATAACCCGGTTTCTTGATTGATAGTACACTTTCAACTTATGGTATAAAGTCTTTACCATTTATTTGAAATTTTACTGCGTTTTTTTTTGTGTTTTGAACGGAAGACACCCTAACTAATGGTCAATTCAGGTATAATTTGTTCAAAACACGTAGAATCGTATATATTCAAGCAGTGTTAATACTTAACCATAAATTATATTTAAAAAAAACGGTCATGTTACCTGCCGTAAATGAAACACCATTTTATTGGTCTTAATAACTTGTTAACTAAGTTCAAAATGCGTATAGAGGAAAATGTTGCAAGAATAGTTTTCATTGCTACGAGTGACAGTATTAGGATGTGCGCTTGGGTAAATTTTGCTGTGCAATCAGTTATGTTTTTTTGCATATTGAACAATATTTTGACGTGCATTTGAGAAAAAATATAATTCGTTTGTTTTCTAGTACTAGTTTTGTTTGTTTATTTGTTGTGTAATTATTTATTTGAGGTAAAAGTTATTTAATTAATGAACATGAATTGATGGGCATTAAGTTATTTGATGTGAATTTAAAATATCTCTTTTTTTAGTTTTGTCATTTATTGTCTTATGAGAAAATTTTGATCAATATTTTAAAAGTCAATAAATTTGAATCATCTACGCTTTATGCACATTTCGTCCGTTACTCTTTCTAATCATGTGTAGTACATAAGTAACTTAATTATGTCGAGCAAAATCTTGGGTTTTTTAATTTCTTACCGAACTACATACCTCATCATCACATAAGTAAATTATTATTATTTAATGGTTTAGAATGTTTTTAACACTCACAATGTCATATTTGAATTCTAAAAAGATGACATAAGAAATTCATCTTTAAAGTATTATTATTTTCCTCACAGTCAAAATAAAAAAAAAAGTATTTAAACTCGGGAAAGCACCCTTGCACTCCTGAACTGTTAGCTCGAGTGCAATGGGTCGCTTTCTCCCCTTGGTTAACCATTAATTATTAATTGGTTTTCTAAGGTGTTCGTGGGTGTCGTGCGGTTGGCGACGGAGACTTTCATCACGGAGAGTAGCATGGAGTCTTGCCGGATGGAGTATCGTACCCGGCACTCGATTGATGGGCAGATCATTCAGACGGAACAGCGCATCTCCCTGGTGACTGGCTACATGACCCACGAGGTGAACGGCATCAATGCGATGAACTTCATGCATCGCGACGACGTGCGGTGGGTCGTCATCGCACTCAGAGAAAGTAAGTTTCAGCAGGAAAGGCAGTCTGAAAGGTTTGTGCTAAGTCACTATCCATAACAATGCGGTAAATTAAACCGGTGCGTATTAAAATCTAGAGCCGATTCTAAAGTTGAATGGGTAATATTTATTTATTTTAAACTTCATGCGCAAACGAGTACAATGGCGGACTTCACTTTTTTGAAATTTCATTTACTTATTTGGTTCTTTCATTTACTTATTTCATTTACTCCCAAAATTTAGTTTAAAGTTTATATTTACTTGGTACCCCTGGAGCTCTATTTTTTAATCACTCGCGTCAAGATGGCGTGTGTTATTCAATGTTTAAAGTCGAATTTTGGAATGAAAACCAGTTGTATTCTACACAAAAAGGATTTGAAAATCATTGCTCAATTTTGTGAGTACTCACGTCTAGATTTTGAGTGATTTTCGTTGATTTTTTATGTGTTTTCGATCGAAAATCACATGCCATATCCAAGCGAGTGATTCAAAAATAGGGGCCCTGTATTTCGTAAATAACATTTTAGAAGTTAAACACTTTTTGATAGCCGAGCCTTTTCATTTCATATCTTTAATAGTGCCTTACTTAGGTAAAGTATGATCTAACGTTATTGCAACATTATCCCAACCAAAGAACGCAACCAAGCAACGTTATCCTCTTACCACGCTGTACGTTTTTCAATAGCACCGTCCGTGCGAATCATTCCATTGAAAAATTCAAAGTACCCCTACAGCCTTTCCATGTCACAATATTACAGGCACCATCTCTTCTTAAGACGCAAAAGCTTTTCCTCGTGGAAAATATGAAATGAATCTCCGCGGTATTGTACTATGATTCAAATACAAAATATGCTTGTGCGTAAAAAGCTGTAGCTAGTGCAGTATAGTTTTTGACCGTTTTGATGTTCAAGTGTTTTGCGTTCTTGACCGCTTAACCACGTTCTAGATAATTATAAATCCAGCTAAGGGATTTTATACTAATTTTGATACTAAAAAAGGAATACACTGTGACGGGATCGCTTTTATTTTCGCGTTCCAGATATATCGGCGCGATCGCTCGGCGTAATTAAAACACTTGAAATATCGGCTACTTCTCGAAAATAATAAGGTATAATGTACCTGGTACATGGTAGCAATGCCGTAACAATGTTCCGCAATTCCGCATGTTGAGTTTGTGCTCTCGCATAGTTTCCACAGTTTTGTCTAATGGAAACACTGGTGGAGATCCTAAAGTATTTCATTAACCCTGTTGCATATGCTTTAATATTTAATGGATCTGTTTACATAAACCAATTAATAAATATTCACGTTGCACACAGCAATTTATTAGTCGACAAGTTGACCTATACTATCCATAGTGTTAACTTCATATCGAATTTTAATTTGTTAAACAAGATACGTATCTTGTTAAACAAATAAAAAAATTGTATAGTTTTTTTTACTTGTCGTTGGAATTTTCATAAAAATGACTGTATTCCATATCGTGTGCTTGTAAAAAGCCGTAAAATAGTAAGTGTCGTTTTAGATTCTGGACTATACAATGTTTTATAATTTATTTCTTAATTAATATGCATAACATCGAGTATTATAACAATCTGGTTTTTAATGAAATTCATACATCATACGTACTGCATTACTTTATGTTGATTCTAAAGTAGTCAAATCAAGCATGAGATACAAAAGTCTAAAAAAATACAAAGCAGTACTTATAATGTCACAATACAGTATCCAATTGAATGATAAAGTGTTAGGCATTGGAAAATTTATGTACATACATAACTGACATTATTTCGCAGCAAATTCAACGAGTAGAAACAAACACACAACTTTACGTATCCTTAAATGTTAACATCTTAACACGTTCCGGGACACTACTCCAGACACAATAGATGTTTTATTGTTTTCACGCCTGAAGGCGGGCACTGTCCCGGAACGTGTTAAACTGTATTACGTACATCGCCGCTGTAGGTATCACATTATTTCATGTGTACATTTACACATTGGTTTGCTGATGGCACTTGTTTACTGCATCTGGTATCTATCTATCGTATAAAATGTTATTACTTTAGATAACTGTCAACATTTCCATTTGCTCTGCATAACGACAGATATATTTGTCGAGAGATATTACTATCAGTTGACTTAGGAGTCTCAAGACTCTAACCTCTCATAGGTTTTAGATTTGATATCGTCCACCTCATTAAGATAGCGTTTGTATGCGTGCTTATGTGTGATGATATTGGTAGATAATTAACTCTCGAACAATCTAGGGAGCCGTATTGTCTGTTAAGTTCAATTATGTATCGCAATAAATCATGCAAGTAGCAACATTAATGTAAGTACTGTCCTATATTTCGATGTAGCACTAGACGTACAAGCTGGCGTAAATAAATTATTCGTGTCAAGTACGTACTTGAGTATATTGATTAGAATCCAAAGTAAGTTTTTGAATGATACCAGAATTTAACAAGCATGTTGTTAGCTAAAGTAATCTATTTGCTTTGCGATTGTTTGCTTCGCGAATACTAAGCTACGCGTGCTACTATTTAATATTATTTAAACACTTAAGTCGTCGAAAGATTTGTAGTGCTTATCTATTCTTACCACATTTTAAATTAGACTGGTCATTATCTGGTTTCGAGACCCCCATCTGCCTGCTTAATCTTTAGCTTAGTCATTCATCAATTTTTACGAAAATATCGCTATGTGTTTTATATATAAACTAGCGGCCCGCCAGCGACTTCGTACGCGCGTAATTGTTTTACTCCGTTACCATAGATCGTAGCGAAAATATTTATAAGCCGATACGGATTTAACTATTTCTATAGCCTTCCCCGATAAATTAGCTATCTAACAATGTATGTAACATATTTTATAATCAGACCTATAGTTCCTGTGATTAACGCGTTCAAACTTGACAAACAAAAACATCCAGTTTTTAAATATATGCGTAGAAATACGTATAGATAATTGTCATATTTTATGTACACACAACACGTAGCCCGGTCTTTAATCTGGTCAAACTTACACGGGGTTAATATCGTTTTATTTACAACGAAATGGAAATACTTACTACGCCTATCGTCAATCGTACATTTCTTTCGGGTGCTAATAAAAAGACCATGCTACACTCTGTGCGCTTACACAGCATCATGCCACATACAGACTGTGGGGAAGCAAATTACCTCAATTTATCTCCCGCTACCTTAAAAGTTTGAACTTGAGCTTTGTTTATAGTCATAGCAAATACCCTACTTTCTTGAATTCAAATCGTGAATTCAAAGGGTTAATTCTATGTAGGGATCTACCCCATCATCATCATCATCAATACCCAAAAGCCGTCCACTGCTAAACATAGGCCCCCACGAAAAGTTTGCAAAAAAAAAAGATTGGACACCCTTCGACCACAGAAACAGCGTTGAATGTCCACAGACAATATGAACAGACGACCTGCAATCTACACTGTACACAGACCGATTGATACTTACGCTGTTTAAACACAAAAAAATATTATTTACTATTCTAAGGATTAAAATCTCTTCTCGAGAGCAACACTTGGAGCAACATCAATAACAAACATGTGTCAAATATTCTGTCACAGATATGTCAAATGACTGTCAAAAATGAAATAAAAAATATTTTAATCGTAAGCACTAAAGAGTATTGATATCAAATTCGAAGCAAATCACCCCCATAATAACTTTGCACCCCTTTTTAACCCCCTTAGAAGATGAATTTCAATAAAATACAAAATAAGTCTTCCGTCTATTTTGTAAAAGAATGTGTATGCAAAATTTTAAGTAGATTGGACCAAGGGATCTGGTTGTCCCATACAAACTTTGCACCCCTTTTTGACCCCCTTAGGGGTGGAATTTCTGAAAATCCTTTCTTATCGGATCCCTTTGTCATACAAAGAACACACCCTCCCAGTTTCAGATCTCAACAATCAGCGGTTTAGGCTGTGCGTTGATCCATCAGTCAGTCAGTCAGTCAGTCAGTCAGTCAGTCAGTCAATCAATAAGTCAGTCGTTCAGGACAAAGCATTTTATTGGTATAGATAAATTTATTTATTTTTTATTTAAAGACTTTATTGCACAAATTTAGTGTACAAAGGTGGACTTAATGCTAAAAGCATTCTCTGCCAGTCAAACCTTTAGGTCATGCAGAAAGACGGCAACGGGTGCAGTGAAAAAACAACGAATGAAAGTTAAATAACTTATTATTAGCTATTCATAACTTAAAAATAACTTATTACAAAAACGAACAATAAGAAATCCATAAGTTCAAAACTTCAGACTGAATATGTGTGTGTAAATATTAAGTCGCCTTTGTTTAAAATTAAACTTGTAAAGGTGCCTATTCACTTAGAAATATATATTAACACGTTCCGGGACATTGAACGTTTACAGGCGTGAAAACAATAAAACCTCTATTGTGTCTGGAATAGTGTCCCAGAACGTGTTAATATGCCAAAATGTACACAATATCGCTCGCTATAGTTTACAATGGAACCCTTTTCTATGAGAAATATAATATTTTATATCCGAAGCTATAAAATTATTTGGAGAAGAAATATTCTCCGCCCCCCGCACGCCATTCCACCCCTGCGGCAGTGGACGATCCTATACAAAACTAAAAAAATATATATCTCACAGTGTGAACGGGTGAAATATATATCTCGGGATATAAAATATATTTTAATATATATTAAAATATATTTTATATCCCGAGTCAAAAGGCAACTTAAGTGTAAAATAGTTATCCTTCTGACATTTGATGTAAAACTAATCTCCAATACATCGCGCTGATCTTAGATAGGTGGTGGGCGTAGCGCGTACCTACAAGATGTTATTGATCATCTATCAGTACTTATCAATTCCAGTTCATTTGACAAGAAATGACAGCCTTTAACCTGCGTAGGACGTAGGTGTACAATATATAACGACCTGAAGGATTAATTCAGTGTGACCCTGGATTATGTGCAATTCGAATGGAAGGTGAAGGTGACCTTAAGCCAAAGTTAATAGAATGGGTATAGAACCAAAACATAAGTAAAAACACTTATTAATGAAAAATTTTAGCTTCGATTGACAAGTAAAATTTCCATTTAATGCTGTGGACACGACGTTCAAAAAAGTTGTTTTGTCTCGTAATTGTAGGTCGATTTCACTGAATCAAAAAAAATATGATATGTGAGCCAAATACATGATCCTGAAGATAAAATTAGCAATCAGAATTTAAACTTTTCTTTCATTTGGCAAGAATGCCATGCGATGCTTTTTTTTCAATCATCTCTGCATTCATCCATCTATAATAATATCAATAATTCTAGAACATTTTATACTTTTGTATAATTTTACTTGTCACTTAACGTTTTGTACGATAAATGTGACAAGTAAAATTCTATATTCTCTACGACTTAACTCCATAAACACACTGGCTACAATCTTTTAAAAGTGACCACTGATAATGGTCGGTCTGTTTTCAAACAGGCCCCTATAAGGCGGACAATCACTGTCACTGGCCAATAGCTGTCTCATTTCCCCAATGTTTCCCTTTAGTATTTACAAGCTTCACTATTTTAAGTACTTTCCCTCTAAATATCTTGGAGTCGAATATAAGCGATAACTATTCCTTACAGTGTACGACCAACACCGACTGGTCGGCGAGTCCTGCTACCGTCTGATGGCTAAAAACGGTCAGTTCATATACATGAAGACCAGGGGTGGTCTAGAAGTGGACCCGACCACCAGGGCTGCCACCAGCTTCGTCTGCACCAACACGGTGGTGGACGAGCTCGAAGGCCGCCACCTAATAAAGCTGATGAAGAAGAAGTTCATGCTGATGGTGAACAATAACGAGGAGCCGCCGCCGGAGGAGGAAAATAAAGAAGTGAGTACATGTACTAAAAAGGGTAAAAACGGGACTCTATTATTAAGACTTTGCTGTCTGCCCGTCTGCCCGTCCGTCTGTTTGTCACCAAGATGTATCTCAAGAATAACGACTCCTAGCTAGTCAGTAGACATTTTCAAAAATAACCCATACGATAAACGCGATTTTTTTGCTCGACTCGACTCGACTTTGCATTTATCAAAAATGGCAACAGGTAGGCACTTGAAATATTTATCTATGCTGCTTACCTGGTACAGAACCCTTCGTATGCGAGTCTGGCTCGCACTTGGCCGGTTTATTATACAAACAGACATTTGGGAACGATCTCACCTGATGCTTAGTGAAAATGTGGTCTAAGTAAAATAGACCATGTCCGACTAGTAACAGCATATTCTAATGTTACAAATCTGAAAAGAGTTATTTAAACACGCTAATCTCGAGAAATAAAAGTCCGATAGTTGAAAATATTTTTATGTCATAAGAAAGAAAGAAAGGAAGAAAAGAAACGTATTCATAACGTATTTACACTAAGCTACGACCAATTTATGCGGAGAATAATCAAAAAGTGCGGGTGATGTCGCGGGAATCCGCTAGTTTTATAATGAAAAATTTTCACCTTTCAATCATTCGTGTGACAAAACAAATGTCCTGTAGGAGGTATCGTGGTTATTCAAACTTTAGAACTACACTGGCCTGCAAAATAATTTTTATTCACATTTTTACATTTTAAACAGTAAAATCAAAAATTACCGAAATGAATTTTCCTTTGTTACACCTGCAAAAGAAATTTATATTACCCTTAAGCTGCCGCAAAATGACAATGTCGTAAGAATCCTTACATAGTAGAGAATAGGAAAACTTGAGTGCTACAAAACTCAATGTTGTAGGTACCCGTTCTTAGTGTCTAAACACACTATGCCGAAGGCACTAAATTGACTTATTATAGGATACCATAAAAGGGTGTCGCTTTTTATGTTGTTAAGTGCTTTCACCAACAAGTTCCACAACAAGTTAGTGTATTTTATAAACGGATAAATAAGATATTTGTGCAAAATTTTTTCAAGAAACTCGCATATAATTCTTACTTATCACACATAACGGTCATTGCTGCAGAATTTAACGCAACGTACTTTCGGCATAATATGCCGTCAGTAATTCAAATAGCATTGCTGACGTCGCGTACCTTCGGCATAGTGTGTTTAGACACCTATTTTCGAGATATATGTTTTTTTTTAATAAAAAAAGCAGACAAATATGTCAACGTTTAAAAAAAAGCCATAAAGCAACAGTGGTATTTTAGATCTCTCAGATTGCAGGTGTCTGTTTGCGTTTTGTGTTTCTAGATCAAGTTCATTTTCTGCATAATACTTAGTACTTCTACCTGTATTAATAGGTTGGTTGGTAGGCACTTATGCCACCTGCCGTATTTTCTCTGAACACTAACATTTGAAACACATCCTCTCGTTGAAGTGCCGATTCGCTCGTAGAGAGGTCGCTTTAGCAAAGGACTGAGAAATCCACCTGAAAACGCAACTGCGTAAAATTACAGAGACCTCTATGTATTCTTGGCGCGTAACGCGCACGAAATGCATGTTGCACTCGCGTGCACTTCAAGCACGGGTATCAATTCAATCTCCATTCGCATAGATGGACTTATTTATTTGGCCATGTCAGGTCCTGGTTATTGATATTGATTGCATCTCCACATACGCGTCCCATAAACCCACATCTCCTGTATTCGCTCTTGTGTATTCAGATAATTTAAAGTAGTTTGAGTGCTTAAATCTTCTGAACATCGTCAGAGGCCTGGTAAATATGTATTACATATTGTTACATGGTAATAAAACTTGTTTATGAAGCCTTTTGAATCGTTACTTTTTTGGTGAAGCTACTAAATTTCTTTGTTAAAGTGCACTTTAAAGTTTATATGTTTCGATTAGTTAAGGTACCTTTAAGTTAAAATCAAAGGACTATTGGTAAAAAAATATTGTGAAATTCAGATACTCGTAACGTTATCCTACGTCATGGATATTTATAAATAAATCTGACCTAATTAGTCCCAGCCAACCTGTATTGATTGGAGTCTTTTTTATATTCAAAGGGATTACAATGACGTACTTTTGATTTTCCTGGATCAAGTTCTAGAGGCCTAGTAGCTATATTTTCTGGATGTAAATGTCCATATGTATATATTGTTGGAGTACCTACTTATACATTTTGGTGGGCGTAGAAATAACTCAGTCATTTTACACTGGTCTTTCCTTTTGTCGCGTTTCAGGTTGGCGAGCAAAACCTCGCAGTTGAAGATCCAAGACAGCTAGAAAAGGTTATCCTTCATTTGGTGACCAACTTGCCCTCACCACAATCCGAGGAAGAGTTCCGCGGGGAATCGCCCGACCGCTCCGTGCCGTCCGGCCGGCTCGCCATCATCCCTCCCAAGAAGGAGAGGATCGTTAGTGCCATAGAAAAGATTTACAGCGTCATCAAGACCTTCCCCAAGGAGATCGGCAGCTCGCTGAAGATACAAAAGGCGGAGAGTAGCTCTATCTCTGAAATCTCCCAACCAACAGCAGATATGAACTTCCGCAAGCCGGCCGCGTCGCGCTCAATCACGCCCATCATCAACAACGAGCCCTCGCATCAACCTCTCCACGTGCAACCGAGGCTGCCGACATTCGATGATATTTACAACTTCCGTCTTGGCCCCGAAGCCCGCCAGATGTCGGTGGAACAATTCAACAAGTATGTGCCGATGTCGCCAGTTGTCGACAGCACGCCTACTTTCCCGTCAGAGTTTAGGTCGAGCAGCTATGCCCGGTTGACGTCTATAACTATGGGGTCTCTCAGTGATGCAGAAAACCTCGGGCTCGATAAAGGACCGACTCTGAAGTACAGGCTGTACACGCCCGGCGGACAGTGTAAGCATACGTGCCAGCGCCCGCTGGCGCCCTTGGCCATCGCCGCCGGCATCAAGCGCCCGCGGGAGTACACCGATATGGACACTGTCTCCAAGAAAAAGACCGTCTCGTCGCCTCCTGGGACGCAAGAAGAAGAACAAGTTAACTCGCCGTCTCTGGATACTTTGTTTGATGAAGCTCGTGAGTATAATTTTTATTTGCCTTACACTATTTTGTCACTGAACCCTTTTAACCTACCCGTGATCATAGACGCTTTAATTGGTCGTATTGTCTCAGATTAATTGAAATGGAAATAAATAAAACTGTTTTTTAACGAATACCTGTGTACGTGTTGCCATAATAATAGATGACGAATCGAACTCTTACCTTTTTTATCTACCTACACAAAGACTATAAAAACTACCTACATAAGTCTGTGTTGGCGATGGAACTTTTAGGAATCAGTTGTTTACTCATTAATTCCTTCGCTGAAAATAGACTACTTTAAACATTGTTTACTTTGGCTCATATAATATTTTGCATAACGATGTTTTCAGTAACAACATACCCACAAATCGAGACGGAAATGAACACTCTGGAGAACACAATCGACCCGGATTTCCCTAACTTATTGGTAAGATTAATTTTATACAAGTATTCCATTTCATTTCATACCCTTTCACTCAAACGCCAGCGCGAATTGTTATCGTGCGAATGCGAATTTATAAAAAGTAAATACATGAAAATAAGCATAGCGAATTGTACAAATGTTGATAAAATATTTACATGTGCTAACATTCGTAGTCAGTTGTGTATGAAAAACAAACATTTATTCAATTTCAGGTGTCGCAGGATGTCGAAGAAATTTTGAACGAGATAGAAGACGACCAATACAAATCCAACCCAAACACCTAAATTTGAAAATCCAATGTCATTAATTGTTTTTGTTATGATGCTCGTCTTTCGAGATAATTTCGTGAAATCGTGTCATGTTTCAAGGATCTCTATTTACTTTTTATGTAAAAATTATATTTATAAGCTTATTTAACCAGTACCTATATGTTATGTTAGATCAAACATTGTTTTCTTTATAGGTATGGATGTTAGGATTGTAGATCTAAATTGATGTGTTACTGGCATTTTAGTAGAATAGATGTTGCGATTCATTAATAATTGTTAGGATAAGACATTCTTAATAATATAAATGTTACGTCAGATTTTCTCTAGTAGGACCCGCCCTTGTAAATACTGAGTTTATGATTTTTAGCCTAGGTACAACGGGTTGACACGGCAATTGTTATCGGCTGTTTGTGAAAAGTAAATGGAATAGGGAAAATCACGATTCTTTGATTGAGCGGGAGATTGTGACGACAAGGTACCTAGTCGACATCGAATTTTATAAAGATCAATTGATAGTAAGAAGAATACTTTTGTGCTAGTTATTGCGAGATCAAACGTAACTTTTCGTCATTCAAATATCGAGGTACTAATAAAAATCGTTGATCACAAGTTTACAATGCTTTTGTGCCAGCAACGAATATTACACAATCGATTAATGTACTCAGAATATTAATGTTGCTATGACCTTTTTAGTACCTACAAGTTACTTGGTAGTCGATCCTTAGGTATCATTTTGTTGCGTTAATCAGCTTGATTAATTCATATACTTACATACATTATATTCATTATAAAACTGCTAATGCAGTCACAGTAAAACCATTTTCATATTTAATCTACGATATCAACTTATAAGTGTTATAATGGTAAAATAATTAAGTGTCTGTAGTAATTGTATTAGACTTAAGATTGGTGTTTATTCAACGTCTTAAATATCAAATAATCTTAAATACATACATGCTTATTTGATATTTGTTTAAGAATATATTTAAGAGGTATTAATTTACGTTATTATTTTATGCCAAAGACATTATATTATCTCTTCCATCCTACACGGCTGTCTTCGGCTAAAAACTCACGGCGCGGTTTCCGCCCGCGCCCGCCTCGGTTGCGGTCCCGCAGTCTCTGTAGAATGCAGATTATTTGTATTAAAAGAGTAAAAACAAAACTCGCGACGCGGTTTACGTCTGCGGCGGGCGCGGGTGAAAAACACGTCGTCGCGCGTTTTAGTTGAAATAATCTTAAAAATCGCAATCGCGCCGGGACCGCAAAAACCGGCGGGCTCGAGAGTTTTCAAATTAAAACCGTCCTCCCGTACGGGTGAAAACTGCGCCGTGAGTTCTTAGCGTTCACCTTTTTAGACGAAATCAATTTAGTACAAAAAAAACAATACAGTACAAAATATCTATTCCCTGGAAAACAAATTTTTTATAACTATTTTCACCTTAGATACTAACTAATCCATTCTTATTTATTTTTATAATCCCTTTTAATACCGTATTTAGAGAGAAAAACTGTTTACTCTGAATTTTAATAAGATAGATGAAAAAGAAAGCTACGCGCGCACTTTTTCTTTTTAAATGTTGCAAGCGTAGTCAGCGGTGTTGTAACAATTCAATTATGCGCAAATAATTGAACTGTACCTCTAGTATACCTGTGCTAAACGGCTAAACTGTACATCGATTTGTGTTTATTTTTATTTTAGTCGGTGCATGATATCAAGCTCACGTAGGCCAACAGAAGCTCTATTTTGGAATCACTCGCGTCAAGATGGCGTGTGATATTCAATGTTTAAAGTCGAATTTTGGAATGAAAACCAGTTGTAATCAACATAAAAAGGATTTGAAAAATCATTGTTCAATTTTGTGAGTACTCGTCTACGTCAACAATTCGCGTGGTTTTCGTTGATTTTTTTATTAGTTTTCGAACGAAAATCACACGCCATATCCAAGCGAGTGATTCAAAAATAGGGCCTCAGCACATGATACATGTGCCGACTCCAAAAGAATGTTTCTCCCAACTAATGTGCTGGCAAATGCGTTATTTAAGCTTTTTACTAAATCCAGTCTTATTTTATCCCAGTAATTACAAATTTTGTGATTTGAATTTGAAGCAACAAAGGTAACGTAATTGAAAATAGAACTAACTGTTATCAAAAAAGACGTATAAGAAACAAATGATTTAAAATGGCGCATACGTTATTCTAATATGCCTGTCCGGCAGTGTGCAAGTAAAAGAGTATTTTTCGGGGGGATAAAAGTGTCTACGACTTGAGGGATATAAATATGTCTTAATAAATTATATGAGGTCAAATCGTTTTAATTGTTTTAACATAAAGTATTTTATCAGTGTCTTATCATAGAAACACAACACGTTTAGTATTTTTTGAAAAACGAGATTTCATTTTTATTATTTTCTTTAGCAAAGACAATATCATTTTTTCAAAACAGCACCCTGACAATTTAAATAGTTATCTGCTTCATCGGCATCACCTATCTCAATTCAATGCCAAAACCTTCTTTTTCTCTAAGCTACTACATTAGTCTTCAGTTTTCTCAACAACTAGTGGATAAAACCCCAAAGTGTTTTCTACAAAAAAATATTAATTTACTGTGCTAAATCAACCCGTTTAATATTATCACTTTAAACGAGGTGACCTTATATACTATATTCAAAAGGCACCGCTACACTCGCGATTCCTTAATACCTCTTGAATCCTTCGTTGCGCTCGCAATTGAAGGTGTGGAGCGCGTACCCTAAAACACTACCTACTTAATCCCCTTGGTGAATAATCTACTTAAAAAATTGCTTATTATTCGTGTATCTCGTAAGACTGAGTATTTTTAGCTCTTGGATTTTTTTATGTTTAGATTTATTTTAAGTGTTTATACTTTAGTTACTTAATTCAGCATTTCGTAGATGACTTTGGCAGTTTGGAAATACAAATAATTGAGCCAGTAATCTTAAGTACCTACGTCACAACATTAACCTTCTTTGGAATAAATGTTTGTCTTAACTGTGTGTGCTATGGTCCACTGCAACAATGTTTTAATAATAATGCTAACAGCATAAATGAAAAACTCCCATAATTAATCCTAAGATATTTAAAAAAATACGTTGCAGATATTTTTGCTTGTATAGACTTTGACTGATTTACATATGTTATAGTAATAAGATTTTATTTACCAAGTTTTATATAACAATTATTATGACGAATGTACTAATGCCCTGTCTAATGTTAAAAAATTTATATCCAAAACTGCTATAAAACGCCAAACAATAGGGTATAATTATGTAACATCAATTGTTTGTTATGTAGATGACACTTTATGCCAAACCTACGAACAAAGTGATGTTTTTATAAGTACTTATCTTTGCAAAATTCCCTTATGATACGCGTTTTGTCTTATACAGGTTATTTTTTTTATTGTTATTTTTAACAATTTGTGAAGGTGTTTTTGTCTCATTCGGAATTAGCTATTTTGTATATAAGGTCAAATCATTTTAAGTGATAATATTTTAACAGTGGCTTTGTATGCATCATAGAAACAGGACACTCAACATTCTTTGGAAAATCGAGATTAAAATGTTTATTATTTTCTATAACATAGGTAATACCCTTTTCAAAAATTTATCTACGTCGTCGGCTTCGCCTCCCTCAATTCAATGACCAAACCTTCTTTTTCACTAATCTTAGCCTTAATTCATAAATAATTGAATCCGAAAACAAAAATCTGTATCTCCAATTTTCTCAAAAACTATAACTACCCAAAGTGTTTTCTACAAAAAAAAAATATTGTACTAAATCAGGCCTTTAAATATTATCACTTTAAACGAGGTGACCATAAAGGTGTAGTTTTAGACAGTCGCTCTTCAGCTATGTAAACGAACAAATAAGACCATCAATGCGTTTACTATGAAGTAAACTTATTCGTAAAACTAGATTTTTTATCATGTGTCTTTTGGCGATTTCGCCATGAATTCCGAGTAAAATATGTAGCTCCATTGACAACTATCGCCTCCTTTAATATGGATATTGTTTAAACTAATACCCAATATTTCTCATTTTATCTTTATTTTAATAAGTAGTACGATTATCCACATATATTTAAACTTAAATCATTGTAAAATATTAAGTAATTATGGTGATTGAAGGTATCCACTTTTGGTATCTATATTTCAATCAATACTTATTGCATACAATACTTGTCGCCCTTAAAGTAGGTAATCAAAAAAAACAACGACCCAAATACAAGAACATAAAATAATATATAAATTATAAAGATGATAATTTCATTTATTATGAAAGCTCTCGGAGATAAAACAGGTTTATATAGACTGTTGGTTAGCTATTTCCTTTTGTTTTCCATTAGACAAAAAGTACTAGGTAGATTTGTATTTTGTTTATTAGAACAAAATTCATTTTAATAAGATTATGTTATCCAATTGGTGACCGTTAGGCTGCTTACAATCTTCTTATTTGTTACGATGATTGATGACGAATCGCAGACACATAGCTCGATGTTGCTGCCATTTTTGCCATGATGTTTAGTTAAGATTTCATTATGTTTCATGAATTATTCTTAGAAGCCTTACTCTAAAGTATGCACATGAGAAAAATCCAAGTGGGCTTAGGTCGGGCCTCTGGGGCCGCTATGTCTACCTAAGGCGTAAAATCAATCATTCTTTTTATAAAGATCGTTGATGCTAGTGACAGATATTGCGATGTGCTGCGAAATTTTTTGGCTCTTTGTTGTAGGAGGTTAATTTTTCAACTCAAGGGCTATCCAATACACGGGGCCACTTGCCTTGACATCAAATCGATAATTTTAAGCCCCCCCAAAATTAGCTCTCTTGACTATTCCGTACGGAGTAACTTTATATAAAATTAAGGTTTTTAATAGTAGTTCGTCGAATCTAATGCGTTAAAAATTAATCGTAGAGCATAAATCTCGAAGCACTATAAGTCAGCTTGTCATCACTTATTTTCGTACCAGATTATAAAATTGCCAGCAGCATAACGGTGATCAATTGGATATCATTATGTAATTGAAATAATTTTCAATTTTGTATTCTAATAATCAACAGAAAAAAATTACCAAATTGCTAGTATTATTGGTGTAATTAAACAAACTAATACCCGAGACTCCTTCTATACATCCTGTTCATAAGTATTTCTTTGTTTCATTAAGCCTTATACAGCCAAAATTTAAAGGTACGTACTTAGTAATTCATCAGTTATAAAGATTGATTGATGCATATGAAATTGCCAAAAAAACAACTATGATTATTTGCGGGTCAAAATACACAATAAAAGGTATCAGCGTTACGTAAATCCTTCGTACTAAAAAAGCAGAATCTATATTTTTTTCTTGATAATATTAATTCATATTCTTAGATTAGATGGCCATATTTTCTGAATAATATAAATTCTATATTTGTGACTTGACTTTTTAACTCTACAATACTTTCACATATATTTTATGCGTTTCTAAAATGTTTATCAAATTGGGTTTTTTACCCGAGTACATAATCTAAGGAAATAAATGTATAATTATTGTGAATTGGTGTTTTATTTGTAGTAAATCCTCATGGCTTCAAAGTCTTTATTTCAGTTGCAACATTTTTAAGAGTTAAACTAATATCTACTTTTAAAATTATAGTTAAGTCGCTAGCACATCAGACTATACATTTCAGTTGAAAAATAGCCCATATTCCATCAGCATAAGATACCACAGTATTAAGCTTGATGTGCTGTCGCCCGTACGACATAGAACAACTTTTTACCAAATAAGTCTTTCTTAACTATAATGGTTAATAATAAAATTATGAAACACTTTTTTATCGATCAATGAAAATATTAAATACTACACACTAATGTACAAATCCGACCGTCTGAGCCATCATGTCTTAGAAATATTTCTAGACGGATATAAAAAATCTTCAGGTAGGGTCAACAAAAGGTTTCAGGCAGTTTCAGGGCGACTTTTCTTATTATCAAAGACGCGATACTAGACTGCATAGATACATAGTTTCATCAATGATGTTACAACATTCAAGAAAATCATGAAAACCTGTCTCTCTGGCAGCAAGTTCTGATTAGCATTATCTGCCAAATACTTCATACGAAATGACGTTCCATATTTGAATTATTTGTCAATGGTGAAATCCTTATATTAGATAGAAGTAAAATTTAACCAGATAATACCTTAACTATAAACAAAGTATGTAGGGTTCTTTTTATTATTATCGATGTGTAAAAAATCTTTATACAAGAAGTTATTTATGATATTCATATAATAAAGTGGTCAGTCAGATATAAATTATGACGCCTTGAATCACAAAAGACGATCGTCGTATATATAGCTCTGACGCAGAGGTTGTTTTGAAGAAAAGACAGCCTTCAAGGACCTTCAGACGCTTTCACACTTCACTGTACCTCGATACATCTGACAAGGTTTAACCTTTGGTTTTTCAAGGGTAAACCTTGTCTGACGGAGGTGGTGATTCATAATATTATGTAATACGCATAATGTAGAGGTAGTTCTAACATAAGATTTACGCATTGTGGCTAATGACTCTGGCTAACTGTAGAAAAAGCGACAGAATAATTATTTTTGTTTTGGCCAGTTACGTGCTCAATAAAATTACAAAAGGCCAAAAAATATCCAAGCTAAGCCAGCAGGCCACAGATTATAGAGTCATATTTTCTGACAAAGTTTGTTTAACAGACCGACTGATGTGATAAATTGAAAGCATAATAAAAGAGTTAGGACCTATATCACAATTTAAATCTAAGCACTACCTAACTAAAAAATCAATAAAGAAAGTAATTTCGTATGAATTTATCTATCAGATAACATTAACCAGAACTTATTTAGAATTGTGAAACGGGCGCGAAGGATATTTGCTAAAGCATTAAAGTCACCACTCAAATTGAATGGTTGCTCTTGGTGAGAACAAATCGCAAGAGAGTCTGGTTAGTAGGTTTATATAGGTGGACTGCAAAATTGAGACCTCGCCTGCTAGTACAGCCAATTTTAACATTCGTGCTTGCAAAAGGTCAGGTCATTCTGACTTTTTTATATGTTAACCTAAACCAATATAAAAATACCAGATTTTCAACTGCTAATGTGCTAAATACTTTAAAGAGGACCTAATTTGCTACAATTTGAGGAGAAGGCGAGCTTTATACAGCTGAAACTTTGATTAAAGTGAGCTGAAAGCCAAAGCCACAATATTTCGAAAAAAGGCATTACTTTTCAACAAGTGATGTTTTTTGAAATGTTAAATTATTTTGTGAAATATCATCTAAAAAACGCATTTCACGTCAAAAAATATACCGATAAAGTTGTAGTTAATAATTAGCTTTCATTTAAGACCAAATTGGTACATGTAGGATCAGCGGTTCTCATACGCTGAGAGCACCTGCACACGGTGAAGGTGGTTACAATATTAATACTAAGTAAATTCGGAGTTTTCCAAACTTAAATTAATTGTTAAATTGACATGCTTTCGGGGCTTTCGGGCTTATGTTATAATGGAGTCTGGCCGAATGAAGACTACTACAACGACTACAACTACCATTCATTTCATTGTCTGTAACCCACATACGCAAATGACACCTCATTTAAAAAGTTATAAAATAAGCTATCATTTCATACCATAATTGACCAAATATACCGAAACGTACTAAGCAAGAATCATTGAAGACTTTGAAATTGTTGCTAAGTTTATGTGCATTTTCTGAGATTTTGGGCTTTATATAAGAAACCAAGTCCAACCACATAATTATTTTGTATCCAATTTGTTTGCAAAAATCTAGGCTCAATTATTAAGTTTGGGGGTTAAACATAGAAGTATAGTATGTCAAAACCGTAACATGCACGAGCAAAGTGAGCGCTGAAGTCCGCTTGAGAGCTAGATTTTCTTAGCCTCAAAGTAACGAGAATCTCTGCAAAAAAAATGTTTTATCCCACTTAACAAACGAATTAATTAAGAATAAATGAATCTTCAGCGTTTTGTGCTAATGATACCTACCGAAGGATAAAGAGTAAGAAGACGCGTGAGTTCAACTAAATAATTTCACGGATAAATCATTCCCTGGTGACTTTTCTGCGGATCCTACAGAGCGGTAGAAATATTGTGGCCCTACCTAAAGTCTCGAGCTACTCTTATGTTGCGTCGCATCGGATGCTTTAAGCTGTTGTTCTCGTCTGTTGTATCTCCGTTACATGTTCAACAACAGCTATCACGCTATGGATTTTTTTTAAATAGAGACTTTTATTGTGTCTGTACCTTTACAGCTTACACCTTTATTATAGAGTCTGAATTTATGAGAATAAGTCTCTAGAGAAATCGTAAATTTTGCACGTAGCGTCCCAGTACAAAATAAGAATTTCATTGTTCAATACAAGCTCAAATATTGTGAATAAAAATTTATAGACTTTTTTTGTTTCATTTTGAGTTTACTTTCACTTCCTATCCGGATTTAGAACTTTCACCTCCTTTACTTCTCCTTGAGGTCTAACTTTACTTGTATAAGGACCGTGCGATTTATTTTTTGTCCTAATTTGACATCTTAATATAGGTAGATACTTAATTATATATTAGCTACAACACTCGGTATCTTATGATACTAATGATGAAAAAATTTACCATTGAACTATTATTACTAGCGTATGGAATTGACATCACGAACAAATCTTGTGGTTCATGAATTGATGACACGGTCATCAACTCTTATTCAAAATCAAAGAAAACGTCATAATCTTGGCGTCGTTTTTGCGACACATTTTTTGCTTTGCATAGCGTAGTAACAGCTCTTAATTAATATGAGCAACACTAGGTGTAACAAAAATTGCAAATTCAAAAAAATATAGTAATTAAGTTTAAGTTTAATTTTCGATTTTTAGTAACCTAACAAAATATGATCTTCTCTTAGATAATCTTATCTATTAATGTTAGGAGGGGTGTTTTTGTACAAAAGTTCATTAGGCAGGCACTTACTCACTCTTATTGCCAAGACAAAACAAAAACAACGAAATAAAGAACAGACAGCGAGGTCACGGCTACTTGTTGAGTCTAGCTCAACAAGTATTGTATCTAAGTAACTGTACTGCGTCTACTTATACGTCGTACACCCGGCTAAGTCTTACCGATTTCATCATGCCAAACTTTAGATAGTGGTGTATCAAAGAGGCCCAAATCATCTATTTAATGTAGAGATTTATTATGTAAGTATATAAGAAACGTCAACGATCCATGGTTGAGTTATGCTTTAATTTTTATTTTATTTTATATAATAAGGAACACAAAATAGAATAGCGTTACGATTATAGCTATGTTTTAAATTAAGAGGTGCAATCTAAACATATGATTTATTGTAATCAGATACCTATTTTAATCACCTATTCATATTTTTTCAGTTAAGTTATATTAATTGTCTTGTTACGACCGTTTCCATAACCTAATGCCTGGAGCAGGCACGTTTACGCAATTCATTGTGTATTCAATACAAGGGACACGCCACGATGCAGTTCGATACAGCTCGGCTCGCAGTCCCATACGAATATAGCTGCGCTTCCAGTAGGTCGGGTCATCCCGGCCGCGTATTTAGGCTTCCTAGTTAGGTTCAGAGCGGACTGGTGCAGGGTTCGACATAAATCAATACAGCTGCACTTCACGCATAAAGATGCGCATTCTGAATTACAGAGATCAATAGTGGTGCAGCTATTTTTGGATCCACCCGCGGGCCGTGATCGAGATAACCAGAAAATTTTAAACACCATCGCGTCTAGTTCGGGTGTTCTCGCCGCAAAAGTGGTTGATTTCATTTAGGAAAATCTCACCGGGAAGCTCACTGGCATAGGTCAGTACCTCAATCGTATATCGGTCACCTAGATATAGGGGTCACAGGAGTACAGGAAGCACAGCGTGCCCCGGTACGGACCCATTCATTCGCTTCACATAAGTAGACTTGCCCGCGTCCTTAATACATAAGTAATTGATATCGGGAGTTCGGGACAGTTTAAAAGTGCCAAACTTTAACGGTCGTAGTGAAAGAGCTTTATTTAAGCAGATTATTCAGGTGACTACATTTTCATATTGTTATATCAATCTTTGATACTCAACATGGCACGTGAACATTGCCTAATGATGAGAAAATAATTTCAGTGTAGAGGCTTATGTTATGATAATAAAATTCACTCTTAAAAGCTTCTATTGTGTTATCTTATGTGAATCACCATGGTGAATAAATACTAGCAGGTATTATATTATGGCGCACAATAAAAAGAGTGTAATGAACTGAGCTCGATATTGACGTATCATTTATTCAAGATTGCCAAGAAAATATCGGGATTGACCGACCAGCCAGTCTCCTGTAGGCAGTGATAAGGTAAACTTGTGAGCTAACGCAGTGAACATTTTCTTTTTACGCGATAACAAGGTAGGCTGACTAAATGTTTACTTTGCTATTTTCTTAATTGATTATAGTGTTTGTTCTTCACTATATAGTGTTCTAAACTGTATTTAAATGTGTTGAGCTTCGTGTGTACAAATACATCACATATAGTTTAGAAGATTTAAAAGTGTTTTTTAATTGGTAAATATATTTATGGAAGGATGAATTCTTGTATGCGTGGTTAAAATGATATTTTCAATAATTTTATAACATTATTTTCCTCAATAAATTCGTTTTATTTTATTGTTTTTCGTTATCGGAGACAGGAAAAATTAAACAAACGCTTTTAAAGAGCGTAAAACTCATTTTTATTTGTGTGACTTGGCCTTTGTGTTAAACTTAAAAATATCATAAAATAACAAAAACAGTGATGAATATGATGAATGACGGAATACTTTTAATGATGTAGTAGGCGATTACAGTGCGTTACCTAGACCCTAGGCCTGTAACTTGAAGTCTAAATTACAGTCCTTAAGGATTTCTCAGAAATTAAAGCAAAATATTTACGTGTACTACCTATTTTGATTCTGATTAAAATATTTTGAATAGCCACAAGAATTGTAATAACTTGGGATGAAAAACAGACAAATATAGCTACGAGCCGTTGAAATTTGGAAAAATATTTTATTGTTCGGACGACAACACGTCAAGCTAAACACGACGGTATCTTATCCTGTTGAAATAAGGACTGTTTTTCAACAAACAAATATAGTCTGATGTACTGGCCGTACATGCTTATGAGCTTACACTGCTTCATAATACGTCTGAGAGGTTTCTCAAACCTCTCAAATGAGAATTTTTTCAATATTTTTATTTTATTTTAGATGTCTAGTCTAGGTAAATAGATAAAGCAAGTTAGTAGGTACTCGTATAGACATAACAACGAAGTTTAATGATTACTGATTTAAATACCCATTATCTTTGGTACTTTTGGATCAGGAGGCCAATTCTCGTGCAGTTCGCATACGAAAAAAGTTCACTGATCGAATTTTCTTTTTCAAGGAAAACACAGTTGTTGCTTATCCGGGTCACGATTTCTATGCATTTTAATTTCTTTCGTGCGGTAGTTTTATCACGTGAATATACGAGTAGAACTTGTTTTTTTTCGGTAAAACAGTGATACTCGTAATCGAATTACCACACGAAACGAAGTTCGATCATGCGGGAATCGGCCTCCAGGGCCTAGATTTTCGCGTCAATGGAACTTTTATCTTGTGCGATAACGAATTTGACCATTTTGCCTTAAAAATCAAATAATACCACATGTAAAAAAAACTACCGCACAGAATTAATCTAAATGCATAGTGATCGTGCCCCTCAGAAATCATATACTAATTTATATTTATTTATTTTATTGTGTTTAAATGGCATACTTACAACATACACAAACTAATTACATTTCATTTCTAATGCTAAGGCGTAGTAGGTGTAGTGACTACTTACAAGTAAACACAGCTTGCAATATATAAATAATATATAAATCTATATTAAAATATCGTTCAACAAAGAAAAGCGGGAAATTATAAAAACTGCTCGCTCGAGACTATTTCGTACCTATTAAAGCTTTTTTCGGAAGCTTTTTTACTTATTTTAATTTGAAAATTTCGATCGGTGAACTTGTTTCGAATGCGAACTGCATGAGAATTGGGACCCATACCAATTGATTTGAGGTTTGCAATATTTACATGAGTTTTAACCCCGTTGGGCTTCAATTTGTCGTCTGATAACTTGATCCCAATTGCATTTTTGCCAATACCTACTCAATCTTTCAGACCTAGTAATGCCTTTGTTGTATATTATGTTAGTATTGGGTACAAAGTATTAATAAAGAAGGTGGTTTAAAAATGGCAAAAGCGCGTGAGTCGCGATTCGTTAGTAGGTTTATTCGTTAGATTCCTATCGATGCTCAAAGTCGCAGTGTGTAAGGGGTCTTACAGCCGCCGCCGATTCTCTAGCGCCTCAATGTAACTACGTTTTTTTTTGTGTTTTATAACTTTAAGATAAAACCATAAAATTAATATTCCTATCGGAAGGGATAATAATTCTATGGATAAAACCAAAGCCTTGGTCCAAAACTTGGTCCAATTCAACATTGCAGTGCCCTTTCATATTATGTTAGACCGCGCGTACGAAGTTTCGCCAATATATTTTTAGTAATTATTTTTTAAGATACGACTTGCGGTAATTTTATTTTAGATGTAGTCCCGTCTTATTTTAATTTCTTTTTTACAGGGCTTCACGCCGATCCACCACTTACGCATTTGATAGCGTAGCGATTATCAATCAAATGAAAAGAATGTATCGGACCCGTAAAAGAGGCAACTCGCGGTCAAGGAATGACAAGAACGATTCTCGCGATAAACCCAGAGACGAGGGCCCAAGCCCCTTCGATTTTGACGACTACATGCCACCGATCGAAGCCTACCGTTCGATTCCAAAGAGAGTAACTGGAAGACAGAACAATGAACAACTGGAAACTAGCTTCGATGATCAAATTACCGCAACGTCAGCAAACAACTACGAAGAAACTGATTTAGCCTTGTCTACTGGTGCTTAACATCAAACCACAGGCGCCAGGCCTACCACCTCTTCTAGAAGACCTAGGAGAATCGCGTGCACTATAACCAGTGCGCAGTTCGAACAAGGAATATTTCTCGACGAAACCAGCGCTAACATCCCACTGTTTAGTGCCGAGCCTACTAACGTTAACCAAATAGAAACAGAGTCTATCACGCTGAACACGGAACATTCCAGTGAGACCATTACGGTTCCCGTCATCCCGAGTGTTCGCGTTCATAATACTGATGATTTAAACTCTGCTATATCATTCAATACTGAACCATACAACGATACTTACATGAACAATGAAGGTAACGACTTTAGCTGGATAACAAGATTAGACGCCTCAGACGTAGATGTCACGCTGAATCAAGAAAACTTTGACGCTGGATATTTTCAAGCTGATAATTTATTTCCAATTGACGGAATAGAAGCTCCAACGACCCCTAATTCGAGCGGTCCACCTACTCAAAGCATAACCACCGAAGATTACTTTGAGGCCGCTATACTTGAGCATGTCATCGATCTGAATGCACCGAGTACTTCTGGCGAAGCATCGACTAGCAACCAGGGGTCTAATATTGACACTTCTACCGCTGATCTACTTATAGATTCTAACTATGATAGCATGCGTGAGTATAAGCAATTTTGCTAGAAATTACAATCTATTAGATTTGAGATCTTGCTTTTTATTTATTTTTGTCCATGGCTGACAGTGTACTGATTGTATTTAAGTTACAGAATGCAACTTGGATATACGCGTCTTGACTTTTGGACGGGGTCAATTTGCCGAGGTACGCTTTGATACTATTTAGATAATCTTCAATTTTACACCAATTGGATATTTAGTTATCTATTACGTATTTTGAATTTATAATGTGTATACTTTTACTCACGTGTATATTTAAGAAACAAAGTATGAAAATTTTTCATCAAAGATGAAAACGTCACGTCAACACACGCTTCATAGATCATTCATCCTTACATAATATTAATTACGTCATGATTTTAGACAAAGTCATCAGCGAATGTTTTTTATTTTTATTGTTATGAACAGTTATGAACTGTGTTCTTATGAAAGCAATGCGAATTTATCATGAAAACGGAAAAAAACTTCTTGCGCTTCGCAAATTGTATTAAATGTGTACCTGCCATGCTTTTGAAGTACTACTTACTCGTATGTTTTATATTGTTAGGTTACTGATAAATTATTAAGATAAACACACATACTTAGAGCGATAGCCAGCAATATTATAATATATAATATTAGCATTTAAAGTTATTTTGACTTACAAGTTATGTATTTACAGGACGAACCTGAGGACTTCGAAGATTTTTTAAAAAACTTTGATCCGAAACAGGACGACGCCGATGCCGATTCCGATAATGCTCCTGAATAATAATTTCACTGTGTAAGCGAAAATCGGTGGACTTCAGTGACAAAGCGTGACTTGAACTCTCCATAGTTTGGATATTTATAATAAACTTGACTAATCGGTGTTCAGTGTTAAATGTGCTTGTAGTGGTTGTCGTGTCGTTGTCACGTGTTATCCCTGTTTGACCATTGCCAGGCTGAGAAGGCTTGGAAGACGCTACACTTGGAATCTCCAAATATAGAATATCCCACAAATAACCCCAAAAATCCCATCTGTGATATTTAGTTTTGAAGTAACCCCTCTTAGTATCTACACTTTGCTATTTATACAACAGTTAAATCAAAATCCTTACTATTCACTTAGTGTGTTTACATATCTGCTTATTATCTTACCTTTGTTTAAAAACTATTTAATTAAAATTAAAAATGAAAGAATAAACAGGCTGAAAATTTCAATTTTAAAAAAGAACTCAATAAATGCACTAGCATATTTAAAAAAAATTTGGAACTTGGGACCTAATACTATAAATAAATCCATATAATTTTATAAAGTAACGAAGACTGACATTCCATTACCATTTTAATAATTATAAACTTTATCGTTACTATTTATTGCTTATTTATTATTTCTACCTAGAACGCTTACAAAGTAGATAAGCGATATTTCATAAAGGAAAACATATGAATTTATTACACAAAGTTTTACTATCATAACTAAAAGACTACGTATCAGTTTGTTATTACATTTCAACCAAATTAAATAGATCTTTAAAAAAGGCAAGATAATTTAAAGTAGAGAAGATGATAATAATGAGTAAACATATGGAGACTGATTTTAATTTCATCCTTATAAGGGTTGTTAGTGCTTAGTAGAACCCTAACTTAATCCATCTGAGGTATACCGATTCTATATTATAGAACAATATTACCTATCTTTGGGCCGAGTACGAACTAACTTTTAGTAGCTACTAAAGGTTTAAAATGATATGTTTACTTATTTTGTTTCAGACTTTCTAGGAAAAGATATTTATATACAAACTTAGTGTGGGTGGAGAACAGGGTCTTGTTAAATTTTATTGATTATCTCCATCGAATGTTTATCCTTTGACTCTTCCTGATTATATTACTACTACTTGAAAGCCCAAATTTAATGTTTTGACAACAAAACAGTTGTAATTATAGGTACTGTAGCAGATTCTTGTAATCTAATTAGTATAGCCAAAAATAAACGATACAGTTAATAATTACATAGATACCAACATTTGTAAAGGTGAAGGCTATAAATTAATTCTGACGTTGTTATTTACAGTGTACCTGAACCGTTGTGTTGAATATAAATCTGTTTCGGTTTCCATTCTCTGGTTTTGATCTCACTGAGCTCTTTGTTGTGGTCCAAGAACAAATAAGACTGAAGAACAGGCATGTAACAAATGTATAAATTTATGATGGTTGTATAGTTATAACAAAATAATGGAGAACAACGGTTCATGTTCATTTTCAAACCATTGCTATAAAAACTAACGTCTTGTTTTACTTAACTCATGTTAATTATTTTAAAAGTTATCTAAGTGTAAAACTCGGCATCCGTCTATTACGTCAATTTTATAAAATAAAATACGTTCCAGTTTTAAATAATTTCTATAAAGCATCAAAAAGTGTTTAAACTGCACATAGTTATAGTTTTTATGGCAAACCAACGAAAAATTTAAATAAAAAAGTCAAAAAAGTAAATAAGTAAGTCAAAAAGATTTGTTAATAAATTATATAATTAATATCTAATGGGCTGAAATGTTAATACTTACAAGGATCCTAATTTATTATGTACTATTTTTGTATTTGATTAATTGTACTTTTTTTATACAAAACTTGTGGAACAACTACATAGAAAATATAAGTAACTAACATTTTAAGTAAAAGGTTCGAGATAGAAGTCCAGCAAAGCTCTATAAGCCAATGTCAGTGATGATCACTTTTTTTATAAACCAGAGAAATTAAATATTAAGCGACCTAATTTAGTAGCTTAGCACCTTGAATGTTAAGCAATCCATTAATCATAATCAAAATAAAAAATAAATTAACTGTAATTTAAATTATTGTAAGTATAAAAACTACATAACCATGATAAAAAATTATAGGGATGATGGTAATGGAAGGACATTTTAGTAGTTGCAATTACATTTCAGATTCTTAACTGATTGGTTGGAATTTTTCTTTTTAGTGGTTCGCCTAACACCACACCACATGTTTTTTATATGTTTTTACGAAGATTAGTATTATACAAATACTGTAGTCATCATGTCACTCCTATTCATAAGCATTTGTTTGAACTCCCAAGTATTATTGGTCTGCATTCCTATGATATATTAATTAAAACGAAACGATGGTTGTGTTATCTTGTTACTATTATCAAGTTTATTTTTCTCAAAAACATCAATATAAAAGCTTAAAGCAGAGAGTTGAAATAACGATTATAATATGTAGAAAAAAAACAAGGCATGTCTGTTTTTTCCCTGAGTGTAGAGTCTGTTCAGAAGTCTATCAGTCTTATTTATTCTTATTAATGTATTAAATAACTGAATGTACTTAGATAAGAAAATAGATTTTAGTCAAAATAATATTATTGTTACTATTATAGATTTTGAAACTACAAATAAACCAATTCAAAACTGACGAAAATGTTTGTTGAAGTTGTCAAATTCTGATTCGTATGTACGAATTATAAAGTATAGTCGCTCCGAAAATGCAATTTTGACGTTTTAAATTTTGAAAGAAGGAAAATATAAATTACGGAAGTGTAATATTATTTCCAGACATTTTGTGTCAAAATTGAAAACGTCAAAAATCATTCTCTGAGAAGCAAAATTATGTAAGGGTCAAAATCTGTATATATATGGTACGTACGATGTTAAAAATTATTCTAACTTTTAGGGTTAAAATTCTGGTCAGCCAATTTAGAATTAATATTTTCTATGTTTACTGTAGTGTGTTTGGGCGCTGTGGTTGTTTGTTCTATAACTCCTACTATTAAATGTATTTATCTATGGGCGTACGAAGGAACGTAACTTATACTAAGTACCTACCTGATATATGGATGAAGATAAATTACATTTGTAGTAACTAAGAAAAGATAATATAGTGTAATGAGATAAGTAGTGTAATAAGATAAGATAAAGAAAACAAAAAAATAAATGTAAAAAACAATATTGAATAAGGTTAGGATGTAACACAAAAAAATATGCCAATATATATCATTCATACATATTGTTATGTATGATAAATATTGGCATATTTTTTATATTATAAACAGAGTTATAAGATGCTACTTGTTCAGTTTCAATTTGCATCGCCGATTTAGCACCTAAAGACTAGGTTTGGATATAACTTTTTTAGTCAGTCGATTTCAAATGTTTTTCTTACGAAAATAACACAAAATACTGACGCAAGTGATGCGAAAATAGAGCTAAGTACTAGATAGAAAATAACGTTTAAAATTAACTTTATTAAACGTTTTATTTTTTTAAAATCTATTTATATGTTCATTAGACCAAAACTTTTTTTGTCTACATGTCATACATGTATGACTAAATAAATTTATTATTCGGAGTTTAATGTTAATATTTATTAGAATTATCAAGCTACTTTATTTAAATATTATAAAGATAAATTTATAATTTATTTTATAATAAAGATAATATATTTATTATTATCAGGGTTAAGCTTGTCTATGATCGTAAATCTGATTGCTCGAACTTACAATTAAATTGAATGATCTTATTTACAAATCCATTAATTAAAATAACTTACTGCGTTTGCTAAATATTTTATTTATTTTTATTTAAGCACAGCAAAATGATTTATAGTATATTGATCAATGATATATGATATGATATATATGATATGATATGATATGATGATATGATGTCAGTTCATAAGTATACTTAATTGATGTTATAATGGTGCAAATATTCAATAAATGTTATTATTAATGCATAGTAGACGAAAAACACGTATGTAGATGCTTTAAATGTTGAAATAAAATGAAAAAATCCAAATTGTTATATTTTCCCCCCAATTCAAATCCCTGATAAAATAGGCAAGGTGATTCTGGTAATTGATAATCTCCCTGCCTACGTATGTCCCTCCTTTTTGTTCTAACCACTCCAGAAGCCATTTCCAGATGGCTAGCAATCTGCCTATTATTATTATTATTATTATTTATTTTTATTTTTTATATTCTATATTGCTAAAGGCCTCCGGGAATATAGCCGGGGATTTGAGAATTGCCCGTTGTTCCGCCACACCCATGCACACCATGAGCAGCACATGCTGTAGTGTTTATTCTGCCCCCATGTATCCTCTGCATATTGATTGGGCATTATAGCTTTGGATGACTACATCTCTAAGTTAAACCATTTTAGAGTACTACAACCAGGTCCAGGGGCCCTATTTTTGAATCATTCGCTTCAAGATGGCGAGTGATTTTCGTTCGACGTAGTGTCAAAAGTCATAGAAAAAAAATCGTTTTCGAATGAAAATCACTCGCCATATCCAAGCGAGTGATTCAAAAATAGGGCCTAAGGTAACTAAGTGGATATATTGTGTAAAATCTATAATTTAAATTTTTGCTCCTATTATCCGGGTGGGTCTGACCACGAGGTGTAATGTAACACACGCATTAAGTGTGTAACGCATCGAGCATGTTACGCTGTGTTCTAAAATCGTCAACACTCTGCACAAAACCGCGTAGCAGTCAAAGGATTCGCCAAAAAACCGACGAGGAACGAGCGACTCGTTGCTCGCTGGTTTCTTCGTAACAAGACGTACTGACTGCACTAATGCTCGCTGTGTAATATGTTACATCTTGTAACATTTACTTACAGGCCACACGCATATAAAAAAAACGATTGCAGTAATTCATTCGACAGACTTGTTGATACTACCTCATAGACTTTGTGGATTACTGTGTCAGCATAGCTGAGCTTATGCATACCAGATTTAGGTTTTTTTTATAGCTGAGCTTACCTAACACATACTAGATTTAAGTACGAATAGTTTCGCGATGTTGAACATTATCGTTTAGAAGCACTTGAGTGCAGCTCAACGTTGACACCCTAATGAATTGAACTAAATTAATAACTAGGAGGGCCTTGAGTAAAACATGGAACAATTTGGGAACGAAAATTTAATCCATACTTATGTCATAATAAAATTCCATTTTTCTATGCTTTATGTAAATGTACCATACTACATATTATATCACACCTACGTATACATGGTAGTAATAATACTTACATACATCCAAAAGTAACTCAGTGTCTACGAAATTTTATCACATCTAGTTTTTGCTACAAAAACGATAAGCATAATATTTATATCTAATTAATCTATAAAAATATTTTTTTTACAATACGAAGTTTTATCTTACTGATATAATTTGCTACACATATTTGTTCTCATATTATTTTATTTTCTTTCTGATAACTAATACCAGTATTATGAAATAAACAGATAACAATATTTACAATAGTTTTTACAAGTGAGTGAAGGTTTGCAGAGGTTTGCAAATAGGTCTATCGATAGTACCGAGCGGCCTAACGATTGTTTCACACCCAATAATATCGATACGGTTTAAGTGATATAATGTATTTCTACTATTATTGCAAAAACAATCGATACTATCGATAGTTTGACTATCAAAATCATCGATAGACCTATCAATATTGATAGTATGGATATACCTATACGATACTACATATTATATCGATAGCACAGTTTGATACAAAGCTAACATCTAATAACTATTGATATCCTTGTGATATCAATAGGACGGTTAGGAAACGCTAAATACCACCAGGGTTCAGGCATAGCGATTTAGAAACAGAACGATTTAAAAAGCTCTTAAATAGAAAAAACCGGCTAAGTGCGACTCGGACCTGCGCACTGAAGGTTCCGTGCCACCCTAAACTGGATTCGGGGTCCACTTACTTCCACCTAACGAAAATATCCCAATATTTTTGACAGCAAATATAACTTTGTTTTTCATAGGGTTTGTATGTAAATGTGCAATATCTCAAAAACTACTGGTTCTATCTCATTCAAACCAATTTTCATTGAAAGTTTTGAGGTCGATATATTTTTTTCAAAATTTCCACTTTCTTAGTTCAAAAGTTAGATTGGGGGAATTTTCCCACTTTGGAAGCGTCTTTATCTCAATATGACGATAACGTTTGACTTGTAGAAAAAATGGTTTTTAAAACCTCAATATCCTTTTTTAAGATCTATTTACCTATATAGACACCCCACATGCATAGGTTTGTGTAAAAAAAATTTTGGGTTGTTGTTTCATGTAATGGGAGCCACCATTTTTTTTTAAATATTTTTGTATCGGAATCGGAAAGCGGTAAATAAGATACACCTACCCACTAAGTTTCAACTGTGTGATGCTAATAGTTTTAGATAAAGTGGCTGTGACATACGGACAGACAGACAGACCGTCTTGACGAAACTATAAGGGTTCCGTTTTTTGCCATTCGGCTTCAATATATGATGACACTTAGGGTGTAATGTGATACACACGGCAGCGGTACGAGTCTTGTCACCGCAGCAGCAATCACAAGCCCCCATAATCCAAAAACTTAGCATCATACGAAATAAATAATAGTACCTCTAGCCGATTTCGACTACGGTGGTCAGTCACAACGACTAACCGACTACGCGAGACATAGTATAGTGCACAAGTGTGTGCGCAAACACAGGTGCACTCTCTATTCATTTCACTTCTACTATTCCTTTTCACAACTTTACGTTCTTTCCGAGGCACGGGGGTGAAACACCGCCAACTTTCAAACTCTGGGCTTCCCTGAGAATTTCTGAACAGAGAAACACAGGTACGTATTTTCGGCACGACCCGGGCATCGAACCCGAGACCTCTGGCGCAGCCGTCGCTTTAAAATGCGACCCTCTAACCGCTGAGCCACCGGCATAGGCATTTGTACTAAACTATTACCCGACCAAATTGAAAACAATATCACAATGACGATATTCGAGAATAAAAGTATGCTTTTCTAATTGGTCGCATAATTTAAGTCGTGGAGAGTGGCTTCAGCTTGGTACCATATTTTTTGACATAATTAATCAGTCAGGTATCAAACGACTGCCGGGAGTCGCATAATAATGGAATTTCTATTGTGTCTCGTTCACACATACTTGACGAGTTAATTTGATCTATTAGTCTCAGGACTTACGAAATATCTAATATGTAACATAGTGTCGTGCCAGCAGGACGTATTTCCAAGTTGTGAACCACTAACCAGTCCATTAACACGTTCCGGGACACTATTCCAGACACAATAGATGTTTTATTCTTTTAACGCCTTCAGGCGTTCACTGTCCTGGAACGTGTTAACGTTAAAGTTATTCCTATTTAAGAGACGAGAGGCTAATAACCCTGTCAGTCTTGCGGGCGGGCATACCTGCCCATATTTAATCAAACTCTGCGCTTTTTTGCAGCGGCTTCTTTATGTAATTGGTCCTCCTGAAACAAAAACGAGTTAATTATAGTCAGTCAATAATAAAAACAATGTTTAATGTGACGTAAATGCCAGTATCCAGTTTGCGATGTTTGTATCATATCGACGCAGCGTGGACGCATCGCATCGCACAACGTCACGTCGCTCATCTAGGACAACGAGTTAGCTCAGGAGTAAGTGGCCTGGGGTACAGCCCTCTCATTCCACTATTCACAACTACAACACCAGCTTCATGCCTCGTGTTAAGAGTAAGCCTCACTTGTACAAAATATTTATTAAAATTGGGTGCCTCTATTCACGACCATCGCTGCTGCAGCCATTCGGTGGGCTGGTGCATTCAGTCTCGGTATTGCTTTACTTCTAGTGATGTTCCACAGACTGGCAATTGCCGATTTATAGGCGCTGGTTTTTCGGCGTGATCCTTAATGAGTCTTGAGTGCGACGAGCGCATTAATAAACGATGGCATCCCTTATTTTGTGACCTACGTGCCAGTATACGGTTTAAGATGTTTGTGTTTGTATCATAGCATCGCGTCGGTCGTCTAGGACAACCTTGGTGAGAACTCACCGAGCTACCGAGTACTCCAGTATAGCCCTCTCATACCTCTATTCACGACTACCGCTGCTGCAGCCAGTCCAAGCCCTGATTCATGCGTCGTGCTATGACTAGGGTTCATATGTGCAAATTTTTTATCAAAATTAAGTACGACCGCTGCTGCAGCCGGACTCTCTCCTCCATGAGTAGTTCCGACTCCTGCTTCAACTGCTCGGTGGCGTGGTGCAGCCACTCTCGTATTGCTTCTGACTTCAGCTCGTCTAGGACAACGAGTTAGCTCGGCGAGAGCTCACCGAGCTACCGAAAACCCCAATACAGCCTGTCTGCCCAGTACAGGCTGTGTGTGTCGTGAATAGAGGTATGAGAAGGCTACAGCCTTTGCGCAGTACACTGCAGTGCACTGCACAGCCCTCTCATACCTCTATTCACGACCACCGCTGCCGCAGCAAGTCCAAGCTCTGCTTCATGCGCCGTGCTACGACTAGGGTTTATATGTGCAAAACTTTTATCAACATAAAGTACCTCTATTCACGACCACCGCTGCTGCAGCCGGTCTCTCTCCTGCATGAGCAGCTCCGTCTCCTGCTTCAGCCGCTCGGTGGCCTGGTGCAGCCAATCTCGATCTTGCTTCACGCCCTCGCGCTCGGTTTTCAGCTTGGTGAGAGCGAACACCATGTCTGAAATCATAATTAAGGATTTTATAGACTGTGTCAGGTGCACAAATGTTTATTTAAATCTCTAATAAGAATTCCAAATACTAAATACTTCCGGATTTTGGAATAATATAGCATAAATTATAATTTCTTACGATGGCCAGAGAGAAATTCAGATTTGTGTTATCATCATTCCTCAAGACCTAAAAAACCGAGAGAATATTACTCTAATAAATGTATGGTACATTTATATTTAAGTTCTTTCATAAAACAACTGAAGTGATCTTCTTGGTATCTCGGGGTTAGCTTGCCAACTTCCTATGCAGATTCTGATTACGTTTAGGTAGGTATCATCATCATCATTATAGGCCAAAAGACGTGCACCGTTGAAAAAAGGCCCCATCCCCCAAGTCTTCCCCACATTCACAAAACGACATAAACATGATTATCTTATAGTTCCAAAGTCTTTCTCAACAGGACTATATTCAAAAGACTATATCTAAGACACAAAACGTTTAATAGAATAAAATATGTTGCCTAACATAGAATGCCTCTTTTCTAACAAGTCTTTTGGCGACAGAGTAGGTGTACTCTTACAAAACGAGGAATTCGGCTACAGGATGAAAATATTTTCAAATTATTCCGCTGACACTTACGATCTAGCTCAAAGAAGTGTGCTTCATGTAGCAGCAGGTCGATATGCGGGAAGTCGGCCGGCAGCAGCAGCTTCTTGTTCCTGAGGAAGTTCAGTATGTGCCGGAACATGTCCCCGTCTCGATCGATGAAGTAGTGCTGTTTCAGCGTGTCCAGTACTATTGGGATGGTGCCGTTGAACATCTTTCCTAGACGGGAGTCGGGGTATCTGGAATTTTAAATTTGATGATCAGAGGAATATGATGCGCTTGAAAGCAGAGGTGAAAAGTATCATCAATATATTTTGATGATATACATCCGAGTACATCGTAATAGAGAGCTCTATTATTATGACTGTACATAAGTTGGAAGTCTTGCATTATGGTATATTTTTTGTATGTATGTACTAAACACTATTTTTAAATGGGTATGAATTCAATTCAGATACAATAATTAACTGTCACAAAGTTTCTACGATTTTTTTTATCAGAAAAAATACCTTCGGACCGAAAGCGGGCTTAGGTAAGCAAGCACTCAGAAACAAGGCCTATAACACTCAATATGAGTCTCAAAAAATCGATGCATAAATTTTACAGTCGCGAAAACGTACTTGCGTTATTCCTTCGCGTACGACTCACAAGTTATTTATTTTGCCCTCGAGTGAGTTGATTAAAAGAGCTGGGTAGAGCGGCGGAGGGCGGCGCAGCCTGGCCCCGGGCGCCGCCGCCGGCCCGCACTGCTCCATCGAGAAATAACACGCCGAACGGCACAGATAAAACAAGCTTATTTACTGTACCACCTCCCACAAACACACCGTTACATAACGACGTATGAGAGTACTTATCCTTGTTGTGTATACGTTAAGTACATACATATAACCTCATTTTAAACGATAAAGACCTGCATGGACGATAATACGGGGGTTTAAACCTACGATGATTCCAGGCTTCCAATAAGCTCGTGCGTAAGTAATGTTTTTCTACGTACATCTCGAAAACTCAAACTTATTTAAACCAGGTAAATATGTACTATATTAAAACTGAACGCAGTCAAAGTCACTTTAGTAGAGTTTGAGATTAACGGGTATCTTTTACACATATAAAAATTATACACAACATTCCTCAATGACTTTGTTTCTTGTACTTAAAAGTTATATGCGCCTTATACCTGTAATAGGAGCAAAAAATTAAAATGTACGCCCTTTTTAAGTGACGAGTAATCCATATTAAATAGTTTTAATTTTTTAATAGAAAAATACATTTATTGTTATTTTCTAACAAAATAAATCGAACCAGCAATGTATTGCAAACAAATAAGTCCAGTCATAGAACTTGACATTGTCATTTACTACAACGAGTTAGCGATTTTGATATACATTGACTAGAGATTATAACTTTGGATTACTATATCTTTTAGTTAAATCATTTTGGAGCACTATGACCAGGTCAAGGAACTACGAATACTCTGTAAAATCATTGATTAAATATTTTGCCATAGATTACAGGCCACACGCTGTATGTTTTTAAAACTTTTTACTGTAGATATTTGGTTTTTTATCACCTTTTTATTTTCAAAGAAGATAATTTATTCTGCAGCTGCGACCTCGCGGGTCTTATTTGAGACATAAACCCGTATTTATCCTCATCAACTTTGTCGTGTAAAAATAAATGCCGCATGTCGTGAAGATAGTAATCACGTTGGCAGCAGTTAATGGTGGCTCCTTGTGTTACGAGCTGCTTCAAATTATTATGTTAGTACGAGGCTCTTGAATATACTTTATTAGAGGCGCCGAGGTAGGTCGTACACAAGCATAGTCCATTATTCTAACAAATAAGCTTATTGGCCTGCAGTGATAGGAACATTGAAAAACTGTAACCTGCTATTGTCTGTGTTTTGGAATTTAAGTCACTCATCTAGCTAGCCCAGTGCTGGAAGTCTGAAGCACGATTTTTAACATTTCGCGTAGACAATTTAAATATTCTGATTTTTGCTGCATAGAATATACTTTTAACTTACGTAGCTAAATCTTTAATGAATCTTTAAAACAAATTGAATTTTTTTAAGCTTGATTCAAACATTCTTCTCAGTCGATAAATACACGAAAACACCAATTTCGTCTCAGTATTTTTCGAGCGCCACCTGGTGGTTTTACAGAACGTGGAACGTAGCTCCACGTTCTATGTCTACGTGAAATGTCAAAAATCTTGCTTCGGACTTCCAGCACTGGGTTTTTCCGAAAAACTTTCTAGGGAAATGTGGTGTAATTGTTATTTTAAAATGGTGTTGCCCTTTCATCTCTTTCCGGACATGTTGGACTGCTGTCTCACTTGCATATTAGGAGTCAGCATTATCTCCTGCACAAGCTTATCGTAATCGCGATTTATATGGGCTGAGAGAGCAATTCAGTCATGTTTTTATTTCTTCAGGAGTTACGTTGTATGTGTTTTTTAAAAAGGACGTGTAGATGATGCCGCCTAGTCAGCCTACATCGATGTGGCCAGGCGAATGAGCTTCATGGTAAGCACTTTTTTCAGGATACCGGCTATGGACACACACCAAGACTTACGCGGCTTATTGAGACTCTTGAGTCTCAACTGGTCTCAACTCAACAAAAAGATGGTCCCTTACCTAGGAAGGGTATAGATTGTCCCCCCACGAACGTGGTAAGAGACTCGAAGGATGAACTTAGACCCAGAATCCAATAGCTACTTACGCAGTAAGTGTCTCTAGGGAAGAAGTGTAGATGGTGCCGCCGACGTCGATGTGGACAGGCGCGTTGAACTTGGTGGTGGGGGCCACTCGAGGGATGCCCGCGGGGGCTATGGAGGGCTTCTCGATCCCGCTGCCGTCGGGCTGAGGGCTCCCGGGCTTCGTCACTCCGAGCATTGTCAACTGGAAGGTTTAAGGTTTCTGCTGTAAAATCGTAACCCAACATGCATGACAAAAATGGGGGTTGAGGAATGAGGAATACGCCTTACTACAAAGAAGTTTATAGGAAATTAAACCAGGAGTACTAGACAATCCTGTATTTTTTCCTGAAACCCTTTAGTTGAAATTATATTATTACGTAACGAATTCGAAAAAAACCTTTGAACTTTCATATTTTGTAACGAAATTAATATTTTTTTAAGTATGTTCGAGTACCACATAAGCCCAGTTTACCAAGTAAATCCGTGTCGGTATCCCGAAAAATACCTTCATCAATTCATCAATCAATCATCATGAAGGTTGAGGTTTAGGTAAGTAAATCCCCAGTACGAAAGGATACAGGCTTACTGTGCTTAAAACCGAGACTAAGGTTACCCGACTAATTTAAAAAGTGTATCGCAATTATTGAATGCTGTCATTGTGACATTGTTATAAAATTGGTCGGTTAATGCTAGTAGTATAAAATGTTATAATGTGGCCAAAGTTGAATTTGTTTTCAGTTCGAGTTTATAGACGTTAGATGAGTGTGTCAAGTTTATCTACTGCTGGAATAATGATCATCCAGTCAGTCCATGCAAAGTTGCTCTTTAGTTTTAATAAGTAGGTACCCGAAATAAAATAGCCCCACATATTTTTCGTGCACGTAATGTATATAAAAAAGGAGCAAATGTATTATCATTTCTACTGTGCCTGTAGGCAGTCGGACAAAGCTTTCATAAAGCATGTAATTAAGAAAATGGAAACGTGATTCCCAAATTGTGCAATGAAAGTAAAACCACCAGTATATTTGACCACACTGATATAAAATGTATTTAAAAATTACAAATTAATAGGAACGAGGTGACTCCGACTCATCGTAAGCCTTCGCTAACGCATCGAGAGCGCATAATTAGGGATCGTTAAAAATACTAAACATTTAACACGTTTTGATTGACTTCGTGATGTAGTGGCTAAGCACGCTGGATTTCAATGCGTCGACGCTCCGAGGTCCCAGGTTTGAGAATCAAGTCGGGTCAATGTAGAATCCATACTTTCAAGGTATTTTGGTATCACCGTTGTTTCCGATTTCCATAACACAAGTGCGTCAGCTACTTACTTTGGGATCAGAGCAATGTATGTGTATATTGGTGTCAGATATATTTTTCATTATTTGTTCATTTAAGGATAAATCCATTTCGTCGTAATACTGCTTTCGAACAAATAGCAGACACGCAAGATATAAACATAAAACGCCTATACAGGTGCGATCCACGGCCTCTGATTAGATTCAATGAACTACAAAAAGTCAATTATGAATTGCTGGTGGTCAGTTGTCGCCACGTTCATAATTTAGCTTCCAGTTATTCGCTAGCAGTACTTAACGCTTCGTACAGCGCCGTAACAGCCTGAGGCATACTTATAATGAAACCAGACAGGTACCTACCAGTGGTAGTAAGTACTTTCCAGGGAGACGCGACATATCGCAACGACACGAGTCGCAATATCGCGATACGCAAGTAGGTACAGATAACTTATGGCAAACGCATGCTTTTGGTTTAGCGTGTTTATTTTTAATGAGATGACTTCTTTTATACTTTTAGTCATCATCATCGCAGGGCAAATGCATATTGTACGAGATCCTATCGTTATTCAGTGAGAAGGGCGGTCGGGGTTGTTACCGCTAAACACATGCTGCCGACTAATTAACTATAATCGTATACAAAACATAAGGGTTTATAAACAGTGAAAAATAATTGAAAATAGTAGTAAAAACACTGTTCTCTTACTCTTAGATATAAAAACTAAGTATTAAAAAGCCAAATTACTACTAAGACACAAGAGTCAAGTCTGTGGCATAAAATAATAATAACAGGAGTCAGCTCCGCGCCAACGTTTGTTGAATGATGTGGGCACAAATAAGGACGTTACTACTTAACAAAAGCATTTTAAATTTACAGTATGAATGGGGACTAGGTGTGAAACGAGCAAGATAGGTCGCCACTAGGCGGCTGCAACCGAGATGCATTCAAAAGATAAAAATAATTGCAGTCGGACTCTGGCCGGCCTAGAGCGTTGGAGGCGCTCTATGTGACGTGGGCAGTTTATTTTGTCCCTTTTAGATATGCGACATACGTGTTACAGTCGGCAATGTATGGAGAGGAGGCTGCAAAAGGATATTAAGGGCAAAGAAGAGACTCTATACACGGAATAATTACCTCTATATGTGGAAACGTAGTGCTACGAGTACATCCTCCTGAAACGTAAACTATATTCACGTGTTGGTAGGAACAGTATAATGGTGTTATGTCTGGTGTAGAAGATATCTTTGTTAAATTGCAATAATGTAAGTTATTGCAGGACCTATCCTGTTAACTAATGGATACCTGCCTGCTACTTATCTTTGAAAAACCTCACCCCTTGCATAGTTAGGTTTTTCTGTTTTCTCCATAACATTTCTGTCTAGCGAACTTATAAGAAACCTTCGAAAAAAAATTATAATGCCTGAACGAATTACAAATGCTATAGATAGACGATTTGCACCATCCCAGTATAATTTTCGGAGCTGTCTAACAATGGCGAGCTAGCATTGAGATACGAGTATTTTGCCCCGTGGGCCTCGAAGCCGGGGACCTAAGCGGAGCCCTGGGGGAGCCCCGGCCTTCGGAATTGTAATTACGGGCCTCGGGCGCGCACAACACAAACCCAACTTTATTTGTCTGGTTCTCTATTGTGAGTCTGAATATCTATTATTAATAATTATACCTACTTACATTAAAAATATAAATGATCTTTCGTCAATAAGTATTTGTAATTGAACTCATATTGATGCTCATATTTTTTCTTCGTCTTGGTACGAACATGTGATTTTAGAGGTGCTATAGGTAAGGATAATGTGAAAAGGGAATCATTTAACCCGCCTTCAAACAAGTAATTACCAACCAACCAAACCCTCTGGCGTTTATAAAACCCTTTTTACAAACATTGTTATAAAACCCATAGTAGGTCAAATTTGGGGTTTTTATATATCAACATTTATATTTTAAACGTATTTAGCAGTTATGGGGTGTCAATAGGAAACGTGATTTAAAATCTAGTTAGACCTTTTTGATTTGTTTTTACTTTTCTTATTTCTTTTTCTCAATTTATTTTAATACCGCAAACGATGTAACTAAATATACAAATGGGAAAAATAAAATGGATAGTAATGTACATGTAATACCGAGCACAAAATAAAATAAATAGGTCAGACAGAAGTCATAGCGTTGTTTGCTGACCCGGGTAGAACTAAATGTAGTCTGTGGCGGATAAATAAACCAAACTCCCGAATTTAAAATATTTGCAATAATGTAATATTGTGGTTTTTATATTACTAAACCCGTAAAGCGACAGATAAACACAGAATTATTTATTTTATTTATTACCAAAAAATTTATCTGCCTAGAGCCTTACCTTGATCCTCGAGAATACACAAAGAGATCGTATTTTTTGTTTCATACAGCGCCCGAGGTGCGAGGTGCGGGGCCCGCGGCGGCGCCCCGAGGCAGGGGCCCCACAGAGCCTGCCAGACTATCTCGGTGCCATTGCTTAAGGGGCTGCCCTCGGCACATCATACAGGAGAGTCTTACTCTGAAGCTAAGTCGATGGTAAATTCCATGTATGAGATTTAAAAAAACTATGATAGGGTAGTGTCAGCGTGGCAGGGGCATCTCAGTTATAATTATAGAACCGTATTTAAGTCTATCATATGGGATAAGTAACCATCCACATTGGAGACAGTAAAAATATGTCTTGACATCACGACAAATATCCTCCTATACTTAAACGTACTGGATGGTAGACCTTTCGATGTTTTTATCTGTTTTAATGTCTGCTACATTTATAAGTATGGCCTAGAAAATTAACGCAATGGCTATATTTAAAGATGAATTCTACGACGTTTACTCGGAAAACCCACAAACTAAGCAACTACACCATACCGTACCGTCGTTACTACTGGGGATCTTGTTTTAATCAGTTCACGTTCCAGGCAGTTCAATTCCCACTCATAGCTGAGTCGCCAAAAGGTATTGCGTTGCGATTAATTGAAGATATATTAAAACAAACTCTTTCTTATTCATATGATCGAAATAAAGACATGAATTGGTCCGAATTAAGACATCGCAGTACAAAAACAGAGCAGCTTAACTGTCAAAGCAAGATCGCAACACCCACCCTGTACGTATGTAAGAGTTTTAGCAATAGCAATACCTTATTTTTTTAAATTCAAATTGTGTCTTTGATGAGTAGCCGAACACGATTTCATAGGATAAAATTTAAAAAAAATCCAGAAGCATGACCTTTCAGTCTTACCTATCATAGTAAAGTTAAAGGTTACTTGATCTAATTACGTATTATTATTTCAAAGAAAGATCAGAAAAGACGCAGGCTGTATAATAGGCAGCATTGTTGAGCCCGGGGCTCCGAGCGGCGCCGCAGGGCTCCAGGTCCTGTCGTCAATAGTTACAAAGTATAATGTTTGAGTTTGGCCTCAAGCTAAGCGTTTCAAAAAGCTCTGCGTACGGTACAGGCAAGTAATCATAAATGTTTTGGCTTATGCCTGAAATTGAGAATAAAGACCAATAACATAATATCATCTACTATTCGACTTCATTCCCATTTAGTTAGTCCGTAGCGTGGGCAAACACAGTATATTAATATTGATATTCTACATATTCGCCCACTGAGAATCTCAACTTTACTACCGCCCAATTTTGAGGCTCACTAGTTTCATTATTAATATCCATCTTTACGTAACGATACAATCTTTTACGAATTAATTAGATAATTGAAGTCCGTTTTTCTTCACTAGTCGAATATTGTAAACAATCTTGTTATTTATAGCGAAAACGTTCATTTTAAAACACGATAAATACAAAACTTACAACGTACATAACTAATTCATCGTTCAACACTGCTGATATTACTTAAAAAGTTACAAGAGATTGATTACATAGTTGGACTAGCATAAAGATGAATGGAGTTTATATACCTACCTACCTAACTTTTTGATCAAAAATAATAAAAAGTGAAATAAAATAACTCTAAAATATATAACATAAAAAAGAAATTACAGCGGAAACACAAAACTATATACGTGCTTAAGTAGTGACTTCCGCGCTAGGTATTAATGTTCCTTGCTTCCGAGTCACCGCACTGAAAGCATCTAGGCACCTCTCGGGGCGAAGAAAGATACATGTTTTATAGTACTTTAATGTCAAAAAGTTGTTTAAATTTGATTAAATAATGTATTAATTAATTAGATTAAATAATTAATTTACAATGTTAACTTGAGTATAATTACTATTAGACATGACGGGTCTAAACGCGAACAAAAACTTATGAGTTGCTAGTAGTAGGGATTCGTGCGTTCTGGCTCACTATTTCCGGTCCCCCCTTCCCCTTGCCTTGCTCATCGTCGGCGGTCTGAGCGGGATCGTCGGCTAAAAAAAAAAAAAAAAAAGTTTGGTGTCAAAATGGGGGTTTTCGGCCATGCCCGATCGATCTATGCGGTCCATTTTTGCGTAGCTGCACTCCTTCGCGTTTTAGCTTTTGCGTCAGATAAGCTCCAATACCCCTCATTAAGATAAGGCTAATCCTCCTCGACGTCCCATTGTCCTTTTACACCATTGTTCTCATAGTCGAAGACCACTAATGTATTGTAGATAACATTCCTTTGTCAGGTTGTCAACAAAAGAAGCAGTATTTCGAAATAAAACTTTGGCATTCGGTAGATATCGCTTTTTGTATAACAGGTGGAACAGATGCACTACCGTAATACGTGAACACAGCAACACAGCAGCACCATCTAGAATTTAAACGGGTTGCGGTTTGTTTGACAAATATTTCCAAAATGAGTAGATTTTTTTAGTAGGAGCTCCAAGGTATATAGTCTTTCTTTACCTTCCCATGGAATCCGTATTAATTTTAAATATTTATTTTCATTCTATAATTTTCTTTGTGTAATACCTTATCTTAGTATTAATTGTTAAATTGTTATAGCTTACGACCACATGGTACTGGCGCCATTGATTATGAAGAAAATACATTTAAGCACTAATACCAAACAGACGACGAATAAACCTCAACAATTCCGAAATATCTACTCGGCTAAGGTTGATTTGCATTTTAATTCGTTACCCAATTTACTTTGTGGCAATCAATGATAGTTTGTTCATTAAAAGATTCAAGTTTGTTGTTAAGAGTTTTTTTTTTGCTAGCCGTTGCTGTCCCATTGCTGGGCAAAGGCCTTCCCCAAACTACTCCATGCGTCCTTGTTCTTGGTAAGGGTTTGCCAGTCCTCGTGATATTTGTCTAGATCGTCGCGCCACCGCTTTCAAGGTCTGATTTTCGGACGGCGTTCATCGGTTGCTGAGGACGTGGTCCACCCAGTCCCACTTAAGTTTAGCGGTTTTAACAAATAAATAAATAAATAAATAATAATAACTTTATTTCACTTTCAAAGGTACAAATTATGCCTCTTAATACTAAAATTACAGATAGCAAAAAGGTACATACTAAGAGGTATAAACGTTGGCAGCCGTACTAGTATAAACTGTGACACAGCTGCCAGCGCTCTCCACCCTGTATATTATAAAAAGTAAATGGAGACTTATTTATAATTAAATAGAGAGTTACATGAAAATGAATAGGTTACGAATAATTAAAGAGAAAACATTGTGACGGGTGTGTGTGTGTGTGTGTGTGTGTGTGTGTATGTGTGTGTTTGTGTGTGTGTGTGTGTGAGTGTGTATGTGTTGAGAGAGAACATCTATCTATAGGTATATATGCACACTAATTAGGTGAGAATGTTAAGAATTTCTTCAGTTTCTTTATAATTAAGACTTTTTAACCATGATGATACTTTTTGTTTGCATTGATAATGAGTTAGTGAGACAATGTTATTCGCTCTATTTGCAACATTATATAAACGGCAACTGCATACATAGTACTGACATACCGCAAAGGCTGTGTTGTGATGTTGTGTGGGACAGATTCTTTTATTAATACGCTTGGGTATACGATTGTACACCAACGTCGATGATGCCGGTTTATGTTCGGATTGTGGTGTTGCAGATTATTTTTAAAAGTATAAACATTAAAATAATTTACCTTTAAAATAATAAAGAAAAGAGGAAAGAAAAAGTATTTATTGGAGAAACATTACAAATCACTACTTTTGTTATATTGGTTATATTGAAGTTGTTAATCATGTCTAAACTCAAACTGATACTATTGTACTTGAAGTTAGAAAGATACGAAATCTGCGAAAGTGCAGAGTGCGTTTACTCATTTTAATTAGTTTGTTCTGAGTATAAGTCAAACAAGACTCCAATAGAACTAGATACAAAGTAAGTAAGTAATAGTTATTTTTTTAAATTTAATATTTCTTATGAAAATTATGAAAAACTCTTATAGTTATTGTTATTCTTCAGCTTGCAAGTTGGAACTGGCTTAAAACGTCTGGATGATGATAATAAAACCTCTTCTAATCAAGTAGTCTAGTTTTTGCATATTTTTTTTTTGGTTCGGTCGAATAAAAGTATTTTCTTTCTTTCTTAAAAAAAGAAGACGTTCGAGCAGCAAACATTTAAGGATTTAGTTTTTTGAGCGAAAATGATTGCAAATACAACATCGTGGAGTGTGAGGTCTATCGGAGTAATATCCATAAGAATAATTATTTTCATATTCATCTATTGCATTTGGAAAACGTGTGCATACGTATAGAATTGTACCAATCTCGAATAATGATAAGATATTAGAATTCAACTTATTTTTTTCTTCTATTAATAATACTCTTCAGACTTTGTTGAATGAATGTATCTTAGACGTAAAAACATTTAAAGTTTTTTTTTTTTATAATGCAAAACGAACAATAAAGAAATTATAAGTTCATTTTTCTTTCTAACTCCGAACTATAGAATAAACATTAGAAAAATTAACGACATTTCTCGACGCTCTACATGAAACAATTTCAAACAAAATAAGCGAATTGGAAAAAATTGACAGCGGTTGGTGTTTTTTGAAATTTACTTAGCGTTGACATAATGTGTCATGAATTTAACCCACTTCGTGGTTCTTCTTATATTGATTTACCTCATGATAATTATAAGAAATAAAAAGGCAGTAATAATAAAAGGCAGTAATAGTTGATAAAATCTGACAGCAAGGTTGGTCGCTTGCCTTGCAAACACCCCTCCGCCAATCCGCACTGAGCCCGCGTGGTGGAGTATGGCTCATACTACCTCATATTTGAGGTAAGGCCTTTGCCCAGCAGTGGGATGCTTACAGGCTAATTTAACTTTAACTTTTTTAAAAAGGCAGTAATAAGTGTTAAAAATGCGTAGGTACAATGTTTAAAGTGAATCTTACTCCCAGCATTGTATCCAGCTACTGAAAATTCAAATCGTGTCACTCCATATTCTAAATATAAACAGAAATTAAATTTCACAGGTGTTGATTTTCCCAGATAACTGATCTTATAAATAATATCGAAAAGTTAAATAATATAAGTATAAACGTATATGGTTAACTAAACTGTGTCTTTATCCAAGTAAGTGCTGTGTACTTTGTGCTGTTGATGTACCTAAATAAATAAATAAATTGTTTGGAATACAATGCCGTGAGTAAGAACAATTCGGTGATTTGTCCATTATATTTTTACTAAGTCGCTAAAACGCACTTATATTAATATGCTGTACATAAGGGTCGGAAGTAACGGACATTATTTCTACATAAAAAAAAACTTATCTCGCTTAGTTAGTAGTCAGATTACATCTCATAGTGATATTTATATTTTGTGATGGTTGTCCTATTTATTTTAACAATCAGGATGCACTTAATAAACACAAAAATAGGAACTGTGCTCAAAACAGAACTGATCTTTCTAAGTGTGAGTAGGAAAAAATTGTCTTTTCTCAATACAATTGATTCATGTACAAATGATCTATTCAAATCGTTCACTATTAATGTCCTTCCTTAGACATGATGGCTACAGTTTCGGCAATTATGTTAAATGTTCTAACGATGATAAACTCTTAAAATATACACCGGTTCAAATTGTGCTCATGCTTTTTTTTACAAAATTACATGAAGACATTCAAAGTATCGCCATTTCCCAAAACATACTCTTCTTAGGTAGACAAAAACAAAATAAAAGAATCCTCCATAAATATTATTAAGTTACTTAGATAAGTGGACAAAAAACTAAGCATCGAACAATATATTGACCATGATTAGCACAAAGGTGTTTTTCAGAGGTTAATGTCATGAGGTGTGTAGTAAAGTGGGTAGTACCGCGATTCATACTTTTATTTTACATTTTGCACAATCTCAGTAATTATGATGCATATTTTATTGTGCATGCCTTAAACTTTGCAAATGGTGTAATAATACATTTTTTTTTCAAAAGTTTTGAATGTCAATAGTAATCAAGTGAATTTAAGGTTTAAAAAGTCTATCTTTAAAAAAATATCCTCTAGTTTAGAATCATTAGATAACAAACTTAATAAAGATCAATTCCGAAAAATGAAAAAGATTACCCCGACCATACTGACTTTAAACTTTTAAAGCGAAAGGGGTATCTATATGAACACAATAGATTGACCATCGATTGAATGTTTCACCAGTATGTTAATTGGGCATGGTATTTCTGAAACTGATATTTCACTGTCGCACAATGGCTGACTATTCTAATAAACGGATGTTCTTGTTCTATGTTACATTTTTAAACTATTTTATAATGTTAGCATTAAAAAAACCTATAATATAGATCCTGCTCGAGGGTTAAGTTGGGATGCTTTGTTAAAAAACACTTTATAGAATTAGAATTATTAACAGATTTTGATAAAATTGCTTTCATCAAACTGCCTTGATAATTACCCGAGTATCAGAGCAGGAATATCACAGTGCAGCCGTTGTTATGCAAAAGCAAATAATCAATAATAATAATGAATACCTTTGACAAAAACGATTCTGTATCGTATTTTATTTATCTTGATGCCAACAATTATATGGGTGGGCTCTATGTCTCAACATTTACCTTCGTTGAATTTTGAATGGAAAGATCTTAGTCGTAAATTATAATGACCAAACAATTCACACGTTGGTTATATCTTAAAAGTAAAATACCCCAATAGTTTACACCATGATCATTCAGACTTTTTCATTATGTCCACAAAATATTTGTGTTTGCAATTCTAAGGAACCAAAGCTAGTTACAAACTTGTGTCATAAGAAAAAATATGTTATACATTATAGAAACTTTTCACAATGCCAAAAATTCAGTTTTCATGTTCAAAAAGCTCATAGAGAATTGAAATAAAAACAATTACTTACTTACTTACAGCAATTACGTTTTCTTTCGGCGCAATATTTGTATCTCAGCATATAAGATATTTCAAAATTTTTAGTGTGTGATTTTTTTCACTACACTAGTATATGAAAAACCATTTTTTTCCAATTTTAAATTGATCTTTACCCACACCGATTACTTTGGTGTATCAAGTATTTTGTGAAGATTTTTATAAGGAAATTAAGAAAGATTTAAATTAATATTTTGATACGTCTGATTCTCCACATAATAATCAGTACGATTTTTCAACAAGTAAATAAGAAGATGTTTGGTTTTTTTAAAGACGTTGAGTTCTAAAGATTTGATAAACAGGTTGTTTACTACTTGCAGCAATTGACTTTTTTTGTCGACCTTTAAAATGCTGTAACTGGTTTAGGGTTATATGGATAAGTTTTTTTTGCATTTCTAAAACAATAAGATGATGTATTTGCAATTCAGTTTCCTTTATTCTACAAACACAATAGTATTTTTAATTTCATACTATCAATAACTATAGCTGTAAAGACTGAACAAAAGCTTTTTGTAGCTAAGCATCCAACGAAATAAGATAATTTGCATCAATTCCTATAAACTAAAAAGAAAATCAAAATAATTAAGGAATCACTCTTTTTTTATCTCAGCAGTTAATAAATATTAATTTCGAAATCTTTTTTTGTCACAATCAGATTTTTCCTATGTTCGTAATTCTGTATTTAACTCAATATATTTTTTAACCAGGGGCTTTGTTTAAATTTTAATTCTCTACGAACTTCAGTAACACGCAAAACGAATTTTTGACATTGTAAATAGATTTCTATAATACATATTTTTTCTTACGATGCAAGTTTCATATCATCAGTTAATAAAGATTCATTTCAAATATTTATTTTTCAAAATCAGATTTTCTTACGTTCGTAATTCTGTATTAAGTTCAATATTTTTCCTTAACCAGGGGCTTTGTTTTTATTTCAATTCTCTATGAACTTTTTGAACATACAAACTGAATTTTTGACATTGTGAAAAGATTTATATAATGTAATACATATTTTTTCTTATGAAGCAAGTTTCATTTCATCAGTTAATAAAGTGAATCTTTATCACAGAAAACGAATTTTTGACATTGTGAAAAGATTTATATAATGTAATACATATTTTTTCTTATGAAGCAAGTTTCATTTCATCAGTTAATAAAGTGAATCTTTATCACAGAAAACGAATTTTGGACATTGTGAAAAGATTTATATAATGTAATACATATTTTTTCTTATGAAGCAAGTTTCATTTCATCAGTTAATAAAGTGAATCTTTATCACAGAAAACGAATTTTGGACATTGTGAAAAGATTTATATAATGTAATACATATTTTTTCTTATGAAGCAAGTTTCATTTCATCAGTTAATAAAGTGAATCTTTATCACAGAAAACGAATTTTTGACATTGTGAAAAGATTTCTATAATGTATAACATATTTTTTCTTATGACGCAAGTTTCATTTCATCAGTTAATAAAGTGAATCTTTATCACGGAAAACCGAATGTTTAATATTGTAAATAGATTTCTATAATGTAAAACATATTTTTCTTATCACACAAGTTTCATTTCATCAGTAAATAAAGATTCATTGCACATCAATTGGATTTTTTTCTTCAAAATAAAATTTGCTAATGGTCGTTATTCCGTATTTAACTCAATATTTTTTAACCATGGGCTTTGTTTTTATTTCAATTCTCTATGAACTTTTGAACATGAAAACTGAATTTTTGGCATTGTGAAAAGTTTCAATAATGTATAACATATTTTTTCTTATGACACAAGTTTGTAACTAGCTTTGGTTCCTTAGAATTGCAAACACAAATATTTTGTGGACATAATGAAAAAGTCTGAATGATCATCGTGTAAACTATTGGGGTATTTTACTTTTAAGATATAACCAACGTGTGAATAGTTTGATCATTATAATTTACGACTAAGATCTTTCCATTCAAAATTCAACGAAGGAAAATGTTGAGACATAGCCCACCCATATAAATGGTTGGCATCAAGATAAATAAAATACGATACAGAATCGTTTTTGTCAAAGGTATCCATTATTATTATTGATTATTTGCTTTTGCATAACAATGGCTGCACTGTGATATTCCTGCTCTGATACTCGGGTAATTATCAAGGCAACTTGATGAAAGCAATTTTATCAAAATCTGTTAATAATTCTAATTCTATAAAGTGTTTTTTAACAAAGTATCCCAACTTAACCCTCGAGCAGGATCTAAATCATAGGTTTTTCTTAATGCTAACATTATAAAATAGTTTAAAAATGTCATATAGAACAAGAACATCCGTTTATTAGAATAGTCAGCCATTGTGCGACAGTGAAATATCAGTTTCAGAAATACCATGCCCAATTAACATACTGGTGAAACATTCAATCAATGGTCAATCTATTGTGTTCATATAGATACCCTTTTCGCTTTAAAAGTTTAAAGTCAGTATGGTCGGGGTAATCTTTTTAATTTTTCGGAATTGATCTTCATGAAGTTTTTTATCTAATGATTCTAAACTAGAGGATATTTTTTTAAAGATAGACTTTTTAAACCTTAAATTCACTTGATTGCTATTGACATTCAAAACTTTTGAAAAATAAATGCAAAGTTTATGGAATGCACAATAAAATATGCATCATAATTACTGAGATTGTGCAATATGTAAAATAAAAGTATGAATCGCGGTACTACCCACTTTACTACACACCTCATGACATTAACCTCTGAAAAACACCTTTGTGTTAGTCATGGTCAATAAATTGTTTGATGCTTAGTTTTTTGTCCACTTAGATAAGTGGACAAAAAACTAAGCAGATACTTAGATAAGTAACTTAATAATATTTATGGAGGATTCTTTTATTTTGTTTTTGTCTACCTAAGAAGAGTATGTTTTGGGAAATTGCTGGCTTTGGCGATACTTTGAATGTCTTCATGTAATTTTGTAAAAAAAGCATGAGCACAATTTGAACCTGTGTATATTTTAAGAGTTTATCATCGTTAGAACATTTAACACAATTACCGAAACTGTAGCCATCATGTCTAAGCACATTAATAGTGAACGATTTGAATGGATCATTATTTGTACATGAATCAATTGTATTGAGAAAAGACATTTTTTTCCTACTCACACTTAGAAAGATCAGTTCTGTTTTTGAGCACAGTTCCTATTTTTGTGTTTATTATGTGCATCCTGATTGTTAAAATAAAATAGGACAACCATCACAAAATATAAATATCACTATGAGATGTAATCTGACTACTAACTAAGCGAGATAAGTTTTTTTTATGTAGAAATAATGTCCGTTACTTCCGACCCTTATGTACAGCAAATTAATATAAGTGCGTTTTAGCGACTTAGTAAAAATATAATGGACAAATCACCGAATTGTTCTTACTCACGGCATTGTATTCCAAACAATTTGTTTATTTATTTAGGTACATCAACAGCACAAAGTACACGCACTTACTTTGATAAAGACACAGTTTAGTTAACCATATACGTTTATTCTTATATTATTAAACTTTTCGATATTATTTATAAGATCAGTTAACTGGGAAAATCAACACCTGTGAAATTTAATTTCTGTTTATATTTAGAATATGGAGTGACAGGATTTGAATTTTTAGTAGCTGAATACAATGCTGGGAGTAAAAATTCACTTTAAACATTGTACATAAGCATTTTTAACACTTATTACTGCCTTTTTATTTCTTATAATTTTCATGAGGTAAATCAATATAAGAAGAACCACGAAGTGGGTTAAATTCATTTACATTATATCAACGCTAAGTAAATTTCAAAAAAGACCAACCGCTGTCTATTTTTCCAATTCGCTTATTTTGTTTGAAATTGTTTCATGTAGAGCGTCGAGAAATGTCGTTAATTTTTCTAATATGTTTATTCTATAGTTCGGAGTTAGAAAGAAAAATGAACTTATAATTTCTTTATTGTTCGTTTTGCAATTTAAAAAAAAAAACTTTAAATGTTTTTACGTCTAAGATACATTCATTCAACAAAGTCTGAAAAAGTATTATTAATAGAAGAAAAAAATAAGTTGAATTCTAATATCTTATCATTATTCGAGATTGGTACAATTCTATACGTATGCACACGTTTTCCAAATGCAGTAGATGAATACGAAAAATAATTATTCTTATAGATATTACTCCGATAGACCTCACACTCCACGATGTTTTATTTGCAATCATTTTCGCCCAAAAAAAAACTAAATCCTTAAATGTTTGCTGCTCGAACGTCTCCTTTTTTTAAGAAAGAAAGAAAAATACTTTTATTCAACCGAACCAAAAAAAAAATGCAAAAACTAGACTACTTGATTAGAAGAGGTTTTATTATCATGATCCCATGTACTTTATCATCATCCAGACGTTTTAAGCCAGTTCCAACTTGCAAGCTGAATAACAATAACTATAAGAGTTTTTCATAATTTTCATAAGAAATATTAAATTTAAAAAAAGAACTATTACTTACTTACTTTGTATCTAGTTCTATTGGAGTCTTGTTTGACTTATACTCAGAACAAACTAATTAAAATGAGTAAACGCACTCTGCACTTTCGCAGATTTCGTATCTTTCTAACTTCAAGTGCAATAGTATCAGTTTGAGTTTAGACATGATTAACAATTTCAATATCACCAATATAACAAATGCAGAAAGTAGTGATTTGTAATGTTTCTCCAATAAATACTTTTTCTTTCCTCTTTTCTTTATTATTTTAAAGGTTTTTTTTTTTAATTATTTTAATGTTTATACTTTTAACAATAATCTGCAACACCACAATTCGAACATAAACCGGCATTATCGACGTTGGTGTTAAAAGCGCTAAACTTAAGTGGGACTGGGCGGACCACGTCCTCAGCATGTCTACTAAGAAGTGGTCCAAGATCGTCACTCACTGGCTTCCTACCGATGAACGCCGTCCGAAAGGCAGACCTTGAAAGCGGTGGCGCGACGATCTAGACAAATATCACGAGGACTGGCAAACCCTTACCAAGAACAAGGACGCATGGAGTAGTTTGGGGAAGGCCTTTGCCCAGCAATGGGACAGCAACGGCTAGCAAAAAAAACTTTAACAACAAACTTGAATCTTCTAATGAACAAACTATCATTGATTGCCACAAAGTAAATTGGGTAACGAATTAAAATGCAAATCAACCTTAGCCGAGTAGATATTCCGGAATTGTTGAGGTTTATTCATCGTCTGTTTGGTATTAGTGCTTAAATGTATTTTCTTCATAATCAATGGCGCCAGTACCATGTGGCCGTAAGCTATAACAATTAATACTAAGGTAAGGTATTACACAAAGAAATTGGCAGAAGGTAAAGAAAGACTATCAAATACCTTGGAGCTCCTACTAAAAAAATCTACTCATTTTGGAAATATTTGTCAAACAAACCGCAACCCGTTTAAATTCTAGATGGTGCTGCTGTGTTCACGTATTACGGTAGTGCATCTGTTCCACCTGTTATACAAAAAGCGATATCTACCGAATGCCAAAGTTTTATTTCGAAATACTGCTTCTTTTGTTGACAACCTGACAAAGGAATGTTATCTATAATACCATAGTGTTCTTCGACTATAAGTACAATAGCGTGAAAGGACAAAGGGGCGTCGAGGAGATCATTAGCCTTATCTTAATGAGGGGTATTGGAGCTTATCTGACGCAAAAGCTAAAACGCGAAGGAGTGCAGCTACGCAAAAATGGACCGCATAGATCGATCGGGCATGGTCGAAAACCCCCATTTTGACACCAAACTTTTTTTTTTTTTTTTTTAGCCGGCGATCCCGCTCAGACCGCCGATGATGAGCTAGAAAATGCGGGGGCGGGGAAGGGAAGAGAGGGGGGAAGGGGGGGGACCGGAAATAGTGAGCCAGAACGCACGAATCCCTACTAC